>CM076582.1:1189811743-1190221315 GCA_034641835.2 Pinus albicaulis
TTGGAGTTGACTTGGGTTGACTCGGTTGCTGATTGGAGGACTGTTGTGACACATTCTGGGTTGGCTGACCAAGGAGACTTTGCTGGTTGAAGCATCCTGTTGACCGCCGTAACACACCACCACATTTTTCTGTTTCTGGTTTGTCTTCTATAAGATCCACTTATATGTTCTATCAGCATTTTACTTAACTATTTGTGTGATTGCTGTAAGAAAAGTAAAGTTGCTTCAAGCATAGAACATCTACAAAAATTTACACTCATTTATATAGTATAATTTTGAATTTTATATCATGTAATCATCTATGAGAGTTAATTTAGACACGGTTTATGATTTTGCATTTTTTGTATACTATGTTTCCCCTAATGTACCAATTTTTATTTTTTTTGGGGGGGGTCTGTCATGTTTCCGAGCATTCTTGCTTCAAAAACTAACACTTGTCCTCTAACTTTCTTTCAATATTTAGTTGTATTCAGCGTCACGCTAGCCGCCTTATATTGGAAGCTTTCCATTAGAATGTACCAATTCATGTTAGCCATTTTTATTGACAGTGTTGCATTTAAAAGTATTCCACATCCACGTCATGCTAGCCACCTTATATTAATAGTTTTGCATTTATATTATCATTGATTACTCATCTTACAATATTACTCTAAATTTGTATGGCTTCCATTTCATTCATTTCTATATAATTATTGATAACCAGGTAGTCATTTCCCTCCATGGGTGGGCCTTAAGGTACAAGCACCATAAAATTTGAATAATATCAATATGGTTATGTGAGAACTCTACACATGCAACTCCACAATAAATTGAAAAGTGATCAATAATTTTGATTTTTCAAGATGCAACTTTAGATTTTCGCGTCACGTCATGCAAATCAGCTTGACTCTTCCGAGTCTTTTGATCCTGCATTTTGAGGAAACTAAGTTAAGTTATCTCTTCTGAGTCGACTCAACCCTGAGTTATACTCACAATTTTTCACTCGCGAGTATGACTCATACTCGCAAGTCAAACACAAGTCAGATTGACTTGGCGAGTCTGATTCATGTGTCTCATGAGTTAGACTTGGTAGCCTCTCTATGAAGGCACAGAATAACAAAATAGCACTCATTTTTCTTGTTTAACTGACCCAATTTTGCACAAACAACCAACAGACCTGTCAACTGCCCATGATCCCTGTCATTTTGTAGTATTGAGTATCATCTGTGCACTTCGAGACAATTTATTGAAATTTTGCATTTTATGGACAGTGTAAACTTTCAACTTAGTGAGGAAAAAAAAAACTTCTAAAACTTCGTATATTTTTAAATTTTTTGGGGTTTCTCGAGTCAACTTTAAAGTTTTTCCTGAGTCGGAGAGTCAACTCTTGCTCTTTGGCCTCGATGAGTAATTATCCAAGTCAAGTCCAGTAGTTTTGACCAATGTGGAAAAAATCGAAATCGGGATTAAATCGGCAGGGCTTCAAGTTGGGATTAAATCGGCAAAGTCGGGATTTTTTCGAAAAAATCGGCAAAACTAAAAAAATACAAAAATATTCATATTTTGAAAAAATCCCGACTTTTTGGAAAAAATCCCGATTTTTTCAAAAAAAAAATTAAAAAAATTAAAAAAATTACCTCCCTCACGATTTTTTGGATCGAATCGGGATTAAATCGGGATTTTAACGATTTTATCGGGATTTTTTCAAAATTTAAAAAATCGTGAAAAAATCGGCCGATTTAATCGGCGTCTTGAAAAAATCGGGATTTTTTCAAAAAATCCCGATTTTATCCCGATTTTTTCCACATTGGTTTTGACTCATACCCAAATACCAGCTTTGAGAATAGATCGAATGCGATTAAAAAAAGCTACATGCCAACATGTATAACATGTTTACAAAACAGTCCATTTGTGAGATACAACTGATCATTGAAGAGCTTAAGACAATGCTCGATTAACTGAAAGCCCAAAAAAGAAAAACAGGACTCTTTTGAAACTATCCAGTACTTTTAGTGATAATAAATAACTGGATCTTTTCCCTGTAAGTTATCCTGGTTGAAACGAGATTAAGTCCATTCCACCTTGACAACATGGGAAAGTGTTCAACCAAAATAAAATAAGATTGGACTTAACATGTTCTTTTAACTGGGGTATACCTTGCTAGCAACATATTATCCGTGGCGACTCGGAAGTCAGAAGAAGCCTCTGATTCCATTGACCACAGTTACATTACCTGACAAAGGAAATGGGTATTTATAGCTGCAACAGTTCCATTAACCGAAGGTATTAATAGATAGTACTTAGTCCAACTGTAGAACTGGACCATCTAGCCTATTACCAATCAAATGAGGACACAATTCCCATCCCATAGAAAATATATGTCTCAGAAAACAGAGTGACGTTGTGAATAAATTTCACAGTACTAAACCAAAACCCAAATGGGTTGTTCGGGAAATCCTTTGTTTCAGCAGTTTGACTAATAATCAGGAGGCATGCAAAGTTTAAATTTTACGGAATCTTCTTCATATAAAGGAGGGTTAACATGTTAATGCAGAGTTTGGGTTCGAAGCTCCCGACAAATCAAACAAAAGCATTTATCTTTACGAAAATACAAGAGAAAGGAAACGTTCCATTGAATGCATTGGGCATCCAGGGAAAACTAAGAAGAAATTGTAAAAGATACCTTGGTCTTTGAGGAAGAAAGTGGTCTGTTGCGTCGAGAAGCTGCAACTTGAAAGTGAGTAACGTAGCGAGCCTGCAGAGAACACGGACACCATCTCCATCTCCACCGAACGCTTTGCAGAGAATGTTTATGCGATACAGATAACCGTCCTGGACTTATTATTGCTAATGGCGGTGGAGAGGAAGAATGAGTCATGACAATTGTTGTTATCTTCATTCTCCCAGCTTTATGGAATATGTCCATTCAAAGTGCAACCCTTGAATTCCCTCGAGGCATTCAAATCTTAAAACCCTTTAAATAACGATATGGAGGATATTGCAAAACCGAACTACAGCTAACAATGCAAACTACAGTCTACTGTCATTGTGCAGTAAATAGAGAAGGCTAAACCTCGGAACTTTCAAATCTAAAACCCTTTGAATAACGATGTCTAGGATATTGCAAAATTGAATTACAACGAACCATTCAAACTAATTTATACAATTATTATGTAGGAAACCTCGTTCATTCGATATCTGAGGAAGCATCATGAAACGATTGTAATTATTACAGAAGATTCATTTTATAGTATTAATGTTATATTTTGTATCATACCCAAAATGATATTTTCTTTCTGGATACGGTGTACAATGTTTTGCTTATGAGATTAAGATAGCTAGAGTTTAGTTTAATTTAGAATATTATGAGTGAACATAAACGTAATTAGATATTTTTTTTAAGTATTTGAAATTTATTTGTTATTTATAAGATTACAATGTTTTATTGATTTAATTAATAGGATTGTTAATATAAATAAAGTTTAAATATTGAGGGGTTTTTAAGCAATGTATTAGATATTTAATAAATAGAATTATTGTTTAGTGGGATAACATTATTGCATAATATTTGTAAAATGTGTTTACTTATTATTATTGTAAATCGTATGATTTAATGGTAAAATTTGTACAACTTAGATTATGTGCTCAATGGTTGATATCTTCACTATGTAATATACATGATTTTAAATCAAATACCTTTCATAGTATGGAATAGACAAACATAAGACCATCAAGAAAGTTGAGATGTTTCAAAGTTGAATTAGGTTGTTCATCATCAATATATGTTATTTGTGTGTATAAGAGTCTAATTTTAAGGGAGCGACCTAATCAAACATCAAATTGATGTATGAAACCTCTTAGTTTGTGGGACAATGAGATCCCTTTGTGTAATGATTTCACTACTTAACTATGTAGGTGTGCATACACCTACCACTCTCTGAATTCGAATTCATGACCTCCAAAGAGGAATTACATTTATATGTTTAGGAAAGTTGTTACCTTAATATGTTCAAATTAATTATTTCAATGGAGAGTTTGTTATTAGATCCCCAATTTTAATTTAGTTAAGGTTTAAGACCAACTAAGTTTCATTGGGTTACTAACTATTATTGTGGCTAGTGATTAAACTCAGCTCTATCTAAATATTTCAAAGAAAAAAAAGGATATATCACATTGTTTTCCTTAGAATATATATGTGTATATTTGGTTATTATATAAAAAAATTATCTTAATTCACATTTTATCCATATTTAATGTATATCATATAAACTAGATATCATATATATTAGGAGTATTTGTACATATTTTTTCTTTTTCATTGAAAACAAAATAAAAACTTCGCACTAAATTGAAATAATATAGTTTTTTTTTAAACATGTTTTTCATTAGTTTGAATATGAATTTATCTTGTTTTTAATTCATTTATAAAAATATATTTCAAAAAGATGAAAACAATAACAATTCAAACAATATGGGTGATGCTCCAAATTTTAGTAAATTTTCTATATGTCAAACTTACTAAAACACATTGTCATACATTTACATAATATAGAATGCACACTTATAACCACTCCAAATTTTAGTAAATTTTCTATATGTCAAACTTACTAAAAACACATTGTCATATATTTACATAACATGGAATGCACACTTATAACCACTTATATTGACTTTCAAGGCTAAAATAATCAAATCAAATACAAATAAATAAATTGTTTCTATTTCTTTATATTTTTTATAATATGTAAATTATTTTCAAATTATTTTATAATATGTAAATTTCTTCTATTTCCTTTAAACAAATCCATGGCAAGAATTTAAAATTGAAAAGTATATATCATTCAGTTCCAAGTAACAATGAAATTATGTTAAATTTGTTGAAAGAGATCTAGACACATTAGAAAATTTGAAATTTATTTAAAAATAACAATAATAAAATCTCATTTTTAGTAGTTATTGGTGGAGATAAAGATTTACTTAAAATCTTGAGTAAATGTTAAGAATTTACAAATTTTGTAAAAAAAATCATAAGAAAAAAAAATCTAAGAAAAAAAATCACAAATTTTATTAAAAAGGGGAAATACACATGCTTTAATTGCTCATGGCACTTTACAGAAAGTTTACTTTGAACAATACTTGAAAAACAACCCTCCCAAACCACCTCGAATGGGGTGTTAAGCAAGATGCTAGACATGGAAATTGAGATCAACATTGTGGCAATGGCAGTGATCATGGGAGCAGCAAGTCATAATGTTGTAACAAGTACCTTGTATGAGCTCCTTTGTCATCCTCCTTCTTTGTAGGTACTGCACATCCCCACTCACTGCAATGAGTGTGGAAATGATGAATGTTAATGGTCCACGTGAGGGAGTTGGCTCATCAAGGTGGGGGTTTGAGTGGGTGCATGCAGATGGGATCGTGTGTTGGATAGTGGCTTGGATTTTCTCTGTGAGGAAGATGATCACCATGAATGAGGTATCATATCAAATGCAAGGTGATTTTGAGTGGTTTAATGGGAATTAGGTAGTGTTCCCACTTCATCAAAGGATTTTTAATTCCCTTACCTAGAGAAGGTCTGAGATTTATATGCACAAGGTTCCCCTAGTCTCTACTTTACCCAACTTCATCCTTGCATTCCTTGGAGTCGAGACTAGTGCAGAGGGGACTTGCAAGTGGAGGGAGCCTAAGTTATCGATATGCTAGTTGGGGAAAGGGTGGGATCTATGCCATTGTCTCAATGCAAGAATAAAGAAAAACATATGGTTGCAGGGTTGAGAGGCTCTGCCCACTCCATGGATCCAGTTCAATGACAAGTTACAAGAGTTAAGCAGGATATGGAGCACACCTACAACCAATTTTTATATGAGTGTCTTAAATAAAGTAGGGTTTTCATTGATGAGGTTGATGCAACAATGTAGATATTATGGGAATATATGGATTCTGAGAGGATCATGGCAAAGATACAAGGCTATCTTCATGAACTTGGTGATTCTCGAACTAGGGAAGTGAAATTTTGTATGCTTGTTGATATCTATTGACCACCAAAGCTATGGTTTCCCAAGAAATTGCTTTAGAAGGGGTTGAAATCACTAAGTTGAAGAAGCAAATCTCACTCTTCAAAGGTAAGTTTTGAGGCCTATGTGAAGAGGGTGTTTGAGTTTATTATCACAATTAAAGGCCCCATAAGATGAGTTGAGTATGGAGAATACAAGGATGGTTTAAGGAGTTCCAAAGGCTATACAACAAACCCCAACTTGGTACTCGACAACCCGCTTTCGCCCTCTTCTAGCCTAATGAGCACACCAAGCTCTTAGAAACCCAATATTATTAAGGAAGAGGTAACTATATGCCATCCCTTGGAGTACTACCTCCATTTTGAAGATTTTTTATTATGTTTATGTTTTTTATGCTTCATAATTATATTAGTCAAGAAACAAGGTTGAACCCTACTATAGCATGCAATCGTTTTAATCCCAAACTTTATTGGTTCAAACATTTCCAATTTCTACCTATTTTTATCGAGTCTATAATATTTTCTATGTGGACATGATTAACTCTGCCAAACTTGGTTTGTTATTGTGGAAAGCTAGCTTTAACTCTTAGGAGGGATTGGTTTCCTCAATGACAATCCCCCCCTACATACTGTGATTTTGTAAATTATGTATTATAAAAGGTTTAATTAGATTATAAAAGGTTTAATTAGATTAAAAGAAACAAACAAACAAAAACTCCCCCAAACTAGACCAACATTCCAAAATAGTGACTATTAGCATCATATATCTAACAATATCTAAGTTATACTACTATAATTCATGAATGTTTTCATAGTGGCCTTGTACTTAAAATCCTTAAGGGTTATCTCAATTGGTCGAGTCCATGTTTTTAAAGCATCCTTGTTATTAAGAGGTCGTAGGTTCAATTCTCTCGACACTCTTAGGGTCAGGATTTGTGGTTAGGTTGGCAGGAAGTGATCCCTTTAGGTAGATCTATCAAGTACAATTATTTCATGGACATGGTGGTCATCGATCTCCAGGGATTGTGAACCACACAGGAAACAAATTTGGCCTTGTACTTAAAATAGAGAGAAACATATTTCAATCTTCCAGATTATTCAAAACTAAATAAGAAAATCATTACGCAAAGACATCATATATAAAACTCAATAAAAATATAACTTTTTAAGCAAAAAAACAAAGTGAACCTTGTATTTATCAGGTCTTGAGCCACAAATTCCATTTTTATCAAATACTTGGGTGCCATTTATAATCCTTCTTTTAAAAGAGAATTAGCCAACAAGTTCAATTCCTTGTGAACATGCCAGAATGTGAATTTTGTTTGTATATACTTCTAGATTCGCCTTATTCAAATATATTTTGTCGACATTTTAAATATGTTATTATAATCCCTAGATTGCAATACCATGAATTCCTTTCTCATTATTCATCCCCTTGATAACTAACAAAGAATCCCCAGATATTTATAAATGCTTAAGATTTTTATCCACAATTAACTTCATAAGAATTTTAAGGGGCATAAACTTAGAAATAGTGTTTGTTCCACTACCCAAATTACTTTTTAACTTTATTAAATGATCCTCAAATAGATAAACAACTACCTCAATACCATCAATATTCTTTAATCCTTGACAAGCACCATCAAAGTATTCTCAACCTAAAGATTTACCTGCCAAAAGTTCTCCCAATTGTCTTGTAGTAGACCCTTTAGTATGTGTCCCATAAATGAGTGTGCAAAATGCAAGGGGTTCATCAGGGACCCTACAAGGGCAACATAAGCTTATTATGTTTAGGGACTTGGTATTGCTTCCAACTATAAAGTAAAAATGTATGCTCTATGGAAAGGTCTTTGAATAGCCAAAGGAATTAGCATGTGATTGATAGTAGTGACAGGAGATTCCAAAACTATAATTAATCACACTATCCACAATTCACAGCCATGAGACTATCATTGTCTTCTATCAATTTTTATCAAGCCTTGTAAGAAAATAATCGAGAAGTAAATGGGAAAACTATGGCTCGAGTTCAAAAGTTGGGAAATTAAAGGTTAATGGCAGATTATATCAATACTGATCCCCTAACTTATTAAATTCTACCAAGGCATGTTTAATGGCCTTAAATCATGGCATGGAAAGCTACAACGAATTCATAAATCATCACATTCCATGAGTTATAGACCTTATTAAATATACAATATGTGATGTGAATGGATGGGAGGTATTCATCTACTTATTGCATGAATTAATCTCACATGCTTGTAATATATTAGAATTAGTTCCTCTAGCTCACTGCGGGAGAATTACAAGTTTATTGGACATACATTGGGGGTATTTTAAGCATCTCCACTAAGTATTTAGTGTTCTTTCTTTTTGTTTGTTATTCGAAGTTTTTCTTGGTACTGAGGATCTTCCAAGGGAACCACTCCCCTAGTAGATCTTCAGATACATTAAAATATTTTAGGTCTGCACCAACTATGGAACCAATTGGCTAGACTATTTTGTGGTTCTTCAAGTTCGATAACATTTTAGTGCTTGGGACTTCAGGAGTGGTATGTTCATATACAGAAGGGATACAAAATGTTTATTTTGCTAAAGAAATTGGTCATGCAAGGCATCAAATGGACTCTATAGAAGTACAAGAAATTTTCCGTGTCCACATAAGCCACTAGTAGTGCATGCAATGCAACATGTTTATTTTTCAATCTTGCTCTAAAAATTCATGAAATTAAATTTCAAATTACAACATAAGCAACAAAAAAAAGTGGTATTTTTTGGATTTAAATAAGAAATTAGTAGTTGTGGAAAATGCAAGGGGTTCATCAGGACCCTACAAGGGCAACATAAGCTTATTATGTTTAGGGACTTGGTGTTGCTTCCAACTATAAATTAAAAAAGTATGCTCTATGGAAAGGTCTTTGAATAGCCAAAGGAATTAGCATGTGACTGATAACAGTGACAGGAGATTCCAAAACTATAATTAATCGCACTATCCACAATTCATAGGCATGAGACTATCATTGTCTTCTATCATTTTTTATCAAGTCTTGTAAGAAAACAATCGAGAAGTAAATGGGAAAACTATGGCTCGAGTTCAAAAGTTGGGCAATTAAAGGTTAATGGTAGATTATATCAATAATGATCCCCTAACTTATTAAATTCTACCAAGGCATGTTTAATGGCCTTAAATCATGGCATGGAAAGCTACAACGAATTCATAAATTGT
The DNA here is from genome assembly GCA_034641835.2 of Pinus albicaulis. Classification (NCBI taxonomy): domain Eukaryota; kingdom Viridiplantae; phylum Streptophyta; class Pinopsida; order Pinales; family Pinaceae; genus Pinus; species Pinus albicaulis. The sequence goes on from CM076582.1 coordinate 1,189,820,959, forward strand.
CACATGCCATGAGTTATAGACCTTATTAAATATACAATATGTAATGTGAAGGGATGGGAGGTATTCATCTACTTATTGCATGAATTAATCTCACATGCTTGTAGTCTATTAGAATTAGTTCCTCTAGCTCATTGTGGGAGAATGAAAAATTTATTAGACATACATTGGGGGTATTTTAAGCATCTCCACTAAGAATTTAGTGTTCTTTCTTTTTGTTTGTTATTCAAAGTTTTTCTTGGTACGAAGGATCTTCCAAGGGAACCACTCCCCTAGTAGATCTGTAGATACAAGCCTTAAATTATTTTAGGCCTGCACCAATTATGGAGCCAATTGGCTAAACTATTTTGTGGTTTTTTAATTTCGATAACATTTGAGTGCTTGGGACTTCAGGAGTGGTACGTTCATATACAGAAGGGATACAAAATGTTTATTTTGCTAAAGAAATTGGTCATGCAAGGCATCAAATGGACTCTATAGAAGTACAAGAAATTTTTCATGTCCACATAAGCCACTAGTAGTGCATGCACTCCAACGTGTCCTCATTTTTCAATCTTGCTTTAAAAATTCATGAAATCAAATTTCAAATTACAACATAAGCAACAAAAAAATGTGGTCTTTTTTGGAATTAAATAAGAAATTAGTAGTTGTGGAAGTTAAGCGTATTTTTTGGGGTGGCAGGAGGGGGAGGGATTCTTATAAATCTCGAATAAAAAATAGAAGTAGGATATGCATGGGGGATGGGAACAAAGACCAACAATCAAGAAAAGGCCTCGGACCTGTTGTTAGGACTATATCTAGTACAGGAAAAAGGAATTAGGGAGGTGGTCATCCTAGGAGACTATTTGTTGATAATCAAACATATGGTTAATGGGACTTTGGCTCAAAACTGCAATCTTAATCAAATCATAAAAAGAACAAAATGTATTGAGACAACCCTGGGATAAGTGAAGTACTATCATATTCTTCACGAGCAGAACAAGGAAGCTAAAAAACAGGCAAACTAGGCCTGCCTACTATAAGAAGAAATCAGTACGGTAAATGGAAAGGGGGGAAGACATCTGATCCCCTAACAAAGTTAGAATGAGAAAAAGTGATGGGAAAAATATTACTCCTAGGGACAATGGAGTAAGAAGTAAGTTTCTTGAACCCCAAAAGACATGGAGAACTTGGAGGAAAAGAAATTGGTGTTATTGGTTAGTTAAGGTTGGGCTCGATCTTATGTGGAACCTCCTTCCCCCCTTCACCCCTCACTTCCCACCTTCATCCTTCCCCTCTTCTTCATGGTGGGAGGGCTCTCATTGGTTTTCTCCCCTCCCCTCTGGCTATATATTTTGTTGCCCATTTTCTCCCTTCAATGTTCTCATCTCAAACCTCAATATCTTGAATCCTTATCACCCCTCTCTCATGTTCCCATTGCATATGCCTTCATTATATTGGTTGTCTCTTCTCCCTTTGGACCCCCCATTCCCCTGTCCCATCGGGCCTCTTTTCAAAAGTAGGTTTATGGTGATTCGTGGCACCCTCTTCATGAGGGATGGCCATGGGTTTATGACGCGTACTGTCTAGAAATTTACATGCAATTCACCTGTCTACACTACATGCAAGAGCATAGGTTCTAAGGGATATTGGACCTGGAGTGTGAAGGGTTGTTTGCGCATTCATGATAGGATCATGCGATATAAGGATTTATGAGGGAGGCAATTAAATCCCAAATGTATAGTAAGTCAGTTGGCATGGGACTATCTCTGCGATAACAGGGTCAAGGAGAAGTTAAGGTATAGAATGGAAATGGAAATTAATGAGGAAGAATGCGGCACAGAGAGGCAATTGAATGAGGTCAACCAAACCAGTTCTAGCCCTTGTATATTTAGTTTCTCTAGGGATCTGATGGAAAATAAGGGAAATACAGTCAGTAATATCGGTTGAAGTTTTCCAGTGAGGCAGACTCTAGCTAGTGTTGAGAGCAGCGACAATGTGTGGTGTTAGCACAATAAATGTTAATAGTGTGATCGCTATTGTATCATTGTTTCCAAATTTTTCTTATGTCCTAGCCTATGTCGAAGTTTGAGTAATTTTAAATAAAGGTAAAAAAAAGAGTCTCAAAACCAAAATACTTTTAAGTGTATAGGTGTTAGTAATGTCTTAGGTTCATAAACAAAGTTAAAACCATTGTTTTAATTTAAGTTAGTGTCGAAGGCTATTGGTCATTTTGGTAATAAAATTACAGCTACTCTGTCTGGGATAATAGCTACCTATATTTAAGTTTCATTGTTAACACAGTGATATAATGGAGGGTAGTTGTTTCTCCGAATTGAAGGTCATATTACCTACACAGTGAAAAGAGCCGCTATTTCTTTAGGGACCTGTTCATATTGGTAACTCGGTGAAAAGTGCAGATATTTCGCTGAAATTTGGTTTATTGCAATTCAGAGGTAAAGGCAATTATTTCTCAGGTATAAAGAGCTGCAAATAATATTTTCAAACAAAGGACCATTCCTATTTGAAGATGATTGAAGACCTCCTATGTTATAAACATGATTATTCTTTTAAACAAGATTAATTAATTTTTAACTTAGGAGTATTATTTTAGATGAATGGTTATATTATCTATGCAACTGACATATATCTACCCTACTAAAATGAAGCGGAGATCATAGTACAAGGTATCAATTATTAATGATGTTGTGGAGTGTTATGCATTATGGAGTGAGTTGGCGCTTGTATTCAAAATTATTTCAAATCATGCCATCACTCCATACCATGATTAAAGGCGCGGAATCAGAGGGGTGAGCTTAATGTTCACTTGACCAAGTTTCTCTGTGCAAGCTACAACTAATAGAAGCCACTTCTCCAGCAAACAATTTTAGCATTTCAAGGCAGGAAAACCAGGGCTCTATTAGGGTTTTGCTTCCAGGATTGAACAGTTGTGTGTTTACAAGGAACATAGTTGTTGAAAAGTATGGGAAAGGGTGGTAATGTCAACAGGTCTGAGCCAGCAAACACCAAGTTCGTTGATGCTCGGGCCAAACCTCAATTTGAGTCTGATGGCTGGTATAAATTTATACAAAAAAATTCTGGAGAAAATGTGACTTTAGCTCAGGCCTTTGCCGAGAGCTTTGATGGTAAAAAGGTCAATCTGGGGAGCAAGACTTTCAACATCACTAAAGCCATCATAGCCCGTGCTACTCAAACCTTTGCCACTGGTGAATGTTGGTTCAAGAACAAAACGCTGCGCACAGAAGTAAGTCTCTACCTTAAACTTGAACATGTTAATGTTAAATGGAATCCGACTACACATATTTCTTGTTTTAAGGCTGAATGGAAGCATGTGATCACCATAGTGCAACGATACATTACATGTGAGGGTAGGTTATCCTCTATCCACCATTATCAAATGAGATTTCTTGCTCATATTCCAGGTGATAAACTTATGAACTTGCCCTATTTCTTATACAAATCCCTGCTCAATATGTCCTTAAAACTGCAGAAGATTCCTAACCATACTTTGCGCAACCTATATCATAGGGGTCTAATTAAAATTTTGATTGTCTAACACCTTAGAAATAAGAAGAACACCTGGGATAAGTTCATGACAGAGGAATGGTTTGGTAGCATAAACTCCAGGAGAAGAGTAGGGAGGCCCAAGAAATGAGATACTCATGAACAAACTAGTGCAGCTCCTGTCTCAAACAGTCCACAACCAAACCTTCTCCACTCATCAACTTTTTGTCAAGTTTATCCTCCCTCCATGTCAATCAAAAGGCAAACTAGAAGCTCAACTAAGAAAGTTGGAGATCCTATGCCTATGCCAACAGTACAACCAGTCAATGAATCCCATGTCAGCAATTCACCAGTGAGCAGTTCACCTAGGGAACCTCAGACCTCAAGGTCATTCATGGAGGAATATAAGAAGAAATTGAAGTCGAAAAATTCTATGCCTCTTAAAAAGTCTGTGTCAAAAGACAAGGAGCAGATAGCTTCCTCTTCAAGAGGTAAACCTAGGAAAAATCTCTTTATGGCAGAAGAACTTCCAGAGGAAGTCAACCCTGGACTTCTACAATCTAAGCCTACTTTGTCTCTAGAGGAAGTAAACCCTGGGTCAAAGAGATCAAGCCATGTTTCTAAAACAACTCAACAAGCTCAACCAAGCAGTGGTACTTCACTCTCAGAATCCACTCTCACAGGTTTTTCTATCTCTTAAGAAAGGCAAACATAAAATATTAGAGACTTCATAAAGGAAGAGCCTACTTCAGCTCAACTAGTCTCCTCCATTGGCTCTTCAGTCAAGAAAAGGAAGAATATTGTGATACATTCATACTCCTCTTACGAAAATAGCAGTGACCCTGAATATACATAATCAAACTATGAAGAAGGAGAATCTAGCAGATTCATGCATGGAAGTAAAAGGTCTAAGTTCATTCTGAATCCCTACATCCAGAGACCTCATACTAGGCCCAAAAATAAACTCAGAATAAACAGTAAGTTTATTGCTAATCATGCATTGAGAGATGATATTATTAATATTGATGAGAGTCTAGAAGATAAAACCAAGAAGAAAAAGACTCAGCCAAAGAGGAAAACACAGAGGAAGAGGTCAGATAAGAGAGTGACTAAAGCTGAGGCCATTAGGATTTTTGCCTCTAATTTGGACCTCTGAAGAATGAAGGAACAGGGCTGCCTTTTGGAAAAAAATTTCATTTTTGGGTTAATTTTCTATGTTTTCGGATATAGCTACTTTTTCTGCAGAGGTAGCTATTATTTCGGAATATTAGTATATGATGAAAAGGAGCTGCTTTTTTGTTTATTATCATAATGGTGACATCAAAGCAGGTGAAGTGGAGGGGATTTCTGTTATGATAGATGTTACCAGGTGTCATGGATCAAGCCCCCTCCTAAATTTCAAGGTTTTGTTTTGCACTGTTTGAGGAAAATAGCCACATGTCACTTTCACTGTTGTTTACACTTTTTGTGGAGGTGGTTGCACTAGAATAGAGGAGCAGTCTTCCAACGGACTCCCACATTATTCAGCCACTTCGAATTGTTAGCCATCATGTTGTTTACTTTATTTATGTTATAGCACTTTATATTAAAGTTTAAGGATAAGCCTCATCTTTTGTATGAGATTGTAATAACTTTTTGGAACAAATTCACTCCTTTTGTGGAGATGAAAGCATTATGTTTTTTGTATATATGTGACAAAACTCAATGAAAAAAAGGTTCGTGGTTTTAAAATCTTTTTCTCATATGATCAGTGCACTTTTTAGTGAATGAAATTGGAAGAAACTTTTGAGGACTTATTGCCTACTTGATGTGTGTTTTGTTAATTTTCACATGTATTTCCATATCTCATCTTCTTCAGTGCAGTTTGTAATTCTATATGTTGTTGTATGTTTTTATCAGTCCCTTGATATGTTTATGCGTTTTATCAACTTTTATTAGTCTCGCATAGTGAGCTTTCTTGATGAAATATACATAATGACAGTGTAAAGATCATCACTTATGACACTTACCTTTCATGACATTTCAGTAAGAATATTGTAAGTCTAGACATAGCCTTCTCTTGTTGAAATATTGTTAAATTTCTCTTTGTGTTACTTTCTACCAAAATCAGTGGATTTCTGCCTTGCAGACCCACTGTATCTTCTTCTATTTTCACATTCTCTTTTATCCATAGGCTACAAACTTACTTTTTTGCTACCACATCAGGACTCAATACCCTCATTAGTGTGATAGTGAACTTGACTGAAATCCCTTTTCAGTGATTGAGGTTCAAAACCACCTACCAATCTTATAATCCAAATCATTAAATTTCCTTAGATCTTAGGATGTGTCTGGTCAGGCACTTGAAGCATTCCAAGTGTTGATTCCAGCGCTAACATCTTTTGGTGTGTCTGCCGAGAGATGAAGGTCTTGAAATGAAGTATTCTCCCAAGTTTCTTGTTTTGAATGGCTGATAATCATTTCTTGATGGTGAACAAGAATTGGTGACTTGAAGAAGACTGCTAATTAGTTCACCTAGCGACTCCGCAAAGAGGAAGAGGGGCTTCAAGACCTCCTACTACAAGGAGAAATTAGAGATCACCTACTGTGACTCCAGTTGCTGACCTAGAGAAGATCATTAAAGATGCAAAAGGAAAACAGAGATCAGTTGAAGGCACATCTCAGTTAGTGAAGAAGGTACACAAAAAGTAAATTCCAAAAAAAAAGGTACCTTCATCTACTTTAGAATCAAAAAAAGTTTTAGTTTCAAAATATTCTGCTGAAAAATCTCAAGTTGAAACAGCTTCCCTAGAAAATAAAGTAGATGGTGTTAACCTAGGCTCAGCTGAAAGTTTTTCTCACTCGTCACTTAGTAAATCTGAGATAAGTACTATTCCATTCAAAGAGGAAAAAACAGTGTTTTTAAATGTCAATAAGGAATCAGAAGAGTTTGTGCTAATAGAAGGGGAGTTAGAACAAGTATTGGAAATTGTACCTTTTCTTGATAGGGATGTTTTGACTGAAGAAGATTTTAAGACCATTTTAAATTTCCTTCAAACTCATCTTGAATACCAGTCTTTTATTACCCCTCAGCAAGAGTATTTTCCTTTGTATCTAAATCCAGCTGTAGGGTCATCCTGTTCTCATCCACTAGAAGAGAGTATTCCTGAAGGCCTCACTTTCAACTTATCTGACTTCCTAGCTCGGAAAAATAAAGTTGAATTTACCTCATCGCCTCAGGAGACAACTTTTGAATCTGATTCTTTTGTAGAAGGTGAAGTCAAGACATTCTCTGTTCATCTCTTTGAAAATCCACTATTTTCAGTCCCAAAGCTTGAATAATTAGCCCAAGATTTACATTTTTCTTTTGTCCTAAATCAAATTCAAAATCCACAAATTGTAATTCCCATTTCCCAAACAGCTACCTCAACTAGTCATCCACCAACTATGCATCAACAAACTATGGCTCAGCCTGCCCCTACAAGGATGCAACAGACAATGGCTGCAAGATATGCACCACTTTCTCTTCCTCAACCTTTACATCCACTTCCTTAAGGGGATTACTTGAAATATCTTCCAAAATACATCGGGGAGGGAGAAGGAGTTTTTGCTGAGGAACACTTAGTTACTTTCTATAATGCTGACAACCAAAACATTGAACATGAAGATGTATGGTCAAGACTCTTTCTTCAGAGCTTGGATGGAGAAGCTCGTAAATGGTTTAGAAGTCTGCCACCAAACTCAATAACAGGAATAGATTAATTAGAGGAAGTATATATGAAGCAATGGGGTGATAGGAAAGACTATGTGTACTACCTTACATAATTTGGAACTCTGAAAAAAGAAGGCAGATGAGTCATTGGCTGATTTTACCAACAGGTTTAATAAAATTTATCAGAAAATTCCTGAAGAAATTAAGCCTCCTGAGACTACAGTTATGATAACTTTTGCAAATGCTATAGATTATGAGTTTTCTTTATGGTTAAGGGTTGAGAAAGCACATACATTGATAGATATGCAAGAGGTTGCAATTGGAGTGAAGTCTAATCTTATGGCTTCAAATAAATTAAATATGGAGGAAGAAAAAACAACAAAAGACAAAAAGAAGATGAAAGAAGAAAAACCTTCTTTTTCTAAATCTCTTACAACATATGAAAAGATTGATCAAATGTCCAATTTGATCAAGTAGCTTGCCTCTAAGATGAAAAAATTAGTGTTAGAAAACAAACCAATTGCTAGAGCCAATCAAAACGAGGCTAATAGAAATCAGGATCCCTTCAGAAGGCCTTTTCAACCTCAACAAATCCTACAGCGCACAAGGAGGAATGCTGATGATCAAAATGTTCAACCTCCATTCAATAATTTTGCTGAAGAAAAGATGCAAGAACATGAGGAAGAAAATGAAGAAATAAACCTTGTAGGAGAAACCTCACAGTGAACCTGTTTGACTTTGCAAGAATATGAAGACCAGTCAAGGATATATTTGTTTTCAAATGATGAGAATGACCAAATTTATGCACAAAATGTTAAAAAACAGCAAGAAATTCAAAACATAAATTATCCTTTGAGGTATAAAGGTCATGTTCAACAACCTCAACAAAAATCAGATTCAGATAAACAAGCTGCCAAATAGAAGGCTAAATTCAATGACGTTCCTCCACCTCAAAATTCTGCCCCAATTATCAAAATCTCTGCAGAAAATAAAGAATTAGCTCCAATTTATTTCAATTTCAAATCTGAATTGAATAAAATTAAAATTCTTGTCTCGCTTCTAGAATTGTTAAAAAATCCAGCATGCAAAGAGTCTTTGAAAAGTCTCCTACAACCACCTCTCGCTCCCGATTCAGTCAACCTTAAGGATGAACATCCCAATATTTATCTAGGATTCCATGTCCAAGACCAAAAGGATGATAATTCACCACCTTTATACCTCTCACTCAATATACATGACAAACTGCTACATAATTGTCTATTAGATTATGGGTCTTCTCACAATCTAATGCCAAAGAAAGTGATGGATGGATTAGGATTAGAAATCACCAAGCAATACCATGACCTATACACTTCTGATTCCAAAAAAGTCAATTGTTTAGGAGTGATTAAGGACTTGGTTGTTTCTCTTACCCAGCTTCCTATGAAAAGCTTAGTGATCGACATTGTAGTTGCAGACATACCTTCTAGATTTGGGATGCTACTTTACAGATCTTGGTCTAAAAAATTGGGAGGCACCCTTCAAATGGATATGTCATATGCCACAATCCCAGTGTTCAGAGGGGAATTCAAAAGGTTGTATAGGGAGTCCCAAATGGCCTACATCATCAATGATCAACATAATCCTTCAAATCATCCTATATATGCTGAAGAAAATGAATTGGGGTCATCCATATTACAATATTACACCTTGTTGTTGACGATAACAATTTCCAACGTGAAATCAATGAAAAAAAACACTTTAAAGGTAAAAATTAGCAGCATTTAGAGGGAGGACAGATCTGGAAATTGTACTTTGACAGAGCCTCATCAAGGGAAGATCGAGAGCCGATGTAGTCCTCATTTCTCCCACTCAGCAGAGGGTAACCATATCATATAAACTGCAATTTGCTACCACTAATAACACCGCTGAATATGAGGCACTTGTTCTTGGTACGAAGGCAACGAAAGATTTGGGAGCAGAGTAGCTAGTGGCTTTTGGTGATTCAAAATTGGTGATAAGGCAGGTGAGAAACAACTACCAAGTGAAAAATTCCAAATTGAAGAATTATAGGAATGAAGTCTGGGACTTGATTGAGCATTATTTTTCAGCATTTAATGTAAATTTTGTCACTAGAGAGAAAAATCAAATGGTTGATTCACTAGCTATTGCTGCTAGTAATTTCAAAGTTCCTCTAGATGTCAAGGCAACATATGATGTTCAAATGAAAACATACCTTCTATTCCTGATAACATAAAATATTGGCAAGTATTTGAGGATGACAAGGAAATTCATAAATTTTTAGAGTATGTTGAAGAGTTTGCAGACATTCAAATTCACGATGAGCAGAACATTGTTGAAAATCAAAATAGCAGGCCTTTTAAGAAAACCATGTTGGGAAGGACATTATAGATCTGATAATTAACTATATTCCTAAAGGCCTAGTTCCTTTAGAAAGATTGTTTGACAATAATGATGTTTTTCTGAAGCCTGAAAATAAAGTTGATGGAGAGAGTAAAATTGATTGTAATATTGGTACAGAAGATCAACCAAAATTAGTCAAAGTTTCTAAATTTCTTTCTGTTGAAACTAGAACAAAATATATCAAGTTATTGAAACAATTTGCAAATATTTTTGCATGGTCTTATAGTGAGCTGAAAACTTGTGATAGAGGTATAATGGAGCACAAAATTCCTATGAAAGCAGATGCCAAGCCTGTAGCACAAAAAATTAGGCATATCAATCCCATGATGCTCCCAATCATTAAGAAAGAAATCAGAAAATTATGGGAAGCAAAAATAATTCTACCTTTGAGATTTTCTAGTTGGGTAGCTAATATAGTCCCGGTTTGGAGAAAGAATGGTGAGATAAGAATTTGTGTCGATTTTTGCAATCTGAACCAGTGTTCATTGAAGGATAACTATCCATTACCCAAGATGGATTATATTTTGCAGAAACTTGTAGGATCCAAAATATTGTCAATGGTAGATGGCTTTTCAGTATATAATCATATTTCAGTCAACAGACAAGACAGAGAAAAGACAATATTTACCACACTTCGGGATACATTCATGTACAACAAAATTCCATTTGGTCTAATGAATGCAGACGCAACATTTCAGCGGGCAATGGATATTTCCTTTGCGGGAGAAAAAGACAGATTTTTAGTCATCTACTTGGATGATATTACAGTCTATTCAAGGTCTGATGAAGATCACTTGAAACATTTGAAACATGTTTTTGACAAATGCAAAAAATTTGGTTTGTCTTTGAACCCAAATAAGTCATCCTTTGTTGTTTAATAAGGGAAATTATTGGGACATATTGTGACAGAAAGTGGTATCTGTATTGATCCAGGGAGAGTAGAAGTTATTCAGAAGATTGGTTTGCCAAGGAATAAAAAATAATTGCAGTCATTTTTGGGGAAAATCAATTTTCTGAGGTGCTTTGTTCCTAACTTTGCAGAGTTGATCAAACGTATAAATGTATTGCTAAAGAAAGATGCAGAATTCAAGTGGCGAGATGAAGCATATAATTCTTTTTCAGCAATCAAATCTGCCTTGACTGAAGCTCCAATGTTGACTAGTCTTGATTTTGAAAAAGATTTTCTGATTTTTTTCATATGCTTCAGAAGAAACAATTGGAGTTGTCTTGTTACAAAAGAAAAAAGAAGGTTTGGAACAACCTATTTCATTTTTCAGTCATACTTTAAGAGATGCTGAATTAAAGTACAGCTTGACTGAAAAACAAGCATATGCACTAGTTAAGGCTTTAAAGTCTTTTCGAGTTTATGTGTTACATTAAAAAATTGTTGCTTTTGTGCCAAATATCACTGTGAAAGATGTGTTGTTGCAGCCAAACACATATGGTAGAAGGGGAAGATGGCTAACTAAAATTCTGGAATTTGATATTGAGATCATCCTTACTAAATTGATAAAAGGACAAGGCTTGGCTCGCTTGATGGTTGAATCTAACTACAAGGCTCTAAATCCGAATATGGAGGTAGCTGAGGGAAAAGATGAAGAAGGTATTTCTGATTTTCCTAAAATATTTCATTCAGATTGGTATAAGGATATAGTATACTTTTTGCTAAATTTCAACTGTCCCCCTAAAATGGAGAAGTAAAAAAGGAGAGCATTTAAATTGAAAGTTGTTAAGTACTACATTTTAGAAGACCATATTTATTGGAAATACCCTATGGGAGTCTTATTAAGATGTGTAAATGAAGCTAAGTCACAGGAGATCATGTCAGAAATACATGCAGGAGTGTGTGGAGGACATTTGTATTGGAAAGCCACTGCAATCAAAATCTTAAGAGCTGGCTATTATTGGCTAACTATTTTCTCTAATGTTTTTGCCAAATTCAGGGCTTCTGTCGAATGTCAAAAGTTTGTTGACAAACAGAAATTGCTACTATTATCTCTTATTTCCATTTTAGCAGATGTTCCTTTCCAGCAATGGGGTTTAGACTTCATTGGCTAAATTCATCCACCTTCATCAAGACAACATAGATGGATTCTTACAGCTACAGACTATTTCACTAAGAGGATTGAAGTTGTTCCAACTAGGAATGCCATTGATATGGTAATAATCAAATTCTTGTTGGAAAACATTATGTCAAGATTTGGTTGTCCACAGAAGTTAGTGACTGATAATGCAATGGCTTTTAAGTCTACTAAGATGCATAACTTCTATCAGCAATATGGTATTGAATTGACTCATTTTACACCTTATTACCCTCAAGATAATGGGTTAGTTGAGTCATCCAATAACATCTTGGTGAGAATCATTAAGAAGATGTTTCCTGAGAATAAGAGAAATTGGGACACTCAGTTGGTGCATGCTCTTTGGACAGACAAGGTAAGTGGCAAAAAATCAATTGGAATGTCTCCCTTTCAGCTTGTATATGGTACTGATGTTGTGATGCCTCTGCAATTAGCTCTTCCTAATATGAAGTTTCTGCAAGATGAAGTTGATGATGAAAATCTAATTCAAAGGAGAATGCTTCAACTGATAGAGGCACATCAAATCAGAGAATCACTTATGGACAAAGTACATAAATATAAGACTAAAGCCAAATATGTTTTTGACAAAAGAGAAAATCAACAGTTATTTCAGGAGAATGATTTGGTGTTGCGCTGGGATGTCAGGAGGGAAGACCATGGAAAGCATGCTAAGTTTGACAATATGTGGTTTGGGCCATTTATAATTGCTCAAGTTTTGGAAAACAATACTTTTATGCTCAAACATTTAGATGATGATCAGCTGACTAGAGGCCCAGTTAATGGCCATTTTCTTAAAATGTTCTTTGTTTAATAAGTCAATTGAGTCATTCCATTGTAAATATCCGGTGTGATGTGTCAACAAAACTCCATGCCCAATGGTACTTGTGTCTGTATATATGGCCAGTCTTGAGTCTAGTCATTTAAAGGTCAGTCCTAGTCATAATTTCCAAGAAGTCTTCTGAATTTTGAAAGTTTTAAGGCACTGAGTCTACAGTTCTTGAAGCCTCACAGGGAGGAATTCATCCCCAATAGGAGCCACAGTTAGCACTGTAAGTGTTAATAGTGTGATCGCCATTGTATCATTGTTTTCAATTTTTTCTTATGTCCTAGCCTATGTCGAAGTTTGCGTCATTTTCAAAAATGGTAAAAAAATAGTCTCAAAACCAAAATACTTTTAATTGTGTAGGTGTTATTAGTGTCTTAGGTTCATAAAAGAAGTTAAAATGATTGTTTTAACTTAAGTTAGGGTCGAGGGCTATTGGTCATTTTGGTAATAAAATTACAGCTGCTATGTCCGAGATAATAGCTACCTCTGTTTAAGTTTCATTATTAACACAGTGATATAATGGAGGGCAGTTATTTCTCCAAATTGAAGGTCATATTAGTTACACAGTGAAAATAACCGTTATTTCTTTAGGGACCTTTTCATATTGGTAACTCAGTGAAAAATGTAGTTATTTCGCTAAAATTTGGTTTATTGCAATTCAGAGGTAAAGGCAATTATTTCTCAGGTATAAAGAGCCGCAAAGAATACTTTTAGACAAAGGACCATTCTTGTTTGAAGATGATTGAAGACCTCCTATGTTATAAACATGATTATTCTTTTAAACAAGATTAATTATTTTTTGTCTTAGGAGTATTATTTTAGATGAATGGTTATATTATCTATGCAACTGACATATATATACCCTACTAAACTGAAGTGGAGATCATAGTACAAGGTATCAATTATTAATGATGATGTGGAGTGTTATGCGTTATGGAGTGAGTTGGCGCTTATATTCAAATTTTCAAATCGTGCAATTACTCCATACCATAATTAGAGGCGCAGAATCAGAGGGGTGAGTTTAATGTTCACTTGACCGAGGTTCTCTGTGCAAGCTACATCTAACAGAAGTCAGTTCTCCAGCAAACAGTTTTAGCATTTCAAGGCAGGAAAACCAGGGCTCCGTGTAGGGTTTTGCATCCAAGATTAAACAACTGCGTGTTTACAAGGAACCTAGCTGTTGAAAAGCATGTGAAATGGTGGTAATGTAAATAGGTCCGAGCCAACAAACACCAGGTTCATTGATGCTAGGGCCAAACCTCAGTTTAAGTCTGCTGGCTGGTATAAATTTCTACCAAAAATTTATGGAGAAAATGTGGCCTTAGCTCAGGCCTTTTCCGAGAGCTTTGATGGTGAAAAGGTCAATCTGGGGAGCAAGACTTTCAACATCACTGAAGCCATCATAGCCTATGCTACTCAAACCTTTGTCACTGGTGAACGTTGGTTCAAGAACAAAACGCTCCCCAGAGAATTAAGTCTCTACCTTAAACCTAAACATGTCAATGTTAAATGGAATCCGACTACACATATTTCTTGTTTTAAGGCTGAATGGCAACATGTGATCATCACAGTGCAACGATAAATTACATGTGAGGGTAGGTTCTCCTCTATCCACCATTATCAAATGAGATTTCTTGCTCATATTTTAGGTGATAAACCTATGAACTTGCCCTATTTCCTATACAAATACCTGCTCAAGATGTCCTTAAAACTACAGAAGATTCCTAACTATCCTTTGCACAACCTATATCATAGGGGTCTAATTAAAATTCTGATTGTTTACCACCTTAGAAAGAAGAAGACCACCTGGGATAAGTTACTGACAGAGGAAGGGTTTGGTAGCATAAACTCCAGGAGAAGGGTAGGGAGGCCCAAGAAACGAGATACTCATGAAAAAACTAGTGCAACTAATGTCTCAAACAGTTCACAACCAAACCCTATCCATTCATCAACTTTCTGTCAAGCTCATCCTCCCTCCATGTCAATCAAAAGGAAAACTAGAAGCTCAACTAAGAAAGCTGGAAACCCTATGCCTATGCCAACAATACAACCAGTTAATGAAGCCCATGTCAGCAGTTCACCAGTGAGCAGTTCACATAGGGAACCTCAGACCTTAAGGTAATTCATGGAGGAATATAAGAAGAAATTGAAGCAGAAAAATGCTATGCCTCCTAAAAATTCTCTGTCAAAAGACAAGGAGCAGATAACTTCCTCTTTAAGAGGCAAACCTATGAAAACACTCTTCATGGCAGAATAAATTCCAGAGAAAGTCAACTCTGGACTTCTAACATCTAAGCTTGCTTTGTCTCTAGAGGAATTAAACCCTGGGGCAAAGAGATCAAGCCATGTTTATAAAACAACTCATCATGCTCAACCAAGCAGTGGTACTTCACTCTTAGAATCCACTCTCTCATAGGTTTTGCTATCTCTTAAGAAAGGTAAACATAAAATGTTAGAGACTGTCATAGAGGAAGAGCCTACTTTAGCTCAACTAGTCTCCTTCATTGGCTCTTCTATCAAGAAGAGGAGGAAGATTGTGATACATTTATACTCCTCTTATGAAGATAACAGTGACCCTGAATATACAAAATCAGAGTATGGGGAAGGAGAATCTAGCAGATTCATGCATGGAGGTAAAAGGTCTAAGTTCATTATGAATCCCTACATCCAAAGACCTCATACTAGACCCAAAAATAAACTCAGACTAAACAGTAAGTTGATTGCTAATCCCGCATTGAGAGATGAGATTATTAATATTGATGAGAGCGCAGAAGATAAAACCAAGAAGAAAAAGACTCAGCCAAAGAGTAAAACACAGAGGAAGAGGTCAAACAAGAGAGTGACTAAAGTTGAGGCCATTAGGATTTTTGCCTCTATTTTGGACCTCTGAAGAATGAAGGAATAGGGCTTCCTTTTGGAGAAACTTTTCATTTTTGGGTTAATTTTATATGTTTTAGGATATAGCTAATTTTTCTGCATAGGTAGCTATCATTTCTGAATATTAGTATATGATGAAAAGGAGTTGATTTTTGGTTTATTATCATAATGGTGACATCAAAGCAGGTGAAGTGGAGGGGATTTCTGTTATGATAGATGCTGCGAGGTGTCATGGATCAAGCCCCCTCCTAAATTTTAGGGTTTTGTTTTCACTTTTTGAGGAAAACAACCACATGTCACTTTCACTGTTGTTTACACTTTTTGTGGAGGTGGTTGCACTAGAACAGAGGAGCAGTCTTCCAGCAGACTGCCACATCATTTAGCCACTTTGAATTGTTAGCCATCATGTTGTTTACTTTATTTATGTTATATAACTTTGTATTAAAGTTTAAGGATAAGCCTCATCTTTTGTATGAGATTGTAATAACTTTTTAGAACAAATTCACTCCTTTTGTGGAGATGACAATATTATGTTTTTTGTATATATGTGACAAAAATCTATGAAAAAAAGGTTCGTGGTTTTAGAATCTTTTGCTCATATGATCAGTGCACTTTTCAGTGAATGAAATTGGAAGAAAATTTTGAGAACTTATTACCTACTTGATGCGTGTATTGTTAATTTTCACATGTGTTTCCATATCTCATCTTCTTCAGTGTAGTTTGTAATTCCAGATTTTGTTGTATGTTTTTATCTGTCTCTTGATATGTTTATGTGTTTTATCAACTTTTATTAGTCTCACACAGTGAACTTTCTTGATGAAATATACATCATGACAGTGTAAAAAGCATCACTTATGACAACTACCTTTCATGTTATTTCAGTAAGAATATTGTAAGTCTAGACATATCCTTCTCTTGTTGAAATATTGTCAAATTGCTCTTTGTGTTATTTTCTACCAAAAGCAGTGGATTTTTGCCGTGCAGACCCACTGTCTCTTCTTCTATTTTCGCATTCTCTTCTATCCATAGGCTACAAACTTACTTTTATGCTACCACATCAAGACTCAATACCCTCATTAGTGTGATAGTGAACTTGACTGAAATCCCTTTTCAGTGATTGAGGATGCAAACCACCTACCAATCTTATAATCCAAATCATTAAATTACCTTAGAGCTTAGGATGTGTCTGGTTAGGAACTTGAAGCAGTCCAAGTGCTGATTCCAACACTAATATGTGGATTGGGTTGAGCTATGTTCTCTGGGGTATTGCTGAGGAGAGGAACATGGGTAGAAGAGCTTGGGGGTCTAGAATTTTCAGGGAAATAGAGGGGGTGAGTTTTTTGAGAGAGTCAGGCAGTGATTATGGTTTTAGAGCCTATGAGAATTACAGCCTGTGGTCTAGAGTTTCCTACCTTTTTGACCTTCAGCGTCCTTCCTCTGAGTGCTCAGGGGTGAAAAATCTTAGGGTTACCTGCATGTTGTGGTTTCCTGTTAAGTTTGAATTCGAGTTGTTAGAGGGGAGCAATGGGAAAATTGGATCTTCCCCTTCTTGCTTATCGTTGGGGGAGGAAGTTGGTAGCGGTGAGTCTGGGGGAAAGAAGTTCGAGCTGGAGGTGAGCTTTATTCCTCTTGTACAAGAAATTGGGGTGAGAGTGAAGCTGGAAGGCCCAAGGAAATTCGGGGCATTGAAGGGAGCACAGTGGCCTGCCCCCCTGGTGGAGAATTAGATCTGGTGTCAAGCTGCCGAAAGTGCAAGATATAGTGAAAATTTGGGAGTTAGTTGGCGGAAGTAAGTGTTGTAGGTTTCTTACATAACTTTTGGGGAGGTTTATGATGGAAATATAGATGGATTCCCAAAGCAATTCTAAGGTGGGAAGTTCAGCTACGGGGTCGTGGGGACGTCGTAGACCTAGGCCTGCCCGTGGGCATTGCATAAGAGGCAAAGGATGCGGGCCAGGGTTAGTTGACTGTGAGAAATGCGGCTTTGAGCTCGAGGACATCCACATAAGGTTGCAAATGATTCAACTTAGCTTACATCAATAGTAGTAGGACATGCTCAATATCCAAGAGCAGAACATGGCCAAAAGTGAAAAAAGTTAAACAAATGGATGACGAAATTGATGCACTTCGACATCAACTAGATGACCTCAAATTCCAACAGAGCATGGAGGAAGACATGAAAGGCTCAGGAATTGATCTAAAAATCTCAGTTGAGATGGAAGAATGACTTGTTGTTTAGAAGTTTTTGTGTCTATGGTTTTTTGTTGTTACTATGCAATGTTGTAAATCTAGGCTTCTAATGAAGCAATTTTTCCGTATATATAGTTGTAGGATAGTATTCTGGATCGATAATAGAATTTTTGTAAAATGGAAAGGCCTTGTAGTAATAGATCAACAAATGGAACCTTCAGTGGAAATGAAATGTAAATGTAAATCACTTGGTTACTGGCCGAGAACTCAAATTAATATATAAGTATAATATTTTTTGTTAAAAAAAAGACATAGTTTCGTTCAAAAATTGGCTCTCAATTTGTGTAAGGGCATGGATTATCACCAAAGGTTGCCAAACAATTCATCCATGGGAGAATTCAAGGAGGAAGAAAATGTGCACCAACTTGACAAGGATATGGTAACTGCGACCCAAGAAATTGAACCAACAAGTGTAAGTATGAAGAATGCTACTAATCTGTATGCTCTTTGCAAATTTTTCATGTTTTTAAGAATAGTGAGAATATTAGGCAGATATCATAGAGTACATAATATTAAGGAGCACTTGGTAATTTTATATAAGGGAAAATCTAATATTTGTTGTGGGCTTGCACTAGGATTGTTAATAGATAGTGTAACTATTAGTTTGAGACTTTTTTGGAACATCATAATGATGCAACATTTTTTGCAATTCTTGTTATATTTTTCTATCAACGTAATATACCTAGTTATTGTTAAAAAATGTATGTGTCCTATGGAACAAAAATATGTGCAAATTTGAAAAACTACCTAAAATGTTTATGTTTCTATAGTCAACTACCAAAGCATTGCAATCAATTGTATAGCCTAGATAGTCAAAAGGGAAATGCCTTCAAATTCTTTCATTTATCTTCTTTGAAACCAACACCTCAAGTATTCCTTAAGTGAATTTATTTTTCGAATATAATTTGTTCCTATTCACTTACTTGGATCCCTCCAAACATGTAAGGCATATAAGCACTAGGAAAACAAATGACTAACATGTTTCTAATCCTTCGTGCAAAGAATACAAATGCTAAAACAAAATTTATTCCTTTATATATAGAAAATCCCAAGTTGGTGCCTTGTTCATTAATAAAATCCACATAATTTATTTTGTCTTCGTTGGTGCTTTTGCTTCCCATAAATGACTCCATCACCAAACCTAATCATGAATGATCAACTCTATCATTACACTATATCCTAATTTGGTTGTATATAGGTCTACAATTTTGTGTTTAATCATACCACTTAATCCAGCATCTTTAATGAAAATGTGGCATCCCTTCAATTAAAACCCTTAAGACCCAAAGTCAAAGAATCCTTCCACCCTTGATGCCAAATACTCGGTCAACTATGTGACTAGGAGAAAAATATCCTCTACGTTGTAGTAGATGATTGAGTTGAGGTGGGAGAAAAATAAAGCTATTATAGCCCATAATTATGTTCATGACTAGTCTAACTTTGGTATCAATGCCCACTTTCCATGCCAAATATCTTCCAGTGATGGAGAATGATAAATTTAATACATTCCACTAGGAAAAACATTTTTTATGCATTTACACCGGCTTCTAATTTAATCCAATAACAAGGATAGAGATATATAATTATGAATGATAATCCTTTTTCATAACTTCCCTTAGTAGTCAAGATCTAAGGCTTTTTCTTTTTTAATCCTTTCCATAGGTATCAATGTGCTTTATTCCCATCCCCCTTTTTCTTTTGGCCTAGCTATGAGCTACCACTTTCCCATATGAATGCACATCCTATGACTCTTTCCTCTCTATGAAAAAAATCAAAACAACACATCATAATCCTCTCTAAGGCTCCCTTGAAAATGTGTGCCAAAGAGTGCCAATATACTAGGAATAACCCGAAATACAAATTTAATAATCCTTCCACCTCTTGAAAGCCAACTATTGCACCAAAAATTTATCCTTATTTCAACCATTAGTGAAAAATACGAATGAGATTGATGCAATTTAGCCCATTATATGATTAAGCTCCAAAACACTAAATCCAATATGAATAAATAAAAGTCTCAAATAAAGGTAACAAGTCCTATGATGGGATTTTGATAAATCTTATTCGATAGACATAGAAAGTTACATTTTTACCCCAATAATATGCAAACCCTCCCGTGTAGACCCTACATCTTCTTATATCTATCTCCCCTTTAAAAACTTGAATGGTTTAGGATCAATTACCTTGGAGAGAATCCTCTCGAGCCTCACAAATAGTATTTTACAAATAATCTTGTAAAATAAACACATAATGTTATTAGCCCAAACTCATCAAAAGATTGAATTTCATCGACTCTAGGAACAAAATATATAAAAGTTGGGATAAGGAGCCCAAAACCTTGCTATTGTGTCCCACCTCTCCACATACACTTAACAAGTTTCCACTCAACAACTCAACAAAAACCTAATAAGAATTCAATAGTCCACTCATTAGGACTTGGACTTTTGTATTTATAGAAAGAGGATACAATAATCAATAGCTCATCCTTGGAGACTTCCTTGTAAAGGTTTAATTATCTTCCATTGTCACCATCTAAGGAAAATAAGAAGCCACTTTAACAACTTTTGCACTATTCACTCCCTCAAGTTCCTTGTAAATAAAATCAAAATGTATAGCACTTAAAGCTACCAAAGCATTTAAATTTCTCACTATATCCCCATTTTCGCTTTTCATATCCAAAATTGTTTGAACACTCGAAACTACTAAATCAATGAAAATTTAGGTATTCTCAACCCCTAGCCCTAGCTATGTGTAGAAATTATATAACATATGCATGTATATATCCAGATTCTCCTGATCTAACAATATTTATCTTCTTGCTAAATACAGAATCCTTCCACTATTAATCTTTTTGTGGAAATTTAAAAACTCAATTGCAAACACGTGAAGCAATAAAAACAATCGCACATAACACAGTTGTTTGACGTGAAAGCCTGAAGCTAAAAACCCCAACTATCATATATTATGTATCATGGAGATCATGTAATAATCTCATACAAAGCTTAATATATCAAGCTCAAAGTACATTGTAGATTCATTACACACTGTCATGCAAAAATTTGCATCTCTATGCACCAATTTCTTGCCTCTTGACAGCCTGCATCCACCGCGCAATCCCTGCTAAAGAAGACCCCTCAATGAATTCAAATCTACCTTGCCTTGACTGCGTAATCCTCATTGGAAACTCCAATGTGTGTGTGATGCAATTAATGCATCAATATAGTCACAACAGATAGTCCATATTACCCTTTCACCTATCTCTCCACTGGGTCTCCACTGGAACTGACATGCATTGTAGTTAACTGATGTATTTATTCAGTTGGTAGTGAGTTATTAGTTGTGAATTAATTAACTAATTAATTCACTCCACTCACACTAGTGTATCATTCAGTTAGACTAGATACAACTAGATCAACTGAGTTTAACTCCATTAACTAAGTTAAACTGAATAACAACTCCATGAACTACTCTTCCAACTCTATCATAAATTTCCCACTTCAGTTCTAACTGAGTCCTCCTTGCATGAACCACTAGTAAACCCTAGGAATTCAATAATTTCTTCAGCCCACTGATTTTCCAAATATGTATACTGAAATAAAGTGCTCTAAGAGAATAATATGATATTTAGAGTTTGATTATTATTAAGGGCTAATAATAATCGAAACATCTATTTTTAGATCGACGATCTATAAATAGACTTTGCCCAATATTCTAAAAATAGAATTTCATCTATTTTTCCAACTTGACCAACCATCCACAAATAGCATCCTGCAACTTCTGAAATATGATCACCATGTCTAAAAATAGACAGAGTCTAAAAATAGACTTACACCTAAAAATAGTCTACGGGCCCACTTAGTGAAGGTGACTGATTTTCACTAAGCTTCATTATCTTGTTGAATCTCAACACTCCCTCTCAACAAGATAAGGATTATCCTTCACCCCGATCATGCCTCTATGGTATTCGAATTTTCTCCTGCCGAGCACCTTCGTCAGAATATCTGCATCCTGATCTTCCGTAGGAATGTACTAAAGCAACATGATCTTCCACTGCACACAATCTCTGATATGATGATACCGGATATCAATATGTTTAGATCTATCATGAAACACATGATAAATCAATAGTTTAATGCAACTTTGATTATCACAATGTATCACTGTAGGATCTAAATGTGAACCGAACAAACTGACCAGGATATTCCTCATCCAAATAGCCTCACATGCTGCTTGACTTGTTGCCATGTATTCTGGTTCCGCTGAACTGAGTGCCACAGATCTTTGTTTCTTGGTGTACCAAGAAACTGCTGTAGATTCGATACTGAAAACACCTCCTGATGTGCTCTTTTTGTCTGTTGGGCTACCTACCCAATATGCATCCGTGAAGCCATGCAACTTCACCTTGTCCATCTATCTGTACGATAAGCCATACTCAGATGTGCCCCTGAGATACCTCAGGAGATGCTTGCCTGCCTTCCAAAAAATATTGGTAGGCTTAACCATCGCTTGTGAAAGTTGGTTCACCGCATAGCATATGTCCGGTCTTGTATTAACTAAATACATTAGCAAACCCACCAACTGTCGATAAACAGTGGCATCCACTACCTCTGCCGAGATGTAGCATCCTCTTTCCTCCAATTTCCTGGAAGAGGAGTGTCGATAGGCTTGCAGCCTTGCATGTGAAACTTCTCCAGTATCTCCCGAGCATACTTTCCTTGAGACACAAACAGTTCACCTTCCCGCTGCCATATTTCCAATTCAAGGAAATAATGGAGGCCCAAATCCTTCATCTCAAACTCCTTTGCAAGATCTGCCTTGCATGAGTGTATCAACTGCTCATCACCCGTTAGTATTAAATCATTAACATAAAGAAAAATGATTAAAATCTTACCCTCCACCACAATTTGGTATAGGTTTGCATTTGCCTCACTCTTGGTGAAACCAAGTCCAGTGAAATAGTTGTCGATCCGAGTGTACCAAGCACGAGGTGCTTGTTTTAGCCCATACAACGCTCTTTTGAGCCTGCACACATGCAACTCGCTGCTGAAGATCTCAAATCCTTCAGGCTGCTCAATGTACACCTCTTCCTCAATGATCCCATTAAGGAACGTAGTCTTCATGTCCATATGATGAATGTGCCAACCCATCTATGCTGAGAGAGCAAGGATGGTCCTTATGGAAGAATATCGTGTGACAGGTGCAAAGTTTTCTTCATAATCAATCCCCTCGATCTGTGAGAAGCCCCAGGCAACAAATCTTGCCTTATAATTCTCGACGCTTCCATCAGTAGCTTGCTTTACCTTGTAGATCCATCTTGATCCTACAACTGATTTACCCACCGGCCTTGGACAATCTCCCAAGCACTGTTTCTGACAATGGAGTCATACTCCTCCACCATGACATCTACCCATGTGGGCTCCTGCGCTGCTTCTTTAAAAGAAGATGGCTCTATCATGATACACTTGCTCATAAGAACCATGTATCCAGTAAATCGGTCAGGTGACTATCTCTGTCTGCGCTATGACGTAGGGACTCCTACACTGGGGTGTCACTAAGCTTCCCTGGCCTCTTAACCTCCGGTACACTTTCTCAGTCTTCGATGTTTGGCTCCTTATTTAGTGACTCCTCCACTCCATGAATCTCCTCCCGTGGCTGATCCACATCTAGAGGCTCATCTTTGGGAACAAGAAGTTCCTCCTCTACATGCAAGTGTAGCTCCCTCTCAAGCGACAACTTCATGGCTTTCACCTCATTGAATTTTATATCCCGTCGCACCACAGTCATCTGACTGTCTGGAAAATACACACGATAATTATGGGGTGTTTCTGTGTACCCCACAAATATCCCAACTTCTGTAGTCAGCTCCAAATTCTTCCTAGTGTCCTTTGTCACATGAATGTAAATAGATGAGCCAAAAATCTCCATTTGAGAAATATCAGGCTTCTTACCAGTAAAAGCTTCTTCAGGTGTACTCATGCCAAGTACTCTATGATGACAACGGTTTTGCACATAAACCGCAGTGTTGCATGCTTCCGCCCACAAGTGCACGTAGTCTCTCGTTTTTGCAAAGATAGTCAGGCAAAGAAACACGATCGTTCTGTTCTTCCTCTCTGCGACCCCATTCTGTTGTGGGTTATGAGGCATTATGAGTTCTCTTCGAATTCCTTCTTTGCTACAGAAGTATTTGAATTCGTTTGAGATATATTCACCACCATTATCGCTCCGTAGAGCCTTCACTTGCTTCCCCAACTCCTTCTCCACCAATGCTTTAAACTCACAGAACTTTGAGAATGTTTCTCTTTTCTTTTGCATGAAGAAAATCCAGCATCTACAAGAATAGTCATCAAAAAATATAATATAATACTTGTGTTTTTCTATTGAAGCAACCGAGAAAGGTCCACACACGTCTGTGTGAATTCTCTCTAGGATCACCGAAGCACTGCTCTCTCCTTCATGAAAGGTAGTCTTTCACAAAAATTATCCATAGTACATCCCTTTGCACTGATCTGATCACGCAAGAGTACCCTTGGAATTTCAAGAGAAATCATACAAAATATTCAAGGTGCCATGGTGAAGATGGCTCAATCTCCCCGTGCCATAATTTTCCCTCATCCTAACTCACCACTTCTTCTGCTCTGCCCATCATTGCAGTGCAGCCATCTACCACCATCTTGTAGAGATTCTTAACTCAAATCCCTATCCTCTTGATTTTACCTGTTGTTTTATGTCGTAGGAAAGCTTTTCCATCGCTAAAAAGAATGTCATAACCTCTGTCTTCCAACATCGCGACCGAGACCAAGTTCTTCTTCAGACCTGGAACATGCATAACATCTTTCAACAAAAATGGATTAACTAACTCCCTCTCAAAGGTAATGTTCCCAATGCTGGTCGCACTGTATCGACCATCGTCACCCATCTCTATATGCATTTGGAGGTCCTTCTCCTCCAATTCACTAAACAACTCCTTGTCTCCCGTCATATGGAAAGACGCACTACTATCAAGATACCACACCGATCCCATAATGTTTGAAACCAAGAATGTGATCAAAGAGAAATAAATTTCAAATTGAGAGGCTAAGGCGTCACCCACTGCAGCTCCAACAACCTTCTTGTTAATCTTCTTTTGTGGGCAGTTAGTGGTGAAATTCCCATTTTTGTGATAGTGAAAACACTTCACCTTGGACAAATCTTGCTTCTTGCCTTTAGCCTTAGATTTTGGATGGGATTTCTTCCCCTTCCATTTCCTTGCTTTGGTGGACAAAGAAAAATTCTCTTCATCATCATAATTTTATGAAGAGCCATCCCTGGTACTTTGCCTTATCTCCTTCTACACTAGATCCGACCAAAGTCTCTCCCAATCTGACAGTTTCTCCCGTCCATTGACAGAGTCCTAATAACTGTGCCAACTCTTCGGAAGCCCAAGGAGAGCCAAGCTCACTAAGTCATCATACGCAACTATGATTCCCAAACTCCCCATCTCATCTCTACATTGGAAAAAATTCATGAGATATTTTGGAACATTGTCACCCTTCTCCATTAGTTTTGTTTTTCCAGGCTTATATTTCGAAAACTTCCTCTGGTCACTTCTACTTTGGAAAAAATATGTCAAAGCCTTCCACATTAAGAATGCAGTGGCTTTCCCATGAAGGCTGGACACAATATGTTCCTTCACACCTTCCAACAAAATTCTTCTTGTCTTTGTTGTCTTCTTTTTCCATGTGTCAAGTAATGCAGCATCGCTAGATCCCGACTTACGAACATCGCCATCGATGAACTCCTTCAGTCCATTATCCTCCAGCAATGCCTCAATCCTATCCTTCCAGGCTATGTAATCCAAGCTCCCATCAAGCGCATACTCCAATTGCAACCCATTGAAAGACATTTCAATGTATACTCAACTTCTGCACCAAGAATCTTCTTGTAGCAAATTCGAATTGTCCACCAGCACAAACTCACCAATTCTTCACAATGGCAATCTTTTTAAGAATTAACACTTCCAATACCATGTAGAAATTGTATACAATATGCATGTATATATCCGGACTCTCCTGATCTAACGATATTTATCTTCTTGCTAAATATAGAATCCTTCCACTATAATTCTTGCGGAAATTTAATCAACAATTGCAAAACACATGAAGCAATAAAAACACACATAACACAGTTGTTTAACGGGAAAGCCTGAAGCTGAAAACCCCAACTATCATATTATGTATATCATGGAGATCATGTAAAAATCTTATACAAAGCTTAGTACATCAAGCTCTCAAGATAAATGTAGATTTATTACACGCTGTCATGCTTCATGCCGAAATTTGCATCTCTCGTGCACTACTTCTTGCCTCCCGATAAACGTCACTACGCAATCCCTATCAAGAAGACCGAATGAATTCAAATCTACCCAGCCTTGATCGCGTAATCCTCATTGGAAACTCCATGTGTGTGTGGTGCAATCAATGCATCACTATAGACACAACGGATAGTCCATCTTACCCTTTCACCTATCTCTCCACTAGGTCTCCACTGGAACTGACATGCACTATAGTTAACTGTTGTTTCTGTTCAGTTGTTAGTGAGTTATTAGTTGTGAATTAATTAACTAATTAATTCACTTAACTCTCACTAGTGTATCTTTCAGTTAGACTAGATACAACTAGCTCAACTGAGTTTAACTCCATTAATTGAGTTAAACTGAATAACAACTCCATGAACTACTCTTCCAACTCTGTCATAACTTTGCCACTTCGGTTCTAACTGAGTCCTCCATGTATGAACCACCAGTAAACCCTAGGAATTGCATAATTCCTTCAGCCCACTGATTTTCCAAATCTGTATACTGAAATAAAGTGCTCCAAGAGAATAAGTTGATATTTAGAGTCTGATTATTATTAAGGGTTAATAATAATCGACACATCTATTTTTAGATCGACGATCTATAAATAGACTTCGCCCAATATTCTAAAAATATAATTTCATCTATTTTTCCAACTTGACCAACCATCCACAAATATCGTCCTGCAACTTCTGAAATATGATCACCATGTCTAAAATAGACAGAGTCTAAAAATAGACTTACACCTAAAAATAGCCTGGAGGCCCACTTAGTGAAGGTGACTGATTTTCACTAAGCTTCATCATCTTGTTGAATCTCAGCACCTGTATTAATCTTCATTCTTTAAGGTAAGCACCAAAATGGTGTTCTATTCTACGTTTATATGCACATGTCACGATTCCTCCTTGGGGAAACACCTTCAACATTATCTCTAAGTATAATATTCAAATATCTACCAATATCTATGAGTTTCATATCTTTGTTCTTGACTCTCTGCCAAACCCATTCAATAAATTTTGTCTTCACTTTTCTTTCATCAATGCACAATTCATGAAGGTTTTCAATATTTACTCGAATAACCTCAGAAGACAAAACTTGCTTTTAGAGGAATGGAATTTGAATTAAACCTAACCCCGCTAAGCCTTTCCTTTCGATTAAGGAACCCAACCAAAGGCAGTATGGGAGTTATGAAATTGAACTTGCCGCGCTCTTCATTTCCTATATCTCTGCTTGTTTCTACGTTAAGGTAAGGCCAACAATATAACCTGAGAATCTAATGCTAGAGTGTTGATCCTCTCATGCAACAATAGAATAACAATGTTGATCCTTAAGTCCAGTAAGAGAAACTCATAGTATTTAAGGACTTTTAAGACTAAATACTAAAAGGATCATTGGAAATTATATTTAAAAAAAATCAATGCCTTTTAACCAAATTTAGAAAACCTTCCTCAATTAACCACATCAGGTTAAACTTAAATTGATGGGGATGTTTGTCAGAAATGTGTTCTAGTTTTTTCCCATGTGGAGTGTTAGTTAGAGACAACCACAATATTTCAAATGATAATAAACTCCATTGTTTAGTTCTATTAATTCCTTGGTCTATGTTATCATGCTAGAGGAGGTTAATAAGTAGGTAAGCCCCATATAATAGGACACTTGCTTTCAAGGGAGCCATTGCAAAACGATTTAGGAAAAGTTGATGGCAATATTGATTAGAGTAAGTAAAGTTACTGCTAGGATGAGGTGGTATGTCCTTTGCTTTTGGTTTTCCATGATGATTGATTCACCTCAATCACATAACATCCAACTCATGGTAAGTATGCATGCTCCTCCTAACTCCATTCTCTGCTTCAAGTTCATATGGATTTCCTATAAGTTTGAAATTTTGGTTATCCCTATCTTGGGTATGGCCTAGCAAGCTTCTTATATGGATAAAGACCCACTCCATTTCAATGGGACAAAATCTAATGCGATTGTGGACGCCTTGAACTTCCATCAAACCACAACATCCAACATCTAGCACTCTATTAAATCCATCGAGGAGGACATAAAATTTGAGTAGGTTTATCAGGAAGAAGTGGATGTGAACCAATTGGTTCAAGAGTTTATCCCTGGCCTTGCCTCTAGTCACACTTAGTACAGTAAATTCTAGCAAATGGTAAAACTCTACTAGCACATGAAGGCTTTCACGGCTCACATTCTGTTGTCTAGGGAAGTGAATTATAAATAGACACACCAATGGGTTGGAAGTGTTTAACAAGAAAAATAAGAAATAATTCTTTATTCTTTGTTGATGAGAAATAATGGCAGTTTAATCCCAGTTGAATTTTTGGGGCCTTCCAACAACACCCTAATTTTGCTCAATTCTACCTCTGATGTTGTTGGTCGGCATAGTCACAACTAGTTATAGGTATTCTTTCTATGATTTATTTATTTATTTTGATAATAATTTTAGTTTGGTTGTCATTCCTATTTGGAATTAATATTAGCCTCCTTAGTTATGACATGCCTAGTTTTTTTATAAAGGAGCTTTCTTAGTATCACTTATGGACATACTTTAATTCTCTACTTTAAGAACTAAAATGACCTAGTTTCCCTCTATGTAGGTCCCGGTGATGTTTTTTTTATCTATCTATGTTTTCTCAGTATATAAAGTGGTTTTGGGTTTGCTCAATCAATCGCCCATGTTAGGTCTGGATGTCTACTAATGAGATAACATAGTAGTCTTCACGAATCCACTGTATTTATGTATTCTACTTTAACACTTGAATAGAATAACCAAACTTTCTTACAAAAAAAATGTGTTCTAGTTATAAGAAATTAATATTGTGATTAGATATTCCACTTGCTTCATCCTAGGTTTTAGATATGTCTACCTAATGTAGAATGCCATTATAAACCAATAATATATCCAAGCACTTGGACACTTCATCCCAATGGTTTGATAACGATGGGTTCCACATTGACATGACCTAAGACTTTCAACTAATGTATAAAGTAATCTACCAATCTTATCAACTTTATTGTCTCTCCCCAAGTCACTCTTCCACAAATAATGAAGTTAACGCCCCCCTTTGAGAACAACCAACATGTCTTCTTAGATCACTTATAAAAAAAATAAAAGAAATAATTATCCTAAAATAATCTATTTCTCATCATATGGGTCATACACATTCATCATAATAATGAGCATTTCCAAACTTGGTCTACTAAATTCTATGCATATACTTGAAAGCACATCGAATAATTATTCAAAACATGGTTTGACCACCACTTTGTAATAAATTCCCTAGAAGGCCCCATATGATGAATTGCCAAAAATTCCCAACATTTCAAACATTTTTCTAAAACTAATAATGAGAACAACCCCACTCCCCATAGTTTTCTATAAAATGCACTAACATTAGCAGAAGGAATCATCATTTTATGCCATCCCTAATCCCCTCAAACAAAACCCATTGCAAACAATATTCAAACTTTTAGGTGTAGAGTCATATCAACCTTTCCCCCTACCACAAAGTATGTCTTCTTCAAGATCTAAGAGAGGATTTCCACCTCAGTAGTAAAATAACTTCCCATGTGGGTATTAGAAAAAGAAATAGAAGACATGACCTCACTCTCCCCACTTTCATTCACTAAGAGATTCAACGAAGAGTTATAATTTTGACACCCATTTTTACCCTTTTAAGAAACCCTCGGAGTTCCCACTCTCTTAGTGAGGGTAGATCACTCGTCCTTTACACTAGAATTGACTACAAAAGTACTAGACTCATAAATAAAAGGTAACTTACCAATATTGTCATGACCATTCAAAATAACAATGATTGGGCCATAGGATTGAAATCCTTGTTCAACTCATGTAGGATTTGAAATCTCTTAGAGAACCATGCTCGATTAATGACCATGTCCAATTCTTTCATTATGTCACCCTCATCCCTGGGATTCAAATTAGGGATCTCATCCCCCCCGCAATAATATAGACATCAACTTGTTTATCCATGAATCCACGAACCTAAATACCCTAAGCCTTAATTATTAAACTAAGTTCAAGAACCTTCAAGCCCCCATCCTATTAGGGAGTTATGGTAGATTTCATTTCTAAACCTATCTCTTCTTTCTTCTCCCAAATTTGACAAATGCATGGCTACAAACATTTTGTTGTGACATGACCATATATGTGCACCAAGCATAGAAAAATGGCACATTAACATAATCCAATACTTAAGTATATACTTTATTACCAATCTCAATCTCCAAACACTCCATAGGGAAATTCATAATGATCCAGATTAGATCATTATATTATTTTTCATCCATCTTGATGCTTTCAATGTGGAAAATTAGAGGAATCAACTCAGTGGACCAATTTTACCAATGGATCTTAATTTGGCGAATTAGGGTTTGAAAGCTTTCAGAAAGAGTTTGAGGCATCAGATGACATGTTTTGAGGGTAAAAATTTGTCGCTTATGTGTTGCACCCCTAGTGTTCTTCTACACATAGAAATCTTTACGATGGCACAAGCATTTTTTTAATCGAAGACCATATGGAAAATCTATGTCACTCAGACATTGATCTTCATATTTGGTCCACCATGATTTGATAGGATGCCTTGTCAACCCATTTTATTCATGGATAATGGATTAGCCCCGTGATAATGATGAATAAGACTCTAGAAGAGTCAATATTGTAACTTGATAAGCAGTCAAATGTGAGCACTGGTAGGTTATCACGTTGTGTTATATTTGGGCCACTGGGAGGAAAAGGGATTCCATTCTATTTTAGTGCATTTTTTCCCATAGATGAGTAGAGTAGCTAAGAGTATATATAGAGAAAAAAAACAAAGAGGATGTGTGCATTGTAGTATCCCATGTGCCGCAGGTCTCACTCCTTTGTACTTGCATCCATTTACATTCAGAGAAAGAGAGAACAAAGGAACCTCATCTTTCAGTTGGGTTTTCTCTTGTAAGGGTTTCACAAGTCATATCATGTGTTATTATGGTTGTGAGTGATTGTATTTATGTATGTTCTCTATTTTCCATATTTCATATATTGCATGCATAAAATAGTAACTTAATAAATCCAAAAGTCTAAGGAAAAATAACCTTTATAGTATAGATTTCAAATTTTAAGTATATTTTTATCAGATTTGTTGTGACAAATTGTCCAATGGAAATCCATGAGAGTTAAGGGATCACTAATTGTCAATTTCAACCAAAATTTTTGCAACTGATTTCTCAATCACTAGAGTTATAACTTGGGTCAACTATAATAGTTTTACCTAGTAGATTACTCACATATATTAAGAATTTATTTGATCAAAATTCAAGTGGTAAACTAACATCTTCACTGAAATCAAAACCTTGGTATTTATTTCTAAACATGGATCAGAACAAGAATGCCATATCTTGAAAGTAAAAAATGCATATGTTTAAAACCACTTCCCCCGTCATAATACAAAATGCATCCTTCTCTAAGCAGAAGATAAATTCAAACCACCCTTTAGTGAATACATGGAAAGCTATGTCATAACCTAAAAATAAACTCCAATATGTTTTTCCTTCAATCATTCACAAATGATGTAGAAAGTTGCCTTATAAAGGATTTTCCTACTAAACTTATTACCTTGTCTATGAACTTTCTTCTTTACCACTTTTTGGTGCTTTCATATATGCACTTCACTCCTAAAACTCGGAAACCTAGTCACCCAACACTTCACCTCCACCAAATAGTTTAAATCAAGGTTTTGTCTAACAAAATCCCTACATTGGACCACCTACTTAATAACCACGAGACTAGAAAATGACTAACCTCTGATAAACCACTTGAGATTTGTCCCTTTTGTTCCCATTTCCAAATAACGTAATGAGGAAAAGTCTATAAAAACAACTCCTTTAATGTAGTTTCATTCAACCTAAGTATTGATCTCCATACCATGAATGACACTAAATTAAGATTAACCTACGTATACCTACCATTAATGGACCTAACATAACTAATGTAATGTAACACACCTAGAAACCTCCACATATTCTTGTGGCTACAAAGTACTTTATAGCATTCACAAATATTCATGAATTACAATTCAACATACTGAGATGTCTGATTAAATGGTAATCAACATTATGATATGGAAATTGTAGGCAAATATCATATATCAATACAAACAACAATGCCCATAAAAAAAAAAAAAATAAATAAATTCCCATATACATATTCATCCAATTTAACACACACATAATAATTTCTGATAATACAAGTACTATGACAAGTGCATAGAAAATACAACAATAAACCCAACCAAAACTTTCCCTTAAAAAGTAATTGCATTTGATATAGAATTATGGCCTCTCCTTAGATATCACAAAGCTATAAATTAACAACATTGGAAACTACTTTATAAAACAAAGGCAAAATTATGCCTTATGCATAACAAATATGGTTATAACGACCTATATAAATGACTACCATACAACCCATCGCTGCATTTCCCAACCATTATTAATTACGAGACTTGTGTCTTCCGTAATGAGCATAAAATTCTTATTTACAACAATACCCATAAGAATTAGTCATTAAAAAATAATACTATATACCAAATTAATTATCTATTAGAGGTATATATTTGGGGGAAAAGATCAAGGAGAGTGTTTTTCCTCCCAACCATAGGCGATTACTCAAGCAAATGCTACCCTTGTGGTGGGAAATGAACGAACAAGGGTGAATTTACTAGCTATGGTTTTTGTTTCCTTACTTGGCCTAAATTCTAAACATTTTAGCCCATTTCCATGAAAACCATCCCACTCACTAGACTATTTCCCCCCTTAGCCATGGATAGCACAAGGAATGGGATCCCCTTCACTTTGAAATAATCCTCTAGGCCACCTTGCTTCCCTCCAATGCTCCAACACAATGTAGCAAGGAAATGTCTAATGTTGGGAACTAGGAAAATTTTAGTTGTACAACTACACTACTCCCAAGCATGGTTCCTTATACATACATGGAAACAAAGCTATGGCAACAAAATTATTTCTCTTCCCCCATCATACATGAATAATAGAACAAGTAAATTATTTTATTCATTATCGAATGAATACCTATTGTAAGCCTAAATTGCAATGCACATACGAGAATAGGTTGCATCATAGTAACAACAAGAACACACATAAACAAAGAAGAAAGGAGTTTCGCGAAGGACTTCCTATCACCTTTCCATTAAGTCTTCATGCATATTTATACATAGATGATATGGTTGGATCAGTTGTACCCACTCAAACTAATCACTCATTATGCCTACTATGTTCTTTTACTACTTATTACATAGTTTTACATATACTAAGTATGATGATCTATTACATATGCCCAAGAGGCCCTGCCAAAAATACCCCTCCCAAGGCTTGCATGCATACTAAGCTTGTACAAGAAATCATGCTCACCTAATGAGTGGGAAAATAACATATAACATATAAAAAAAAATATTAAGGAGACTTGGAGCTATACACTTGGCATCATTAATGGAATAATATTTATTGACCTCCCTACTTCTCTAGTTATTAATTCACTACTCCCATGATACTCCTAAGGATATACAACCCTAAGTGCACCTTTTATTAGTTTATATTATTATTACTATCAATCCATTAATTTTAGTATAATTATATATTAATTCACTTACCACATAATTACCCACTACAACCATATGCTCCTAGGGACTATTGCATTTACCCCCTCCTCTTTCCAATTATTCAAGCAATTTCTTCATTATTCAACTACAATTTTAATAATATTCAATGAAAGCAATTGCATTTTATGACCATTTTATGTAGAAATTATACCATCCCTACAAATTTTCAATTTCATAGTGTAAGCATGTATATTCATAACACAAAAATTAGTTTGAGATTTTGATCCCGTTAAAGAATGTAACTAGTGTCGGTCTTCATAATTATCCTTGAGTCATATATTTTTCAAAATAAATTTATTATTATTATTATTAAATTGACTTATAAAAGCATGAATTTCATGCTTGGGTCAATGGTCATAGGTCAAGCCTCCATTGTAGGCTTCTAGGATATTTTTGTTGATTCAAAGTGAAAGTTTGATGTAAGAAACCCTTCTTGGGAACATGATATAAAAATATTTGAGTGTCAAATTAAAGTCCTACCTCTCCTCCATCAAGTCGGCCTTGGTCTCCTTGAAAGTCGGCCTCAAAATTAATCCTCTGCAAGTCGTATCTTCAAATTATTCATGTCGGCCTCAACTACATACATAAACAACTATATATAGCATATTTAACTCAACCAAATGGAATACAAGTCAAGCAACTCAAAGGATTACAGAACAACGAAGAAAAGAGCATTGTAATCAATGAAATGTGGACTATCAATGTATTGCGGATCATCTTTAGGACAACAAAGGATTATTTAACTACAAACTGAAGTATCACTCCATTACAAGACCGTTGACTATAGGAATGAGAGACTGTAATTTACAACAGGACTGAAACTTGGTATAGCTACAGGACCGAGATTCTATCCAGCTACATGATTAATATTTGGTATAACTACTTGAATAAATGGACCAACAAATGTGTGCTAGGATGACTTGATGGATGGAAGGTTTTTGGTCTAGGTGTCAAGAGTCATGGTTGTCTCACTGTGATTTTAATCTACTGAAGGAAGAGTTTTTGACTGGGTTTTCCCCTACATAGGTGTTTTTCCCTAACTGTGTGCCTATATCTTGTGTTCCCTTTTTTTTTTGTCATCTTCATGGATTGGAATTAGTCGTAATGATAAGAATATAACAAATTGAAATAAGATATAATAAGTAAAACATCATAAGATAATTTCATAATAGATGAAAAATCAAGTGAAATGCATGATGCCCTATATTTCTCAATAGATACAATACAAAGTTGTATGAATATTTCTCTTCTTCAGAAGCATGTTAGGAGCAAGAATTCAACTCTTTGTCCTTTCCAACACACCCTCCTTGATAACAATAAACATGTCGCATGAATATCTTACAACATATTCATTTGAGATGCCTCTTCCTTGCCACACTCACCCTTCCAAACTCAGGATTTCCCCATGTTGGCACTGAATCAACACTTGAACTTTAGCAAGCGCCTGACTAGACACATCCTAAACTTTAAGGCAATTTTTTTTTATGATTTGATTGGGTTTTTGGAAAGTGGTTGGATCTCAAGCACTTTGAAAGGAATGTTGAACAGCTAAAAGTCTCTGACACATATGAGGGCACTGATATATGATGTGGTAGCAAGGTTGAGTTTGTAGTCAAATAGTCAGAAGAATAGAAGAAAGATAGTGGGTCTATAGGATAGAAGTCCATTGCGTAGATGAAAGGATAACAAAGGATTCCAGACCTGAAATGCATTAATGAAAGAAGGCTTTCACAAGACTTACAAGAATCTCATCATACATCTAAAAGATTTATGTCACAGGGAATGCTTATGAACAGATTTTCCATACACATCTTATCAAGAAAGCTTGTAGAACAAGACTGATAAAAATTGATAATCATGTACTGCTATATAATAAGGCTAACAAAAACATGAGACAACATATATATCACAATCCAGAAATGAAGATCTGAGATATGGAAACACATAAGGAAAATACACACACCATATTATTTGTGAATCATCAAGAGTGTAACTGGAATATATTATGTATTCAACAATACACTGTTCAGGAATGACATGAGAATCAACAACGGGGCACTCGGCCCTTGTGCCTTCAACCCTCTCTCCTTGATCTGATTGCTTTACCCTATATTTATACAAAACTAACAGTTCTTCTAAGATCCACAACTTTGGGTAAGTTGTTTATTGGGAATTTATTACAATTTACTAAAGATAGTAAAGCTTATATAAAAAAAGGCATTAGATGTACAATAGTATATTTACAAAACACTAATTGAAATTTAATTGTTGATGAAGATCGAGCTGATGATGTGGAGGGCTGTCCCAGGATTTGTGGAAAATATTCCTCCAAAAGTGCAATTACTGAAAGTCGGTGATGATTATTTCCACCTGCCTTAAACCCTTTACCACCTGTCTTGACTGTCCTCAACTGTTGCAAGAAATGTGGAACTGTTTGACACCTAATAAATCCTCTGCCAACTACCTTAACTGTCTTCATTGCTGCAAGAAATGTGGAACTGATTGCCACCTGCACCAATTATTCCCTTAAAATATGGAAAGTATTCGATGAACTGCTACTTATGCTCTTCCATGGAATCTGGGTCAAATATTCCACCTAACCAACCCCTAAATACACTGCATTCAAATTTCTGGGAAAATAACTACCTGCAGGATTTCCTGATAAAACTAGATTTTCTGTAAAAGGCAGCTATTTCCTAGAAATGACTAAAAATCTCCCGACACAGTAAATTGTGAGGCTCAATATCTATAAAAAAACTAAGCATGATAATCATGTGTTGCTAGAAGCATTTTCTTCAGAAGTTAAAACCAAAACATGAGATTAAAGGACACATAAAAAACCCTTTAGGTCTTTCCTGTTGTAGCTTCTCTTCCTCTTTGCAGTTTGGGACCCATCCTTGAATAGTACCTCCGCTTCATCTGTTGGTTTTCCCATATATCTTCTGGAATTTAGTCATGCCCTTCTTGGGTTAAAATCAGACAAACCTTTTCCAACTAATGTTGGTTTACCAGACTCCAAATGTGACACATCATATGGTTGGGAAAGAAACATTTGTAGGATCAAGAAGCAGAGAAGACCTCATGGATTCCGAATCCTTGACAATCTTCTTCCTATTTACTACAATATGTGGGCTTGCACCATCTGAAGAAGATACCCATAGCACATATGGATAATCTGTTCTTCTAGTCCCAAACATTTGTTTATGCTTCCATACAATGTCCATCTCCTGGCTAGTTGGGACAAAAGTGTGTGCGCAATATTTCCTTGTCCCTTCTTCACCTTCATTGTTGTAAAGGATATAATCATGATATGTCGGGGCAAACTAATGTGCTATGTCATGGTAAAAATCATTTAACTTCAAAGCATGGCTAAGGCTCCCAGTTAAACCACTAGATGCACCTATATTTGCTTCAGCATACACTTTATAAGGGAATGCATACAAATGTCCTACCGCAGGAGTAGCTATCTTGAGACAAATAACAAAGTTTTGAATATCAGCAGCATCCTCTACATTTTTAATCGCCATCCTTTGCTGTAAGAAAAACTAGCACTCCCTGTTAGTATGTCAGGAAAACAACATATTTTATGACTATAAACTTTGGAACTGTATTGAATGGTCGAAGCAGATTTCTGCAGACCACATAAAATAAAAGTAGTGCATACGATGCCAAAGAGTATGATATAGTGTAAATGATAGTCACATATAGGTAGGCTTTCTTGGCACTGAAATTTCCATCCTCTTACTTTCTTGTTCAGAGGCTAAATCCCACATTTTCCGGGAAGGAAATAAATTTGTTATTTAAATAACTGTCAAGTTTTAATGTTCAATAACGATGGGCCCGAGGTTATACACGTTGTGACATTTTCTTGGGACTTGGCGCTAAGCATGGGATTCCCCTCTCGTGACTTGGATTTAGACTTGAAGTTGGAATTAGCTCTCAGTTATATGACACTTGGTTGTATGATGAGGATTTGGGCTGAGAGCTAGGGAGTTCAATGAAGCCTATTTTTGTTTTTACTAATATGTAATTAATATGTAATTTTTATTTTCCCTTTTCGATAAGATTTGGCTAAAATAGGGAATAGATAGGACAACATTAAAATATCATTGGGTAGCTTTTAGACATGAAAATGGCCAAATAGGAATTTTTAGGGAGTTTTAGTATTTTGGCAAAATGAGGAAAGGATCGAAGAGAAATGGAAAAAAATGATGTGAAAGAATTGAATCATAAGGAGCTAGAGGCCAAGAAAAATAATGGAGAGGGTAGCTTTGAAAGGAATCAAAACCGGTGCTAACAACCCTCTCTACTAAACAATCCCTCGGTGATCCATATTTCCAAAGTTTTCATGTGCGAGAAGAATGCCTACTCATAGTCTTAATTCCAAACATCCACTAGCAGCCTTTAATCAATCAATAACTTACGGCTATCATATGGTTCTAATTTCATCACAATGACCTTCTTCTTGGGATTTCAGTTGAAAATGCAGCAAGATGATGGAGCTTAGTGAAATGAAGTCGCCTTCACTAAGTGGGCCCATAGGCAAATTTTGGCGCAAAGTCTATTTTTAGACTATGTCTATTTTTAGACATATGGAGCATGGTCCAGGGGTTGCAGTATGTTATTCTCTTCAGGTATTGAATATTTCGTAAAAATAGATGGACCTCTATTTTTAGACATGTAAAGTCAAAGTCTATTTTTTAGGCTGCCAATCCTAAAAATAGAAAAAGTCCCAAAATATTATTTAGCCTTAATAATATTTGGACTCTAACCCAGTTTACTCTCTTAGGCAACGAGTTCGAGCTATGAAGTGGCTCATGCCTCAAAAGGAGAATTACGCTCATTCCTAGGGGTTTGAGCGCAAACTCCTTTGCATGGTTGACTTCGGTTAAGACTTCAGTGGGCAGTTTGTGGTAGAGGCAGGTTGGTGGGTTGTGTTCGGTTTAACTTAGTTGAACTAGTTGAGATCATTTTACCCAGCTAATCAACTAACTGTCAAAGTTCAGTGATTTAAATATTCTGCTGAAGTTATTCATTTATCTTTCTTCTTCAGCTGAGAACACATCAGTTCACTACGGTGCATGATCAGTTCAGTGGAGACCAGTGAAAGAGGTAGATGAAAGGGTGGAGTTAGCTATCAGTGGCGACATCAGTTGTGCATGAGATTTGCACCACACTTGGAGGAATTGACCATGATGATTATGCTGTCAAGCCAAGGAGATTCTAACCTTGGATCTCTATATAGACAGGCCATGATTCATAATGAAATGAACAATTATTGAATCTATTTTGAACTGTTTGAACTGTGACTTGTTCAAAACTCACTAGTTTGTGTCTGTAACTTCTGAGATAGTCAGAGTACTTGTGAGGGAGTATTATGCGGATTTTGTTACATGTTTTCTCCATTACATAATATACACAATATTCCTAGGTTTTCATCTATACTTTCCTCCATCCCCATCTTATTATAAATATTGTGTAGTGTTTTGATGATCTTTTGATCGCATACCGCTTGTTTTATTTCCGCATGTGTGATGATCTGAGTGGAAGAGATTATGTGTTGCATATGAATTCGAATTGATATGTGATCAGGATAATCTCGGTGGATAAATCTTCTTTATTCAGCAAATTTCTACAATTTCTAGATTACAAAAGCCATCATTTGACCTTACTAAGTAGTTTCACCATCTACCTGTGCAATAAAAATAAAATTATGAATATCATAATATTATAATTCAACTCTTTATCTATCAACTAAGCTTGAAATAATTACTAGAACAATCAAGTTCCTAATAATATAGGTAGTTGCACATAATACTTAGCTTTCAATTTTGTAGCTAATAGTATCTGTCTTCGTTATGGCTTACTTTCACTACCAAATCCAAGACATCCATTTATATCTCTTTGTTGTCTCGACAAAACTTTCATGTAGTGAAGTAAAACACTACTACTTATGCATATTATACTTTTACTGTAGCGTCCATAGAACTCAAGAAATGGTGTATCACTTGATCATTCTATCATTTCAACTATCAACATATTATCTATGTTGAAATATGGCACAAATATGCTTTCACACCATGCATTCAAACATATGAGCCAACATATATGTGTGCATAATTCTAACTTACACACTTACTTAATGCATACTTACATAGATTAAGGAATACCATATTCTCATGTCATGCATTACATCATAATGAGTTTGCAGATCTAGCCAACATATTGACACATCATCTAGCCAACACTTGAATACCTTCTTGACCATCTAGGCACCTTCTTCTTGAATCCAAACACAACGCCCAAAGATCCACCATCTTAGTGTTCTATAGTGTTAACACGAAGGTTACATTCCAAGGCATTGTCACAAGCAAGGATACCATTGGAAACTTTTTTAGTGCTATAACATTTCCATATCCAACATCACTATGACCTCACACATGACTATATGACATGGAATGCACTGTCACAATATGATCACAAGTCATGACTTGTCTCTACTATTATCCCATAAACGACACAACATGGCATAAGCATTTTTTTTAAATAATTTATTTATTTTCAATTAATGCATTAGTATATTTTTTTAAATCAATATTATATGTCTAAGGCTTTCTTCCTTCCCTTAGGTATGATTCACACATGCATTCAAACCACATATACATATTAATAGAAGATAAAAAAATCATGGATAGAGGAATTCTTACTCAATTTCCTCAAGCACTTATGATTTATAAGAATAAAAGAATTTGTACCTACATGGTTTCCATTAACGTCTCTAAGGTTGCCTCATTAGTTAATTCCTTATGGATGTTTATATAAATCTTTCACCAACCCTTTATCACCATTTTATTATTCTTATCCATTCTCTACAAATCTAACTATCTTATGCAACAATATCATGACCATCCTCAACCATGGTATTGATCCATTCTAGCTATATAACCACCATTAACCATATTTAATCATCATACCATGATCATTGCATGTATAAAAACATACTACTCTTAGACAATAACGCCACATTGCATATGCTTAATCATTATACACACTCCACCACATTTGATTTATCAAAAATTCCAATTAATTCATCTACTTTCCAAGTCTTTAATTCTCTTGCATTTCCGACATTCCTATACTTTAAAACTACCAACATAATGACTTTCTCAATATCAAGAAAGATAATGATGTAGTACGAGAAAAGTCAAGGGATTCTCCCTTTCAATTCCTTTCATATCATGGATTTTTCTTGTCTCTCTAGAAGTCACACAATGGGCCATTAGCTACAGTTTCATCATTAAGTGGCAATTCATTGTATGTGTGTGGAAAAGAGTCAATGGATCCTCCCTCTAAATTCCTCTACATGGCTTGGATTTTTCAAAACTATTGACGATGAATTGACACTTGATGAGAAAATTGTAGCTAATGACCTATTGTGTGATTATCAGAGAGGCCACGAAATGGTTCAATGAAATCCTTGCTATGAAGAGGAGTTGGAAGGAAGAATCCCTTGAGTGTTCTCTTGCCACACACACACACACACATGATACTTTCTACTTTTTAAAAAACATATAAGTCTATTCTATAAACAAACACGGTTAAGGTGATAATTCTCCTCTCTATCAATTGTGCCTTATTGATTGTGTTCTCTAATTGTTGCTACAATAATATTCTCAACATCATGAAGATGACTTTAGCATTCTACAACTCTATTTTGTCCTTGTTGAGGACAAGAGTCCACCTCCCACGGAATATTCAAGATTACTCTAATTTTATAAAGGCGATACTCCTCTTTTGATATGTGGAATATTTTTATCACGTTATTAAATGAATGCAATGGGTGAGTGCTAAATAGCAGACCCCAACAAATCTTCCAACAAAGCTCTCAAAATAAATTTAGTCAATAAGAACACAATAAATGAATATGAAAAAAAATTATGTACTAACTTCTTCCTTCAACAAGTATTTTTATTGCCTCTTTAAAATAATGTGAATCCAAAATCAACTATAACTTTCTAAGATTATATATATTCTAACATACGTATTCCTTTAAATTTCTTTAAAAACATAAGAACTTTAAAGGACTACACACGTTAGAATCAAAAGAGTTTGTAAAGCATCGATCACAGGAGAATCCAATAATACATCACTATACAGACTCATGCTTGCAACATGAAACTTGAATAACTCTTTGTGGGAGAAAGTAACAATATTATCCCGATGTGACATGTTTAACATTGTCCAAAAATATAAACAGCCTCCTAATTGCAAGTAGATAAATTATAATTAAACTGCATTTGCTTTATTACAAGTAGGGATTTTTCTCTCCTAGACCTTAAAGAAAATATCGAGTGCTTAGAAGAGATGAGAAGAAATCCTCAAAATTAGATCTTCCTATTGTTGAGTACACATGGAAAACCTAATGGAAAGACAAACATATAATAATATATGAGAGGGGAATTTGAGTAGGTTTATTAACAAAATCTTCTAGAGAGGAAAAATTATCTTCAGCAAGAACTCCCAACCCCTTTTATAAATGTGATTTTCTCCCTTTATAATCTACTCTCCATGTTTTCCACTACCTAGTAGTTATGTTTTTCCCTCTTTATGTTAACTGAATTAAATCCCAAACTTAGGTATTCATCTTCTAAGCTAAGTTGCACTTTCAAAAGTTTAGAAATTCCATTTTCCAAAATAAATTGCTACCAAGCTAGAAATAGTTATGATTGTATTTTAATTTCTTGGGAATGATGAATGTCATTTCAAACATGGAAATGATTTCCAAAATTTTCTTCACATCTCTAACTTTCCAATGAGCTCTCGTCTTCCCAATTCGAACATCAGAAAATTAAGTTATGGGCATCAAAATATAGTGACTCGACAATCGTTGATTTGCTCCATCCAAATCTTGGCCTTTGATTTATAATATGTCTTGTTCATCCCACATGCATTGTGGAAGGGCATTTATAATGGTCTACAATGAAATGGGATTCTCATATTATTTGTGTATGAAGTAGAAATAACCGTGGAACCTCGTGTAGCTTATGCACAATTTATTTTTTGGTTACCATCTCATTGCCTAGTCATCATGTTAAGCCATTGTCCAGTTATTTATGTCCAACCAATACATTCCAAGTGTCACCTCGGGATATTCTAGTTGGATGCCACATGTCATTGGGAGATATTCTAAAAGAAATTAGGATTAAAATTATATGAGAACTAATAATAATGTGAATGTGAGGTGAGGTGAGAACATATTATGAATGGGAAAAAGTAAAAGTAAATAAAGGGACCATTGTTTTTTAATCCGTAAAATGTTGGATGAAGGTGAGACATAAGGCTATCTAATGAGAGGACCAACACAAGTTATTTCTTCCTTCTTAATATCCCTTTAATTTTTGAAGGAAAAACCATCCTAGTTAGCCATTTATAAGAAAGCAACTCATATTGAAACTAATTTTAAACTCTTGAACTTTATCTTGGGATGTTAATGAGGGTCATCTAACGTATTCAAAAGAGAAAAACTTTACTTTAAATTTGATTAAGGAAAGTTTATCAACACCTTTATTGTCCTCAACTACCCTAAAATGCTATTTGATTATGGAAACCATCTTTGCTATTATTTGAGTTGCCTCTACATGATGTTCACCTCTAAGAATTACTACTCTGTTCTACTTGAGAAATTCTAGCCAAGCCTAACTTTCCCATTCCTCAATTCCATCCATATGGTTATTACAACTTCTCAAGGTGCTTCTTTTTCTTTGGTCACTCTTACCCCAAGCTTAACTTCATCCACCATGGCTTCTATCACACCATAATTTTTTAATTTATGTCCTTCCATATTTATTTTAGGATCCTTTCAACTTCCACTATGTTTTGTAACAAATTTCAATTATAGATGCACTTCCCAAATCTTATGATTCATTTATGCCTTCATTCTAAAATTAGTTGCAATTGTTATGTTCTAATCAGATATTTAATCCATTATATCTATTTGGAATGCACTCGACGTTCTCTTTCCTCATCTTCTTTCAACAATATAAATTTAATGTTGGAATAATTTGCTTAATAGTACAATATCTCCTAACAATCCCATATCCATCATATATCATCTCAATCTCTTTTCTATATCTTGTTGTCTTTAATCTTTGCCCCCTTTTGGAATTTGATTTTTATTTCATTGGATTATACCCAACCAAATTATACCATGTCTTATAAGACAAATCCATACGATGAAACACTTTATTCATCCTTTAGTAACATCTAAGTGAGTGAAAACATTTTCTTAACTTATTTTACACCAAAGCTGCCAATTCATATCTTGCAACTTTTCTAAACGTATATATGACTTGGCCAGAAAGATTGTTCACCCATGAAGTGCATGTTCTATTTTTGTTGTTAGATTTACTCTATTGTGCCAACCTTCTAGATTTTTCCTATTTCTAATCATGCTAAAAAAAATCTATTAATTAGTTGTCTCTATATTTGTGAGCGTATTGTAAGCTATTTATGCATGCCACTATTTCTTTTGTGTATATAATAACCAAGACCACATATTTCTCTTCTATGTAGACCAACCAATATATGTTAATCCTAATTAATTCATTACAGGTGTTCTAGCTAAGGCACCATTAAGCGCTTAGAAAAAGAAACTATTGTGCATTTTCTGCAGTAGACAAGGATGCGAAGGAACCTCACGTGCATGACTATGACGAAGAGGTAGATCGGAGGGGGGTTGACTACCTACCCAGTCAGAAACTTTACGAATGCTTCAAATCAACATGGAGTAGTTTCCATAATGCAGGGCAATGTGGGTACCAGCTTGCCTATGTGTTCCATCTGCGCACAACTACAATGCGTGATCCCATATATAAGCAACCATATATGCCTTAGCACCAGGAGCAATGGAAAATGCAAAAATAAAGCCTTGGGCGGCAACAAGGCAAAAATAACAGTTAATCTGGCTTTTAGGATGCACTATGGCTGCCATAGTGATCTAGATCTCTCTCTCCCTCCTTTTCAAATACATATCTCGCTTCCTTCGGGAAAAACCATGTTCCACTGGGTGCGCTCAATGGATCTGGTGCAAAACCTCTCGCATGCCCTTGAACACAG
Source organism: Pinus albicaulis (assembly GCA_034641835.2). NCBI lineage: Eukaryota > Viridiplantae > Streptophyta > Pinopsida > Pinales > Pinaceae > Pinus > Pinus albicaulis. Next base: position 1,189,865,717 of record CM076582.1, read on the forward strand.
ACTGGGAATCCCCTCAGCTTTCCAGAGATTTCTTCATGGAGGTAAACAACTAGACGACTCTTTTCCCATTTCATTTTATAATATTGAAAGAGATAATTCTATAGTTTTAACCATTCATCTGTGAGGGGGAGTAGCTTGGTAGCCATCTTCTACACCAGCTTTCTCTTACAAAGACGTTATCCATGCTCAGCCCCCCAAGAAAGCTACTCAACCCTTTGAGGCTCCCAAGCATTTTTTGGTTGATAAACTGGAGGAAGCCCCCTCCATAGAAATATCCCACCCAACTCTTGAAGATTAGCTTCAAAAGTTCTCAGAATCAACGATTATTTTCCGCTTGAATGGTTTGTGGCCTCGCACAACAGATCTCTACCAATGGATTCATTCAACATGGACCAATAACAACAAGGTTTTATTATACTCAAAGGGTTTCTTCATAGTTTTGTTTGCTTTTGACGAAGATTATCAAAAGGCCCTAACTAGGGGTCCTTGGTTTTGGGGATCGGCAGGACTATTCCGCACCCCTTGGTTTCCAAACTTCGACCCCTCTACGACAATTATTACAAATCTACCTATCTTGGTCAGGCTTCCAAAATTACCAGTGCACCTATGGAATTACTATGTTTACAAGGAATTGGAGATACCCTAGGCCGCTTTCTGGAAACTGATCCCTCTGGGGGGAGAAAGGAATATACACCTATGGCAGAATTTGCATTGAAATAGAAATCAATAAAGGTTTTCCGGATCTAATCAATCTCAAAGTTGGTGATCTCATGTGAAATAAATCCCTGGACTATGAGAACACTGCCTTCTGACGCCGCCACTGCCATCAAATAGGGCACCTTCAAAACACTTGCACCACTTTCCTTGCCCAAAAAATTAAAAGCAATCACAAACTAAAATCCAAAAGCTGGAAAGCATGAGATCCACCACCCATGGATGACACTGAGTCCTTCAGCTCAGATGAGGAGCATGCTAAAGGTGAAGTGGAGGCTACAAATCAGACAAAGGATGCGCCCTCAGCTGGCCCCGAGTGACCCACTATTTCTTCGAACACACAAAAACACACTCATGAATCCTCCTCATACGATTCGGATAAGGAGACTCCTCCTACAGTTAACTTCAAATGGTACTTTCCCATTCACCTCAAGCTGGATGGGTCAAAGTTATCAAAAATAAAGGGAAAAAATGTCACATTGAGGACTCAACCCACTCTGGGTAGACTCATGTGACCATCTCCTTCTGTTTTCGTGTTTCTCCTCTAGATCCTTTTTGCTTATTTCCTGCTTACTTTTGGGACCGAAGTTGATAGTTCATCATTTCTGAATCCCCTGTTTCTTGCTTCGCATGATTGTAACTTCTCTCTGTACTATATGATTTCTTAATAAAATTAGTATAATTTACCCAAAAAAAAGAAGGCACCATTAAAATCTCTTAATCCTTTCTTTATTCATGAGTCACATACAATCAAATTTGCAAGGATCTCAATCGTCATCATTCAAAGCATTTAGCCATTTTGTTAACAATCACAACTATAATAATTTCAATTGAACATACTTGCATATCAAGAGTGCTTATATGATCCTAGTCAATCTATAGTTATCATCAATCCAATTATGACAAGGATATATGGATGGAAAAAGGAAGTAGGTACGAGATGAAACTCAATCATTTACACGTAAACATGAATGTATTGTATTGCATTGATGACCAAATATCACAAGGATTTCTCGGGAATTTAAGTTGGATAATAAGGATGGGTTTTTGTATACTTTGCAATGCAAATATTGCGAGGGTCATAATTTTGTCCATTGTGTTTGAAGAGTAAACAATCTTCCATTTGTTCATCAGTATACAACTATTACTCGATCAACTCCATTTTATATGATAGGCCCAACAATTGCTTTCGGGAAGCAAGAAATTATAGGTAACTAGTCAAATGTGATCATTCAACTTATCATCTAATATGCACATTATACTACCATGCTTCTATCTATCAAATTGTGCATCCACTCCATTGTGTAGGAACCGTTATGATGTACATACAATCATCCTTAGTCATTTTTTCCTCTAGTACATTCCTACATCAACATTCAAATTCCCTTCCCAAGTTTAGGATACATTGGAGATTATGCATATTGACCATTACGTTGTTCAATCAAACCCAGATCTCTGTTCTGCCAACTTTCTGAAACAACCAACTACATCTTCCCAAATAATGATGTACTAGAATTACAGTCCTTTTGGCTACCTTTCCAAGGACTGTAACTATGCTCAATTTTAAACACGATGTTAGATTATAGCTCTTACAAGTTACCAATTCAATTTCTACATTTTTCTCATTATTGTAATCAAACTTGGAAACCTGCTTCTTACATATATGAAAGAACAATTAAATAATGACTAAGAAATCTTTTCCATAAGGTGCAGATAATACCTTTGATTATTAGTACTCAACAACCTTCAAATTAACAATTTGACCCTCTAGTCATTTTTTGTATTAATATAGAATTTTATTAAACTTTTCCCTTTTTGGACTTTCTCTAGACTTAAGAATATTTGGTGGAAATTATTATCTTTCAAATGGTGAAAAACTAGTTGTCCATAACGTTGAGAAGATGAAAAGTCAACTAGGAACTTTTTCCAGATTTGTCACGTTGAATTGTTTTTCCTCCATTGATAGTTCCAAAAAAAATATGAAGTCTCTTAGAATAGTAGATTTATCCTAATTTATCCACTCCCACTTCAAACCCTTTAAATCTAGCCAGATACCCAACTAGGTTCATTTCATGCATGATCTTATTTCACATTGTCCAAATTTCACCATCATTAGAGCTATTGGCAATAAGTACCATTGTGTTCTTTAAAAACTACTAATTTCCCTTTGGTGGGATCTCAGGGCCAAATATGAAGTATTACCCATACTTGGCACTTTAGTATTCTTCATCACTATGGACCTCCACTTGAAATTTAATGTTCATTTGAGTTCTTATGCATTTGATATGTCCAAAACAAAAAATTGTCTCTATACATGTCATGATTGATGTGGTGGTGGAGCCTACATGTCAGTTTTTTATCCTACCATGTTATCATGCTTACCCTCCACATCACCTTTTGACATAAAGTATCTCCTCTTATGATTTTTTATTCATTTTTGTATTCTAACTTCACTTTATATTTCTAGATAAAAATTTACACACACACACACACATGCACACACACATTTATCTAAAATTTAACAAATTAAACCCGGGCTCCCTAAAACCTTTTATAACCAATGATTTCTCATTTTTTTCCACCTATTGTGGCCTTGTTAGTGGATGCGATTGGGGGGTACCCTTTTTGTCCTTGGAAGACATTCATGTGATTGTTATCTTGCCTAGACACATGACAACCATTGATGAACCACACAGGGTGAACATGTTGTTCTTTAATATGACACCCTTCCTCCATAATTTTATATTTGTTGGGATGCATGTCACATCCTTAATGATAGTAGAGGGTGAAATGTGGTTTATAATACCAATTCGTGTGCCTCCATAAACCACTTACCACCAACTCCAAAATTTCCTTCCTTTTTAATGAATGGTGGGGTTTTGTTAAATACAAAATTACCATTGATCTGTTGTGGAGGATAAACCTATAGGCATTTAATAAGCACTCTTTCCACCAGGATATCAAAACACTCGAACATACGACACTTTCATAGTAAGATTTGGGATAAGCAGTTTACAAACCCATTATGCAAGCCTCCATAATATTGCCTATTACCTTGCATGTCAATAATGGTAAATACATTTTTTTGTAGCGTTTATCACCATCTTTGTAAGCCCTAGGTCACAAGTCAAAAGTGACGTAAAAATCATGTGAGGTTCTATAATTAGGTATCCCATACTTGTGTCATGTCTTTTGAGTTTGTATCTTGATGTATTGGTGGGACCATGTCTAGTCCCTTGAAGTTTCACTTTAGGTCACTTTTGTCCCTAACCGAATTGGAGGGATTTAGTTTAACTCTCCTACGGATTCATGGTTTTATGGGAGATTGAATTTGTTGGGGTGATCATTGGTGCATAGGCTAGTACATCTCACGTCGAGGTGCACCTATTTCATTCCACATAATTAGAGTCTATAGAGTTTGTATGTGACCTTGACCGTGGTGTAATATTCATCATGACAACTTTCAAAGCATGTCAATCTCATTTGAAAACTTTTCATGTCTCCTGAGGCAATTCATGGTTCAAAATGTAAAGTGGTCCTAATGGTAAAAAAATTTAACTTGCTTTCAAAATTTGTAGTTTGAAGAGAAGAAACCATACGATGCTAAATATTTTCAATCAGAGATTGCAATGGCCAGTTAAAACTTGGTAAAACATAGTTAATAGTTTAAAATAGGTTTTCAAGCGATAGAACAAGGGAAACATTGGGTTGTTTGTGACACGTGTTACATAAAAATTTCTCTACTTAATGAGAGTAACAAAACCCATGTTTCTAATTTTGCAAATCCTCAAGGAATTAGAGACCATCCACTAGGGGTGATAAATGGGGCATGAAAAGTTTCTAAGAGGCTTCACAATGGTAAATCTTAACCAAATTTGACATATAATATATCAAAATTGGTCTATAGAATGGGAGGAACAAAACCCACGTCTTAGTTTCTCCAAATTTTGAAGGGATTTGGAGCTCTGACACATATCTTGAAGACATCGCAGGTAAGTGATTATGTGGCAATTCTAGGAAAGATATGAAGATTCTGAGAGATACCCAATTCATTTCCAAGCTAGTTTCAACATATCCATGTGCCAAAATTGTTAGAAAGTAAAGGGAAATGGAGATTCAACTTCCATGTGGCTAAGTCAAATTACTAAAAGGAAAAGTCAAGTAAAAAATAACCATTGGTGATGTCAACTAGTCGTTAGAGGGTCTAACTAGTTGTTGATGACCTAGTGGACCAATTAGTTGAGAAATGGACCAAGAAAGTACACATTAGAAGGTAAATTTTCCTCCAAGGGACAACATTGAATTTTTCAAGGGTGACCAAGTGGAGCGTTGAGGTATTATTTTTTGATTTTTCAAGTGTAATAAATACAAGCACAATATTTCTAAAATATTAATAGTTACTTTGAATAGTATAGATATTCTTTTAACAATTCCAATTTATCTTTTAACAATTACCCTTCATAAATTCAATCATAAAACCACAAAGGTAGTAGAGATCACAATGCACAAAGAGAACACAAGATTTACCCTAGGAAAGCCCACTTGGGGGAAAAACCCAATAAACTTTTCTCTAGATAAATTCTTTAGTTCAACAAGAGATACATATAATGTTGTTTGTCAACTATGTCAACAAGCTAATTGTCAAACCTGGCCCACAACCCTAAATTCAAGCCTCCAATGTGCCCTTGCAAATTGGCCTAATCAAATCTACCCTAAGTTGAAATTTGACCTCTAGAATATGCTTAGAAAAACTCATCCTCCTAGAATTTCGCCCTACAAAGATACTGTTGCCCATAAATTCAGCCTACCTAGAACCTAATGCCCATAATTCACACGTGTGAGGTCTAGAGAGTGAAATTCAAGCTATAGAGAGAGAGAGAGAGATCCTTATCGTTCTTGCCCTTTGTTTGGATGCCCAAGAACTTCTTTCTTTTGTGAGGTCGAATGATGCCTTTCTTGTGTGAGGTCATATTCCTTTAAATAGTGATATGCCTTTCTAGAATGGATGTGTCTCTTCACTAGGCCAACTTAACTTGAGGGAGGGCCGACTTGACTAACTTGGAACCAAAAATTCAAAATTTAAATTTCAAAATTTTCTCTTTTATATCCGACATGAAAAGCATGTCTTAAATCATTCTTTTAAGGGCTAAATAATCAAAATGACATGAATACCATGTCTTACAAATTATTCATAGATCAAAAAGGATGAAATATAAAGTATGATGACCAACCATAGCTACAAAAATTCAACATTATTGTCTACTATTTTAACTATTAACCATCATGTACCATTACCAATGTTTATATTGAGCTAAATTGTGGAAATTTGTCCAAGTCGACTCCCTAGTGAGTAAATTAAAAATTATATTGTAATAATTTATGAAAAAATTATCAAGTCCCTAACTTGGGGATACCTACTAAATGTTAGAATTTACCGGAGAAATAATAAATTTACTGAGAGGAAAAAAAAACCATAAAATAGCTAACAACAAATCATAAACATAAACAAATATGCTTATCCAGGAAAACCCCCAAATCTAGGGCAAAACCCAACCAATGAAATTTCATTAAGCATTGGCCAAAACCTTGGCCAATCCGGCCAAGTTGTTGGAAATGTTGTCATTGATGGCAAAGGAGATGACAAAGGAGGAGCACCTGAAACATCAGTCAAGGAGCAGAGGAAGAAAAAAGAGAGGTAGCAGAGGCAGCAAAAATAGAAGTAAGGAGCAGCATCAGTTAAGGAGCAGAGGAAGCAAAAAGAGAGGTAGTAGAGGTAGCAAAAAGAGAAGTAAGGAGCAACATCAGTCAAGGAGCAGAGGAAGTAGTGAATGGAAGCAAAAACCTGCATAGAGCTGCATAGATCTGGGGAAGAGTTAGGGACAGAGTAATGTAGCAGAAGGCCATCAGATTGAAGATCTGGCCAGCTAGAAGTTTTGAAGTGAGCGCATGAGAATCCGAGGAAGGTCGATTTATAGTGGCTGGTTATAATACAGGGAAGGGTTGTTATATGCGCTTGTGTAGAATTAAATTAATAGCGTTCATGTTCTCTATTGAAAGCGTATAATCCCCTGTGTGAAGGTTGGATGAGGTTTTGAGTTTGTGAGGGATGCAACCTGGTAATCCCTAATCCTTAATGTGTTTGGGTCGGTGTTGAACTCTATCTGTTTTGGAGCTCAATTTCTCAGCGCTCGAAATTGAACATGTTGTATTGAATCCTGAGAGAGGTCGAATATAGGACTCTGTCAAGGAGCGAACCCATTATTGTGCTCTGTCTGCCGAAGAATATTTAATCTCTATTGAAACAAAAACCCCTGTCATACTCTGTTTGCCCAAAGAACATTGAACCTCTGTCGAAAGTGATAGCCCAGTCCGTTGGAGTAAATAACCTTGTGTTTTATTTGTTGAACGATATTGTTGAAGCATTAACCACAGAGTTAATGAGACGGAGTTCATGCGAAGCAAGGTGTTAACCATAGTGGGAGACTCGGTTAGTTACTGTTCCAGTCCTGGATTGGTTTTGTGAAACCAAAACAACCCTCATCGCGCAGCTTTTGGTCGGAGGCGAAACCGCTTCAAAAAAATGCGATCCAATGCTTTTGGGACACGTCGCCTGGGGAATACCGCTCACATCGCGTAAGTCTTGTGTGTTAAGGTTCGGGTTTTGAAAAAACGCGATACCGATGAGCATCATCCAATCTGGAGAGAGGGAGATCACACGACAGTCGCGTGGTGACTTGCACGGAGGATAAGCCAAGGTATGCCGGCAGTTTTAACACTATTGAATAGTTATGTGTGGGGCCCGCGAAATGCAATGCAATATAAAACGTCGTGTTAACATTATAATCCATGGTTGAAATGTTATAAGCGCTTGCGGGTTTGTCTAAAGGTTTCGAATCATTTGTTAATATCACCAGTGTTAAGTCGGAAGTTAATGTGTTGGATTAGTTTAATTAAACCAAGAGACGAACCTTGTATAATTGGATTTATATGCTGGCACATCATATCTATATGCGTAAAAGGTAATATGGGCCATTATTATAGTGCGTTGTGATTAATCCAAGGATTTTTGGGCTAGACTGTTCAAAGGGCGCTTTCATTTGGAATGAATTAAAGGTGTAGACTTTGGAATAAGTGGGTATCAAACATATGTGGGCCTGAATATATGGGCAGATATATGTTAATGGGCGTATATTAATGTTATTCAAATAAGTATTGATAAGAGTGACCATTACATATATGCGTCATGGAGATACTTCGGGTTTAAAACAAACGAAATATTATAAGGTGGGACCCTCACGAATCGCATCAGAGTAAAATAGAACATCGGAGCATACTATTGAAAGCTGCGATTGCGATTAATCGCATCGGGTCTATCACAAAGGCATAAATCGCATCAGAGTAAAAGCAAGACATCGGCACATACTATTGAAAGTTGCGATTGTGATCAATTGCATCGGAACCATTGCAAAAGACTTAATCGCAATAGGAAGTATTACAGTAATGTGCGAAAGGCAATCGACACACACACACACACACACACACACACATATATATGGCCCGAAGATTCATTTTAATTATAAGTGCTGGTTAATGTTGAGGACCGAAAGAACATTGGGTTAATATTTGTGTTTGAAGAGTTAAGAAAGGTCGGAGTTCTGGGAATGATATGAAATGTTAATTGTGGGACCCAAGAAACACTTATATACGTTAAGGTTAGCGCCTGGTGTATAATTATAAAGTCAAATATTTATTGTGGTGTCTCATAGCAAGTGAGTTGAGGACACAATAGGTGTTAAAGCTTTAGGCCCGATGTGTGAAAGCCGTGAGCAAATATTGAATGATTCAATGATATGATAACCATTGGGGTTAGGATTTATAAGGTTCGTACATTAAAATATAATGCCAATGATGAACATTTAAGATATAAGGACGAGATTAATTTGTTTTGAATAATTGAAGGAGTGAACCTTGCATAGAGGGTTTATCTGTATGGTTCCACCATTGAGGGAAACTTGAAGCTCCTGTGTATGGTCGTGCTAGTGAGTTTTATAACCATAAGTGAAGTCTTAATTAATATCTCAAATCTTTAATTTGAAATATTAAAACTTCTAGATATACTTTTGAAGATTGCCAACACATGGAAAATAAATGGAGAGGCATATTTATATGCATAAGAATTTGAGAGTTATTGGAGAACTAAACTGGTAAAACTGTTATATATACATCAAATTCAAAATTGCAGTGAACAGGAGAATATGCAGAATTGAAAAAGACAGTGAAAAAAGTATGCATAACAGTTACATGACAACTGCAGATACACAATTGCAGTAAACAACAGAGGTATGCAGAGCAGTTACCTAACAGCAGCAGAAAAGATAAAACCAGCAAAGCCAAAGGCCATGAAAAGAGCTGAGTGAATTTGTTCTATTATAACTGAAAATGTAAATGTATTAAATTTATTTTATATTGTTTGTGATGCATTGGAAAGTCTCCGAAAGAAAATAAACATCCCACTGTAATATTGAAATTAGTACATATTGTTATATTTTTCTGAATGAGCTGGTAAAAGAAATGAGAAGGCAGAAGGCAAAGAGGCATGGCTGTCCATTTCAAATTCCCTGTGGAATACAAACAGTCATGAGGCAAAACTCTATAAATGATATCAATTTGGTATGCATAAGAGGTTAGAGAGTGAGGTTAGAGAATGCATAAATGAAGCAGTGAGGCAGAGAAGAAGGAGGAGCTGAGTAGAGAAGAAGGTGGAGCTGATAGAGAATCCGAGAAGATGCAGAGATGATACAGGACAGATATGAGGACTGATGAACAACATAAGAGAAGGAACAGAACAGAGCTGATATCCAACGTAAATCAACAAGTGTTTTTCTTTTGAAAGAGTAAGGAAGTTGGAGCTTCCCTATCAAGTTGTAGCTTGATAGATGTCAGTTGTAGCTGACTGAGGTAGAAGCCTCCTGTAGGTTGGAAAGAAATACGTAAAATAGATGGGGATTTGGTGCTTCCCACATCAAGTTGTAGCTTGATAAAGTCACCAGGGCCGATCGGAGGTCAGAGCTTCCTAGGCAAGTTGGGTGCCTGCAGAAAATTGATGGGAGTTTGAGCTTCCTTGCAAGTTGTAGCTTTCAGAATTGAGGTAGGAGCCTCTTGTGGTTTGGAGCCTACATAAAATCAGTGGTGAGAGGGAGTTGGAGCTTGCCTTTGCATCACAACAATAATAAGATGTGGTTTTCTCCCTTTATGGGTTTCCACTTATATTTGGTGTCTCTGTGCATGATGTTTATGTGTTGAGATGGTTTATATGTTCTGCTTAATACTTGCTGCTCACATATTAAGACTGCTGGGACATTATCTAATCTGCTTATTAATTTCTGCTCACATATTATGTTGATCATGAAATGAAGGTGTTAATAAAGTTTAATGAAAAGTTTTAAAAGTCCATGAATGTGTTAAACTGATTCACCCCCCCTCTCAGTTTAACTAAGGGTTCAACGGAAGTGAGCCTTCACCGCTCACCTCCAGGCCTACATTACAATGAAGTATTCCCCGCCTTTTATAGGCTCCATTACATGCAATACCATGGGCTGAAAACCATGGGTGCACAATACCATGTGCCCCAAAACCACTACTATTTACCTTAGTCAACATTGACTCTATCCCGAGTCAAGTTTACCTAACAATTCCCCACTTAAACTTGACTTGGGTTTTCTTGACTAAATCCAGCCAAAATTGCTAAGTGAGACAACCTCGCTCACTCTAGCTCTTCCCCCCTCAAATTTTTACCCACGGTAATTGTTAACTTGACATCCCCCCTATCACCTAGATCTAACCCAAACTTTACCAGTGATTACCCAGGGGTACGCATGCCATACTAGGTCTTACAACAATATGCCCATTTACATGTAATAAATTAACTCCATTATAATAATAATATATATTTTTTTTGTTTCATTGTTATTGTCTTTGAACATATGAAATCAATGTCCATATAAAAGAACCCATCTACCAAATTACATGGGTCACCAGCCTCTGTAACCACCATTCCTCTAGGAGTTCTCTTCAGATACATGGTTCATCAATTAATTAATCCATGTGCACATATCCTCTCTCATTTTGACAGACTTTGCTCTCCTAGGGCAGCGAAATTCAATGGCTCCAATACCATTTGTTAGAAATTTAGGAATTTATCGCATAAATAATAAACAATTTACTAAGAGAAATAAACATAAAAGGCCAGCAAAAAATCATTAACACAAACACAGATGTTTATCAGGGAAAACCCCAAATCCGGGGAAAAACCCAACCAATGAAATTTCATTAAGCATTGGCCAAAACCCTGGCCAATCCTGCCAAGTGAGCCTTCACCGCTCACCTCTAGGCCTACATTACAATGAAGTATTCCCAGCCTTTTATAGGCTCCATTACATGCAATACCATGGGATGAAAACCATGGGTGCACAATACCATGTGCCCCAAAACCACTACTATCTACCCTAGTCAACATTGACTCTATCCCGAGTCAAGTTTACCTAACACTAAATTACTAATTTGAGGAGTCAAAACTAGTTGTTATCTAGTCATTATCTAGTCGTTCCAAATTGTTCTACAAAGGCTAGTGTCCCCTCGTTGCATGGTTGTTTTCAATTGAGATAAGTGCTACCATAATAGAAAGCTCACATATTCTAAACCCTTGTGTTATTTGATTTGTGTATTGTGTGGAATGATTATTATCTTTATTTTCTTTCTTGATATAAGTTTTGGGGCTAATTATATCCATTTTTTTGGGTAATAAATAAGATTACGCTAAGACTAATGATTTATGCAATTGAGGGGGTATATAGTCACAGAGAGAGGGCCAATTAGGGGGAAACACCACTTGAGTTTTCTTGGTTTTGTAGGTAGATCCATCTAAGGATTTAAATCATCTCTTGAGGGACCTTCAACTTATTTTTGGATTTTGTATTTTACGACACAAAAAATCAGAGGTTGGAGACACTAGTTTGGCAAGAGGCTACTCCTAAGCGGATTTGAAATTCATGAAGAGGGTCAAACAATAGTTTGGGTGATTTCCATCTTGGACCAAACTCATTCCGTTGAAATAAACCACCTATATTGTCCTAAAGAAATATTGACTTCACATTCCAACAAAAGTGAGGCATGCAACATGGGTGTTATATAACAACCACTCTTATTTTAAAAATAAAAAACTCCTTTTTGATTTTTTTCCAAATAGTTTATGTTCTTTTGCTTGTTGTTTTTTATTATTTTGCCCTATTAGCAAGCTCATATCTTGGGGAAAATAGAGTTAATTGCTAGGTTTTACCAAGAAAAGGTACAAGGTTGATTTCGAGTTATTTTCACACTTGTGTCTAGTTTTTCAACATCATTGATTTCAAGTTTTCAAAGTTGTTCAAAGTAGGATCTGCAATTTACACAACGTTTTCAACCCTTAAAGTGAATACATCCATCAAAAAACCTTATTATTTACTCTATAGTGCTCAATAATTCTCATTTTTTATGTTTAGATATTATTATTATTATTATTATTATTATTATTATTTTTTTAATTCATATAAAATTTTCCAATGATAATTATGTGTTAAAATCAAATCTCGAAAATTCTTGGTGTGTAAAGCAATAATGTTTTCACCCATAAATCTGAAAGGTAATTTATAATTTGTTGGAAATTCAATTTTTAGTCATATTTTGGTTGAGGAGAGGCCCTGAAAGTCTCGATTTTAACCCTCATACTTTTTCCACCCCTAGACTAATCATATGGAAGTACTAAGGCACTTGTAGGGTGGCTGTTATAAACAAATCAAATTGTTGCCCTACATCTTTTGCATATTTTACATTATGTGTGCCCATATACCAAGTTTGCAAGACCTTAACAAAATTGTTGATTTGATTAGTAACACTCCTAAACCTCTTTCCCAAACTACTTTCCATGAGAGCCTTTGTTCTACCATGTGATTACCACTTGCATATGCAATTATACTTAACATCATCATAATACTTCCATGTCATACTACAATATTCACATCAAATTCTAAGGTCCATGCCCACTTCTAAGATTTTTCTTTGGAAATAAAACCCTGCATACATATTTATATATTTTCCTCCTAATAAACACAAATTACCATGAATTTTTATATATTTTTTCTCTAATCCAATCCCTATTAATTTTTTTTGCTCCTTTATAGAATTTTAACCTTCTTACATGTTAATTTAACATAACTATAATAATTAAATCTCTAAATGTCATCAAATTTGAATATCTTTATATGTTTCACATTTTACCCAAATCCTCCATAAAGTCAAAAACTCATTTTCATAAATCCATTAACATCGCTTAGATGCCATTATGCTAGTCGTATTATATATGTTATAAGTTTTGGAGGGTATTTTTGGTGTATTTTCTAGTTCAATTTGCCTAGAATCTGGTAAGGATTTGTAGGAATCACAAGTTTGAGTTATGAACTCTCCATAATCCAAGTGCTCCAAGGATTTTTAAAGGTGTTGAATCCATATATGCAGTCAAAAACTAATTTTAAACAACAAAAATCAAAATCTGGGCGATTTTTTTTTAACTAGATTCAGACCAAAAACTCTAAAACTTATAATGTTCAAACAATGTCATTATACTATGTGAAAAACACTATCTCAGTAAGGTTATGTATAGCTCCACAATTCATAATCATAGTAGTAGTGTTGTTTCTGGAGGTCGTTTGTAACAATCCTGGTTAAAAATCCACGTAAAAATATATAATACCACGGTGATGGTACACGAATTCCAAGTTCAATGGCAAGAAAAACATCCTAGTGGGTGTTCATTTCGGTTATATGGCTAAGGAAATTGGCAAACATAAAGGATTTGGAAAGGCATGAGGCATTAATTAGCGTTTTGTTTATGAAAATAATGAAATTTGGAGAAAAGGGAGGTGAAAGGTCACAAGTTGCATGCAAGGAGAAAAATGAAGGAAAATAATGGAAAATAAAGAAAATAGAGGCCTCATTAATAAAAAGGCTTATGAGGATTAGTTGGTAAGATTTTGTTCAGTGCATTTTTTGAGCTCTTGTTATTCTCTCTTTCTCTCTCAGACTCTTGGATACTTAGAGTTTTCTTGGAGCACCCTTGGAGAGTGTGGATACTTGGTGATTTGGAGCAAGAAGGCAAAATAAGAGCAGAAAAGCGTAAGAGGACATTAGTATTGGCATCTACAAAAAGTTATGAGTGCAGGTACCAAATTGCATGTATGTTTTCCTCACTAATTTTGGCATGCATGGTGTATGCATGTAGATTTTCTTAGACTTACCATTTCCTGGATAACCGTGGCATTGTGGGTTTATTTCCATTGATTGTTTTATGGTTGGTTCTCATGATTCCTTTAACTGTTAGGTTGAGTTATTAGTTCCTAGAGCCTTGGTTGGAAAAATGCTCTAGAGTTCGGCAGACAACTATGGGTTGAGTTACTAGTCCTGGAAGCCTTAGTTGGAAAAACACTCTGGAGCCCGACGAACAACTGTTGGGTTGAGTTACTAGTCCTGGAGCCTTGGTTGGACAAACAGTTTGGAGCCCTATGTGGGTTGAGTTACTGGTCCTGGAGCCTTGGTTGGACAAACAGTTTGGGGCCCAGAAACAACTACGGTTGAGTTACTAGTCCCAGAAGCCCTGGTTGGACAAACGCTTTGGAATCCCTGTAACATTTGGGGTCGAGTTACTAGTACTGGAAGCCCTAGTTGGAACAAACACTCTGGAGCACTAGAGAAACTTGGATAGAGACCAATCTGTGATAGTTGTGATGTCCGACCGAGAGGTGGAATCATGGGTTCAGGGTTGAGGTGGTTTGGCCTCTAGAAGCCCTGGATTGGTTTTGATTGATGTGTTTTATGAGATCCCACATTCATGCTTGGAATATGACATGGGGGTGATTGGATGAAGTGAGATTTGGCTCAGTCAATCTATGGTTGGGTGGAACGTGGAAGTCCCATCTTCAGTTGGTGTTTACATTCAATAATGAAGAGCTAATTCCTTTGGTATTTGGTATGCAAGTGTACCGATTTATGTATAGATTTTATTGTTGTTGTATCCATTATATTTATGTTGTTATTATGCTGGTTATGGGTATGTATTTGATTAGTGATGATGTATGGATTTATCTATGCTTTTTACTTGTAAATGAATGCACAATTTATCTATGGTCAAATATATTGTATTACAAATAATGATGTAAGGGAGCAATTATTCTTAGCGATTCTCAGATAAGTATGAGACCCCTATGTTTAAATCTGTTGTTTACACCTATAAATTCAATTTTTTTGACATATTTGACAAAATTCCTGTCATGGCTAGGAGGGGTCCAGATTGGTTCTTGTTGATGTGATTACTTTCGTTTCATTGTCCTATTTCTATTTTACATCCCTTAAGTTTTCAAGAAGTTCTGGGCAGTGACCTAGGCTATGGTCCTAAAAAGGTGGCTCAAATCTTAGAGATCCACACACAGAATTGAGTTTTTGGGGCCCTGGTCACTAGCATGCAGTGTTACGCATGCGGCTATAGCCACCTAGCCCCTAAAGTGCAGTGTTATGCTTGTGGCTATGGCTTAGAGTGGGTCAAAATGTTCGCGTGACCCGGGGGTAAGAGCATGAATGGTTGGGTTACCTCTTGGGGGTGTTGTACAAGGTCTGTAGGTTGTGTTTTCCATCGGTTCCACTTCCTTAAGATCACATAGGAGGTTGAATCTCATTGTAGTAGCCTCTCATCACATGTTTACCCTGGTTGGCCGGTTACTTTGGTAGATGTGGGAAGAGGGTGTTACAGAGTGGTATCGGAGTATGGTTGCGCTCTCTTTTGGTGGTGTTTGGTTTATGTTATCTTTGTGTGATATCTGATACCACAAAGTTGTATCAAAGCATGGTTCAACCCTTGGATTGGATGGGCAGTGTGTTGATCATGCATTTATGTTGATTCATATGTGTTTAGTATGCTTGTGGCCTACGTGTGCTTGTTGCATCTGCATGGTTTTGATCACGGTTGTAGTGATGTCGCCATGTGAAGGTTGATGTTGTTGTTGTCAACATGTTGTCATGAGTGTATGACTGGTTATGTGTTGCTCATGCTTGTGTATTGTTTGTGCACACTTGCTTACATATTGTTACATATTGTACATGCATTGATTGCTTATGCCAGGGTTAAATATTGGTCATGCTTCGGTGTTAGCCGTGTATGCTTGCTTATGTGATGTCATGTGTTGAACATGCATTGGTTGTTCATGATTGGTTATACATGTCAAGTGGGTGCATATGGTCAAGTTTGCATTGGTTTGTTTGAGGTTTTTATGCATAAGGTCATCGTATGCAATTAGGTCATCATGATGATATTGGTCTGTCATGATGCTAATGTGTTGGCTAAGATAGAGCAGGAGATGCTGACCATCAAAGTGAACATGCAACATTGGAACTCGAGGAAAGAACATGTTGTCATACAGGTTTGGATGTTGGGCATGTAGGTATGTAGGTTAAGGATTGTTATATGCATTATGGTTATGAGTATTCCTTTCATTCTATTGATGTTATGGTTACATACATTATAGATGCTAGTTAATTAGTGCAGTTATATATACATATGTCGGATAATCATGAATGATAGCAACCTGTGGTGGTATGCATTGCTATTGTTGTTTTATGTTAGCTAACTTATATATTGCTGATGAGCATGATATATAACTTGTTGTTGTTACATGCTAGTGACTTGATGGTTAGGGTTATGACATTCAGGCATGAGTCGACCTGATTATGATAGTGTGTTGTATTATGTCTAGACTGACTGTGGATATGTGATTGTTGTGCATGAGTGAAAATTGTTTGTGAGCTTATGATGAGAACATGTTAGCTAGTTACTGTCATGAATATAGTGACCTTATTTGTGTTTGAGTTGATGTGTTGTGAAGTTATATTGTACTAATCTAGATTGATTGTGTAGACAAGACAACCTCCCCTTGAGATACATCTAGGTATGAATTGGATTATGTCGTCTATTTGGTGTTTGAGTGAATTGGTGTCTATTACATCATCTAGTCAATTTTTTAACATGGTATGTTTGTAAGTTGTTTCAATGTTTGATTAATTGCATGATATGAGTGTATGTGTCTGTAAGTTTGCATGAAGAAGTGATCTTATTGTAAGATGGCTTTGATAAAACATATGTGCTGAGATATCCAATATATACTTGAGTAAAAGTGGGTGATAGTTGTAGCACTATGTATTATGACTGATGAATGTGAGTTGATTTTTGATTATGACATGGTTGTTAGTATTGGTAAAAGTTGATTTTGAATTGATAGATATGTTGTATTGATGCTTGGTACATATGGATAACATGCGTGTTTAGTTACAAGTCAACGTGCTTGGTACAACAAGGTAACATAACTAATATATTGTTATATTTATTTATGCGCTGATAGTTGCGTGGTTATGACAGTGTGATGCACATATTGCATAGTAAAAGAGACTGCCATGAAATCTTGGAGAAGGATCAGGTTGAGCCTTGGGAAATATTGGGAACCATGGAGATTGAGTCATGGTGTTTGGTGGGAGTGTTGTTATTTTGGTGTTTTTTATTTGTTTGTGCTTGATTTGCGATCTTAATTGCGTCTAGTGCGTGATCATGCCACTTTGGTTGCAGTGTCATATTGCCTTGGTTTTCATAGTCTTCTTCTTATTGTTCTTTTTCTTTCCTTTTATGTTTTGAGAGTCTTGGGAATTGGTTGGGAAAGGGGAAAGTTAATGGGGCCCGTGGAGAGCTGTGTGGTACCCAACAAGTAAGGAAGGACACAGATGAAACTTAGTGCACGAGTAAGCGTACCAGAAGGTAAGAATATGACATTTGGTTGGACTTGTTGGGTCCATTGTGGTAAATGGATGTTGGAAGTACAAACATGAGAAAGGCAACAAAAAAGGTAAAGAAAATGGATCTGAGGTGTTAGATGCCTTTGCTATGTCGAGAAATGTTGTTCTCAATATTGTGCACATTGTGCATGGATAAGGACGTTATCTTAACCTTGACCTTATGCTATCTGGTAATTATGATGTGATCATGATTATGTTGGTGTTTATATATGTACAAATGTATGTATATATGTATGTCATGTCTTACAGGGTCGTCATGGATCATGATTGTTTAATGATAATGTTTATATATATATATATATATATATATATATATATATATATATATATATATATATTTCGTTGTCTGATAGGATTATGATTGTTTTATGTTGATGATTATATATATGTGTATGTATCTATGTCACTGTCTGACAAGGTTTTCAAGGATCATTCTTTCGGAGGAGAGATTTCATTTGCAGATGAATGGCATGAAGAGGTTCTTGGTATTATGAGGAATCAAGTGGGAAGAGTAACTCTTACATATCTATGGGGCCAATATCATGTGGACATGAATTAATATGATATGATTGTACTATTCCTATGTTTATGTTATGTAAAGGTAATGTTGAGGGGTGCATCAGAGAAGTAAAATTAGTGTGATCTGTGACATGCTAGGATAAGGATGGATAAGACACTAGAAGCAAGGTTGCTCGTGGGGTCAGTTTGTGGTCTATGGATGTGCAGTCCTACTGTTGTGCATATGTCGTGCATGTTGTATATTTAGTGATTGTACTTATGGTGATGTATACATGTAACATATGTAGTATTGTGCACATATGATGTGGTATGTATGTTGTATATATGGTGTTGTGTGTATATTGCATATACACTGCTAGGTGTAGATGGTGCTATGTACATGTTGGATATGCGATGTTGTGTACATATCGTACTGTGCGTATGTTGGATATGTGGTGTTGTGCGCATGTTGGATATGTCATGTTGTGTGCCTATGGTGCTATGTACATGTTGTAAATGCAGTGCTATGTACATATGGTGTTGTGTGTGTGTTGTACATATGGTGTTGTGTGCATGTGGTACTATGTACATGTTGTACATGTGGTGTTGTGTACATGTCATGCATGTGATGTTGTGAACATGTGGTGTCGTGTAAATGTCGTGCATGTGGTGTTGTGTACACATTATATAGGTGGTGCGTTCTACATTTGGCGTTGTGTGCATGTTGTGCAGGTGGTGCCGTGTACATGTGATGTTTTGCACATGTTGTGTAGGTAGTATTGTGTATAGGTGGTACTGTGTACATGTTATGCATATGGTTCTGGTATACATGTGGTATTGTGCGCATGTCATACATGCTGTGTTGCAGGCATGCAGTACTATGAATGTTCATGGTGTAGTCATGGTATCGTAACATGTGTATTAGTTGTGTTGTATTTTACACTGGATGTAGGTGTATGTGTCATATGCCAATGTGGGTGCGCGTATTATATGGTGTTTTACGTCGTATGTGGGTGTAGGTGTTATGATGTACACTGTGTGTATGTGTATGTGATTGAAGAGAAACAAAGGCATTGGGTGCTTACCGGGTGTGGCAACAGATCCAATGTGGGTACAAAAGAACAAAGGCAGAAGTAAGGATCGATGAAGGATAAGTATCAATATTTTATTTCATTTATATTATGCATGTGATCTACGATTTTGACTTATGTTGGTTACATGTGATTTATGATTATGGTTTATGATGATTTCATGTGATTCATGATTTTGATTTATGATGCTTAAATTTTGAGCTAACCAAATGTGATATGTTTATTCATGATGATTTGATCAGACAACTGGTTTGACTTGTTGTGATAGGAAGTGAATAGAAGTTCAAGTATACATTATTGACGGGCTACCAATGAGGTATGATGTGAATTTATTTCAATTTATTTTGACTCTAATTGGAATTATGTGCTTGGTACAGGAAGCATGTAATTCTCGATTGGGATGATTGAAACTAAATGCAAGAACTAGAAACGTCATAAAAAAGAATTGGAACATGCAACAATATGTTAGTAAAGCACTTCAGGAGTAGGGCCATTGTGGGACACTGGTACCCAATAGTTTTCATTGAATTCCATGAGCATGCTATAACCGGTATGATGGTTTCTAGGCAGGTATATGGCTTGGTTGTTTGACCTTCTGACGCGAGGAAGCCTTGCCAAGGGATGGACTACCCAGGATGGGGGTGTTAGTGGAACTTGGAAGGTGTGTGAATGCACGGAAGGGGGTGACCGAATTGCCTGAGGGATTGTGTAGCAAAGAAGGGAAAATCATGGATGGATTTGTTTTGGTCATTATAAGTTCCAAATGGAATAAAATACACATTGAGAGTGTGCCCTGGAACAATGAGCCAATAACTGTTCATTGAGAGGACAAGTGGTGCAGGATTGTAGCGCTGGACATTGGATGCAACTTTGAATTTGACAGTGGAATTTGGACTTCCTGGAAACAAGGCGAATCCTGATATTAATTTGAGGGTGGAGGTGTGAGCCTCTGTTGTTGATTGATACATGGATTGTATCCTTTTATTTTCTGGTTGAGAAAATGCGTATATTATTGTCAATATAGTATTGAGATGGATTTATAAATATCCATAAACAGTATGATTATTTGGTGGTTGAAGCAAATGTGGTTGCTATTGTAAAGACCATAATGGTCTATGTTATAAAGCTCCAGTAAACGACATGGTTGTCATGTTTTCAACAATCGTCATTATAAATACCGTAACGAACTGTGTTATAAAGCTCCATAGGCAGTATGTTTTATTTTCAACGGTTTGTTGGTTTGTAAGTGTCATTGAACATTGAGAACGATGTTCCCCCAATGGGGAGGGTTCCATGTAAAAATATATAATAACGCAGTGATGGGAGACGTATTCCAAGTTGAATGGTGGGAAAAACATCCTAGTGGGTGTTCATTTCGGTTATTATGGTTAAGGAAATTAGGAAAGGCATGAGACATTAAATGGCATTTTATTTATGAAAATAATGGAAATTAGGAGAAAAAGGAGGTGAAAGGTCACATGTTGCGTGTGAGGAGGAAAATGAAGGAAAATGAAGGAAAATAATGAAAAAAAAAAAAAATAGAGGCCTCCTTAAAAGGGTTATGAGGATCAGTTTGTAAGCTTTTGTCCATTACAGTTTTGGAGTTCTCATTATTCTCTTTCTCTCTCATACTCTTGGATACTTAGATTTTTCTTGGAGCACTCTTGGATAGTGTGGATACTTTGTGATTTAGAGCAAGAAGGAACAATAAGAGTAGGAAAGCGCAAGTAGACATCGGGATCAACATCTACAACATGTTATGAGTGCAACTATCAAGTTTCATGTATGTTTTCCTCACTAGTTTTGGAATGCATGGTGTATGCATGTGGATTTTCCTAGCCTTGCCATTTCCTGGATAGCCATGGTGTTGTGGGTTTATTTCCATTTGTTCTTTTTTGGTTGGTTCTCATGATTTCTTTAGCTATTGGGTTGAGTTATTAGTTCCTAGAGCCTTGATTGGACAAATGATCTGGAGCTCGACGAACAACTATGGGTTGAGCTACTAGTCTTGGAAGTCTTGGTTGGACAAACGCTCTGAAGCCCGATGGATAACTGTTGGGTTGAGTTATTAGTCTTGGAGTCTTGGTTGGACAAATTCTCTGGAGCCCTTGGTGGGTTGAGTTACTAGTCCTGGAGCCTTGGTTGGACAAATGCTCTGGAGCCCTAGGTGGTTTGAGTTACTAGTCTTGGAGCCTTGGTTGGACAAATGATCTAGACCCTGGAAACAAATGGGGTTGAGTTACTAGTCTTGGAATCCCTGGTTGGACAAACACTCTAGAAGCCCTGTAACATTTGGGGTTGAGTTACTAGTCCTGGAAGCCCTACTTGGAACAAACGCTCTAGAGCCATGGAGCAGCTTGGATAGAGACCAATCCATGATGGTTGTGATGTACGACTGTGACATGGAATCACGGGTTGAGGGTTGAGGTGGTTTGGCCTCTAGAAGCCCTGTATTGGTTTTGATTGATGTGTTTGATGAGATGCCACATTCATGCTTGGAATATGGCACAGGGGTGATTAGCTGAAGTGAGATTTGGCTCAACTAATCTATGGTCGGGTGGAACGTGGAAGTACCATCTCGAGTTGGTTTTTACATTCAATAATGAAGAGCTCATTCCTTTGGTATTTGGTATGCAAATATATTGGTTTATATATGGATTTTATTGTTGTATTCATTGTATTTCTATTGTTATTACGCTGGTTATGATCATGAATTTGATTAGTGATGATGTATGGATTTATCTATGGTTTTTACTTGTAAATGAATGCACAATGTATCTATGGTCAAATAGATTGTATTGCAACTAATGATGTAAGGGATTAATGCTTCTTAGCAATTCTCAGATAAGTATAAGACCCCTATGTTTAGATATGTTGTTTACACCTGTAGATTCAATGTTTGTGACATGTTTGATAAAATGCATGTCATGGCTAGGAGGAGTCCAGATGAGTTCTTTTTGATGTGATTTCTTCTGTATCATTGTCCTATTGTTATTTAACATCCCTTAAGTTTTCATGAAGTTCTAGGTAGCGACCTGGGCTCTGGGCCTAAAAAGGTGGTTCAAATCCCGAATTTGCAGCACAAAACTGAGTTTTTGGGGCCTTGGCCGTTGGCATGCAGTGTTGTGCCTATGACTATAACCTCCTAGCCCCTAAAATGCAGTGTTATACCTATGGCTATAGTTCAAAGGGGGTCAAAATGTTAGTGTAACCCAGGGGTAAGAGGCCTGAATTGTTTGGTTACCTCCTGGGGTGTTGGGGTTGTTGTACAAGGTATGTAGGTTGTGTTTTCTGTCGGTTCCACTTCCTTAAGGTCACATAGGAGGTTTAATCTCATTATAGTAGCCTCTCGTCCCATGTTTACCCTGGTTAGTAGGTTACTTGGGTAGATGTGGGAAGAGGGTGTTACATTGTTACTGTGTGCATGAATGCGAGGATTGTGTCCTACATTTAGATGGACACTCCACCCATCCTCATGGATCAAATGAACCAAAATAATTAGAAAAGAGTGCATATAGGTTTAAATAGGTGTAAGGGATACATTGTAGTTCAACGGTTAATGAGGGAATTCAAAGGTCAAAGGGAATGTTTGAGATGAATAATGAATATTTTAATTTTACTAAGAGTAATTAATGAATTAAATAGAATTGGAAATTAATAATTGAGGAGTTGAACAAATAAATTATAAGTTGTAATTAATGAAAATGATTTTTTATTGAAAATTAACAATTAGGGTTAATGAAAAATTAATTAGTAAACATAAATCACAAAAAAAATAGGGGAACATTATAATTCAAAGGATAGAGTGCATTCAAAGGTAAAAAAAGATGATTGAATTAAATAATATTTTAATTTAACTATCGAGGAAAAGGAGAGATTAATAAAGAATAAAAAGTTTTATTTAATACTATCTAATCAAGAATATGAAAACGAAATTAGGGGAGCGGGTGGAATTATGAAATTAGGATTAGAAGATAAAATAACGGATTAGGTAACCGTTAACCTCTTACTTATCTCTTACACCTAATTAAACATATATGCACTATTTTCTAGTCATTATGTTTCTTTTGGTCCCTGAGGATGGGTGGATTGTCCACTTGAAACGTTGGACACAATCCTTGCACCATGCACATGGTAATGACTTCTAAAAACATCACTACGACTACTATCTAGGTAATTTAAAACAACTTTCACAATTTTGGGTTTTATATACTTGTTCCGAGAGACAATTGATTAAGGGGATAATTAATAGAGTGCATTTTATTCATTTTTAACAAGTTTGACAATCATACTCAATTAAATTCATATTTAATAGAAAATGTTTTAAAACAATTATTAAAATAACAATTTAGGAGTTTTTGGCTAAAATTCGATTGTTTTTTTTTGGTCAAATCTCATTTTTTGTTGTTTAGAATGAGTTTTGGACTGCATATATGAATTCAACATCTTGAAACACCCATGGTGAACTAGGATTGTGGAGAGTTTACAACTCAAACTTGTGTTTCCAAGAAATCCTTGTCGGATTCTAGAAAAATTGGATAAGAAAATATGTCGAAAAACTATCTAGAATGTAAAACAAACAAATTACGACTAGAACAATTCTAAATTTTTTCAATACATAAATATAAAGATTTTTAAAACATAGATACAATTGACAATTTTTTTTTAACAAAATTTACAATGATATTAAATTAAAGTCAATATTTAATAGAAAATGTTCTAAAATAATGATTAATATTACAATTATGGAAATTTTTAATCGATAAATATGATAACTTCTAAAACATAAATAAAATTTATTAAAAGGAAAAATTTCAAATCATAATTAAATAATAATAATAATCATGTAATAAATATAAAATTGATTTTATATATATATATAAAGCGCTATGGAAAATATTACTTTCTCATTTGGGTTCAAAGTCTTTTTAATAACTTGTTGAATTTATAATGAATATTTCTTATAATAATTTATCTCTTAAGAATATATTTGATGTTAATAACCATATATTTGAGAACCATGATTTTTAAATATGAGAAAATTGTATTTGAAAATTATGAATTTTAAATATGTGATCAATAAAATGTAGTAAGTAAAAATAAATAAAATTAAGGGTATGTAATTAAATTATAAACATGTCTACGGGGTCTTGGATAGACGATGATCAAGTGCTCTGTTAAGACACTCCTTAATGTGAAGTCACCAGTTCAATTCCGTGCCCCGAACAGAGTGATATATTGGACATGTTGACTACAAGCTTACACAAAGTTTCCTTTTACACACACACACACGCACACACACATGCACACACATACACACACACACACACACACAAAATGTCATTTAAAGGATGGTTTTAATTTTTAAGTACAATAAAAAATAACAGTTTTTTTGTTAGTTAAATTTTATTATTAGAAAATATTACACTTGTCTCATAACCTTGTTTATAAGTAGCGTGTTAGTTGGAAACCAGAATATTAGCAAACACACACACATATATAATGTCATTTAAAGGATGGTTTTAATTTTTAAGTACAATAAAAAAATAATAGTTTTTTTGTTAGTTAAATTTTATTATTAGAAAATATTACACTTGTCTCATAACCTTGTTTATAAGTAGCGTGTTAGTTGGAAACCAGATTATTAGCAAAACAACATGGTATCAATCCAAAAATAAACCATGGGTCCAAATGAAGTTATTGAAAGCAAAGAAAGTTCTAGATTACCATAACATTGTAGACTATATTGCATATTAAAAACAATAACATAACCATAAAACAACCTATGCAAAGCAAACCAGACAGAGAAAGAGGACCAAGACATACATAATTTAGGAGGAAGTGGAAACATCCACCTTAATGGACCTTGAGTTCTCCTGGTCATTGTGACTCGAGCATAGAGTAGGAGCCACAATAGCTTAAATTCGCTTGAGTCACGCCCCCGTATTCTTCTTCTCGAGCACCAAATAATCCAAGATCAATAATTTTTTCCCCTTTTCTTCATTTTAGTGCATGATCACCCTTCCTAACATCATTTTCATTCTATAATACAAGTCAATGATTAAACAAGTATTGGTTATGCCTACTGTGGGTGTGTTTAATTTCAAGCACCCAATCTCGTATATTTTCTAACACCTCCAAATCCAATAGAAATTACCATTCCACAGTGACATTCATTTCAAATCACCTCAGTTCTTCCTAAGCCAAAGCTGGAACCTGTTCTTTGTATAGATGAGTTGAAGTCTCAATCTTCATTTTGGCTCGGGAGCCACCAAGCCCTCCCCGACTTCAGGAAGCCCTCCCCAACTTTTGCTTCCTTGAAGATAATGAACTTGCTTCTAGACCATGGATGAGATTGAAGGATCCCAAATCGAATACTCCCGCAATAAGAGATAGTGTAGACCCACAATTTTAAGAGAGGTATATAAAATAAAAGGACATAGCCTATCTGTGTGCTCTTGGCATGCATGCATAAGCTAAAATGACAACAAATTCAACAAGGGAAACAATAACACTGAATGCCCTCCAACAAATCGATTTAAGGCCATTATCAAATGCAGAACAAGGTGAATGAATGCCCAAGACCAAACTAGCTCTTGAGATGATGGGCACGGATTCAGATTCACCACCATCCAACTCTCCTTGCATGCAAGTGATGAACTCATGCTATGGACTATGTCTCCAACATTAAAATTATCTAGATTTTTCCACAAAATTTTAGGACTTCCCCCACATTGTAGCATCACCGCAGGCAGGATGACCTGTCTACCATACTCAATAAGTTAGATGACGATCCCTTTTCACAATAAAAAAATTATAGTTAATATAAAAAACTTCATTTTAACTTTCCCCCTTTTCTTTAAATTATGTCTTTTGGAAAAACTTTCTAGTATTTTTCTTCTTTTTAAAAAGGGTACTTAAAAATAAATTCTAAAATATTGAAAATGCAATATTGATCAACAACAAAAGTTTGAAGTTATTACAATCATATGTTCATTAAGAACTTAACATCTCACGTGTAAGAATTGAATTTAAAAAAAAGATAACAATCATTCCTCTTAACTACACAACCTAAATGTAATTAATATACTTTAATCTTATACATATATTCATATTATATTAGATGCATATTATAATCTTCTCACATTTTTTTTTTTTTTAAATTGATATATTTTTTAAAACATGTAAATAATGATTTAATATATATATATATATATATATATATATATATATATATATATATAAATATATATATATATATATATATTATCAACAAATAAACTTTGGTTAGATCAATAGAATTACATTACAATATGTTAAATAAATCCAATAAACATTGACTTTGGTTAGATAATAATTTTACAATATTTCATCTTCTCATACGCTTTAGGGGGTGCTTTGTTATGAACCTAACTATATTATGTTGTAGGTTTGTTCATAGGTAGTCATATTCCCTAATACTCAATCCTCTTCATTCTTGCAACAATTTTTAACTTAGAGAATGTTTTTGTTTCATTTTCTCATCTGGTTTAGGGTGCTTTGAAAAGGGATAATATGTTATGTATCTAATGACGCTAATATGCATTGTCTATATTGGAATAGGGCTTGGAGAATTTTGAATTTTTTATTAAATGAATGGACAAGATTTCATGTTAAGGGAATTGTATTCATCTTATACACCATCAAAAGAATGACATCAAAAGTATTTCAATTATTTTTCATTTTCATATCAAAGAATAACAAATTAATTTTAAATAATTATTTGTTTGCCTCTTGTTAATCTGATTCCATCCTTCTAATGATTGGACATGCACCGAGTGTTCCCATGATGCAATGTGTTGTTTGACCATGAACTGAACCTTGATATAGAAAATTGCTACTTGTAAATGAAAGAGCATTGTACTTTGAAAATCTTCCTTAAAATTTAAATGAAAACAAATTTTGAAATTAGTTGTTTAACACTTTTTTTTTCTTTCTCTAAGTGCCGATAAGTGTATGGAAATTTTGAAAAAAATGAAATTTTTATGCATCTATAAAACTCTACAGTGTTCCCCGGATGCGAGTGAATAGATGCGCTCTGCTAGCAAGACACATGGCCTCTCCACCGCCTTGCAGCTGTTCTTTCCACGAGGCAACACCTTCCATGGATGTGAGAGCCTTAAATTTTCCGTGCTGGTCCTCGACCTGGTGCATTACTCGAAATTCAATTCCGCTTAACTTGCATTCAATCCTGCCACGTCCGAGTTGCAGAGTGCTCTAGAATTTTATGGGCAATGGTGCTGAATTTTGCTCGCAATTGTCCCGCGCCTCCCTCCGTCTTTCCCTCAGGCTTGCTTTGCAAGCTCCTGCTCTCTACTTTGCTGGTCCTCCTTATGCTTCTGCCCCTCACACCACTGTTCAGTTGCCCTCTGCTCATTTGTTTCATGCTGTTGCACATTAGTCCACTATTCATCCATCTCCCTCTGCTCATCCGCCTCCTCTGCATCCCTAGAATTCTACTGATACCATGCCTTGCCGCCATCG
The DNA here is from genome assembly GCA_034641835.2 of Pinus albicaulis. Taxonomy (NCBI): domain Eukaryota; kingdom Viridiplantae; phylum Streptophyta; class Pinopsida; order Pinales; family Pinaceae; genus Pinus; species Pinus albicaulis. Next base: position 1,189,893,463 of record CM076582.1, read on the forward strand.
AATGCACTCACGTAGGGGAGGAGGCAGAGGTTCACCCTTTCGCCCTCCAATTCCAGCCAATGCAGAGCGCACAGTGGCTTTCTCGGTGGCCATGGATATGCTAGAGGTCTCTGACCCTAAACTCCTCTTATCCCATCTCTCAATTCGAATTCCGGAAGCTCTGCAAAGAAATTTCGGCTCTGGGTCTAGGAAAAGGCCGCCTAAATCCACTCTCTCTCGTTCTTCCTCCCCGCTGCCTAGAAAAATGGTGGCTCTACCAATCAAATGCATGGGGGAAACCTCTGACAGTGGAGGAAACAGCTCAGTCGAAGGCGCCAAGCATTCATACAAGGCAGAAGACACAAGCGCTCGTTCCACCTCCACGCCAGAGATGTACCCTCAACTCTTCAAGAAGGAGGACGACCCCTTTGAGTATGGGTGCTACATAGTGGAAGAAATGCCTCGTCTATAGCTCCTAGATGCAAAGGACCAAAACTTGTAGCGTCATGGCTCCTCTTTCTCCAGTTTTTTCTTACTTTACTATAGTATCTATGTTTACTTTCATTATGCACAACAAAATTAGCTTCATGGATCTTCTGTTAAAGGCTGGTTTCCACATTAGGGGCAACTCTGTTTTGTGGAATGATTTATGGGCTGGTTTCCCCCCAAGGGGCAGCCCCATTTTTGAATTTTTGAACTATCTCTTTCCAATCGGGGTTGGCTAACTCAACAATTTCGGTCTGGAACCTGGAATGTACTGTTTTGTACTATATAATAGAAATTAGTCTTATGCAAAAAAAAAAAAAACTCTATAGTGTAGGTTTTAATATTAAGTTTTATATAATAGGGTTTTAATATTAGAGTTTGTATAATATGTTTTAATGTTTGGATTTATATTAGGTTTTATATAAGAAAGATTTAATAATTAATGTCTATGTAATGCAAATAAATAAGCAATATCCAAGACGCTTTACAGAGATTGTTCAACCTTAATATTTTCCTCTATGTGATCTCACATATGCAGAGTAAGTACCTATTGTGCCTTCACTACACTTATCTCTGTATGAAAATCAATTGAAAACAATACAAATCTAATTTCTGAGTTTGTCATTTGGTTGAACAAACCATGTTGATATACAAGTCAGAGGCTTGTCCGGTTTCTAGGGCTTCTCCCCTGTCGCAGGATATTTCCCTGATCTGGCCTGGTTTTGTCTCTTATGGGGTTTCACCCTTTCTTCAGTCCCATTCCATGGCTTCCCTGTCCTACATGGGACCTAACACGACTCTGGTGGGTCCTGGTATGTCATGGTTTAGAGAGGCCACATCCTTTGGCGGTCTGTGTTACGAAGGGGATGTTATCTTTGCGTACTTACCTTTGGTTATTTCACGTTACATCTTGTCAGTACCTACTCAAACCTTCCACTTGGTCACCACTTCTCCCCATTCATTCACCAACCCACTTACCTATGCGTCTCCACTCTACTTAGGGTTTACTTACCCTTCAACACAAACCCTACCCTTATATACTGACCCATTAACACATAAAATTACGCTATACTCCACTCTACTTGAACCATATTCTTTGGTTTTCTTCCTCGATGCATTGGGTTCGTACTTGACCCTCCCATATATAACCCTAATTCCCCTGTCTGATGCATCTCGCATTCACCGCAATCCGAACCCACCTTCTGTGGCTGCACATCTTCTATCGACTTCGACTCGACACAAACATAACTCCTTTGTGAACCTGCACCATGACGATGGGTACTGATGTACCTCTTCAATAAGGGGCTATATTTTTTGATACGACACTAGTGGGTACAATGCGGTGCCTTCGTTTTAGTATATATTATTTTCAATAGTGGGTGATTGATGCATGTGAACCCTTTATCAATCCACTCTTGACTGTTAATGCCCTGGTAAGGGGCTGGTTCGTACTCATTTTGACAACAGGGATGCTACCGAATGGACGCTATCCAGGATTTGGAATTTAGACTCTAATCCAGTCCTTCTAAAGAAGTGGTCAACTCTTTTTGATCCTATGCATGAGAGGATAAAAAAGGTGCCTATTTGGGTACATATCCCTAGTCTTAAACTTCATTTTTGGGACAAGGATACTTTAGCGACCATTGGGAATCATATCAAGACCTGTTTAGAGGTGGATCTCTCCTTCCTTTCGAGTAGAGATAAGAAAATTGAATGATTCCTTGTGGAGATGGACATCAAAGGATGCTTATAGGATAATATGACTATCATACATGAAGGAATTCGCTATATCTAGATACTAGATTATGAGGGTATACCTTTCAAATTTTGTCGCTGTCACGCCCACAATCATATGCTTGAATATTGTGGCCTGAAATAGAGGGGAGAATAGTCATAGTCAGACCATACTGGTACTAGGTTTACATATCAAGCGAGAAGGAGTTCAGAGGGTTTTCTAGACATACACTTGGATGAGACTACTCCTACTTCTTCAACGAATATATTGACCAATATGGCTCCCTCTACGGTTCATACTTATCCGATGGAGATGAAAGTGGCACTGACTAGGTTCGATGATACTCCGGGTACATCTACCATCATTCTGGAGGATGGCGATGTGCTTATGGTCACTCTTTCGGGTACTAGATCTTCTACCCCACCTTCTACAGTTTGTATTTTTTTGATGTTCCTTCTATTACTTCTATCTCACATGGGGGTTTAGAACCATCGAATGTTCCTCTTTTGTCCCATCCCCAACCATCCTCCTCATCTAGTTTCTACACTCGTGCGGTGGCTGACCGCATACCCACACCTTCCATTGTCTCTACTCAAGAAGGGGATGCATCAGATTCTAGTTCCTGTGGAGGCCGCTACTTATTTCGATACCATACCCCATTTGCACAACCACACTCTTCGAGGGGTATTTTTCCACACAAACCTCCCATTGGCTCAGATCAAGGCTGGGGTCACAAGATCCATATATCCAAGGCACATAACAAAGCTATCCTTGAAGTGGCAGTAGGAAAAAAAAATTTGATCACCGAGGTACTTAGAGCAAGCCAAACCCATCCCAGGTTTTCTCAATGATCATTTTGTCCCTCAATTGCAGAGGACTGGCCAACCCTTATAAACAACTTTCCATCAAGCATCTAGGGATCACCAACAACACTTCTATATTACTTCTACAGGAAAATTTTGGTCTGGGCTCTTTTGTGTAACCATGTCTCTGTAAACTTCTCATAGGATGCGAATTTTTGTCTCTCCACACTATCAGTCATTCAGGTGGGATGGTGACTGGCTTACTTATACTCTTTGGAATAGTTTACCTTTATGGAAGGTAGAAAAATCCACAAATATATTGGGGTTGCTCAAGAAGGACTCCATAGCATCAAACCGAAGAAACTAAAAGGGTCCTTATTAAATATTGATCTATACAAGGCATTTGACAGTATCAGTTGGACATACATCAGACTTCTTCTCACACAATTGTGTTTCTCTTTGGATCTCACATGATGGATTATGAGTTTTATATCTATAGTTTCATTTGTTTTACTAATCAATGGATTGAACTCCCCTTTTCTTCAAAGTGGAAAGAGGTATCGATAGGGTTTCCCATTTTCTCGTTTATTTTTCCTTCTCGGTGCCAAAGGTTTGAGTAGATCACTTGCTGATTTGAAACATAGAGGGCTTCTTTTTAGCATTGAGGTGGCTAGTGGTTGCGCCTTTACGCACCTCCTTTTCATGGACGATATCCTTATATTATGTAATGGGTGACGAAGGGATAGATATTTTGTTCTTGAGGTCCTCAAACTCTTTGGTGATGCCACATGTATGATTATAAACCATCTTAAATTCACACTAACCACATAATTTTTAAGTCCTGATGATCTCAGTTTCTATCAGAATAGTTTTCCTTTGACATTTTCTCCCATGGACCAGAGTCTCAAGTATTTGGGATTCCTGCTGATACCAAATTACTACCTCACTAATTGGGAATAGCTACTTTCGAAAGTGGAAAAAAATAAAACATTGGAGTTTTAGGTAACTCTCTTGTGCTGGTGGACTTGTCCTTGTAAAACATGTCCTGAAATATATTCCGGTTTACTAGCTCTCTCTCTCGGGTTTTCCTAAGGGCACTCTTGGTTGTCTTAAACAACTATGCTATAACTTCCTATGGGTTGGTTACTATGGAGCACATATTTTCCTTGGGTTGCATGGGACCATATTTCCCTACCAAATTCATGGGGAGGCTAGGGCATAAAAAAACATTACTCTTTTTGTTGAAGCTCTGTTAGCTAAAGTGGGATGGATGTAGAAAATCCACATAGATTCAACCGATCTTGTAATATGATAAAACAAAATACTTGAATCTATTCTACAAAATATGGAAACCAATTATGATCGCACAATCACATGAACAAGAAAGATAAATAATTTCAATCGCACAACACAAATATTTATCTGGGGAAAGCCTTAGCTAAAAATCTAATTATATGTATATCATATTAAGTCAAGAATAATACAATGTTGATCTCAGGCTTGAGAGATCTCTGCACTTTCTATGACTGTCTCACTCTGATCCCAACAAGTTTGGTCCAATACTTAACCGATTTATTGCCTTTGGGTTTCTCATCCCTGCTTACGCATTCCTGAGGAAATTGAGCCCCTATTAATTAGGGAATTCCCAAGAATTGATTGCACAATTCATTCAAGGTGTCTTGCTGACCTCATGCATGACCTGTACAATTTTATAATTATACAACTAATAGTATACTTCCCTTTAACTCCAATCTTAACTAGGTTTTCCTTAGAACTAACATGCAACAACTATTTATAGCGAATTATTTGTTATCCGATTTATCACTGCATGTGAATTTAATCATATTTAATTCATTGGACCTCTCACTAGCTCATCCATAAGTTAGAACTAGTTAAACTAATTTTAACTCAAATAATTAAGTTAAACAATTATAACTCAAAATAAATTGCAACTCGACCCCCTAAAACTTAGAGTGAAATCTACATGCCTCCAGTTTGACCCCCAACTCGAATTTACTGATCTAACTAAGTCTTCCCAACTCAGTTAACTTGTACAAGTTGTCATGTGATTTGGAATTACAATTTCCTTCTAATTTAATTAAGGGAAAATCAAATTAGAAGGCTCTTCTTGTTTCCAATTTAAACACTCCCTCTCAATAAGAAAGGGATTGTCTGCTACCTCGATCCTACCTCTGTGGAACTCAAATTTTCCTCTTGAAAGTGCCTTCGTTAAGATGTATGCATCCCGCTCCTCCGTGGGAATGTTGATCCAGGTGGATATCGGTGGCCACCCACCTATTCCATTTGGACCAGCACCATCAATTCTTGCAGCTTTTCACATTCAGCACAACTTACTATTTTTAGCAGGTTTTCGGGTCCTCCACTCTCGGAGCCGTTTTGGGGGCTTAATGATCCAGGTGGATATTGGTGTCCACCCACCTATTCCATTTGAACGATGGCGATACCAGATATCAATATGCTCGAACCTGTCTTGAAAGACTGGATTAACCGAGAGTTTGATGCAACTATGGTTATCACAATAAATCATTGTCGGATCCATTTTTTGACCAAACAAACCAACAAGTATCTTCCTCATGTAGATGGCCTCACATGTTGCTTGAATAACCACCATGTACTTTGCCTCTGCTAAACTGGGTGCAACTGGTCTCTGTTTCCTGCTGTACCAGGAACCTGCATTGATCTAATGTTTAAGATGCCCCCCTGATGTGATCTTCTTATCGAATAGACTCCCTGCCCAATCTACATCTATGAACCCTTGAAGCTTCACTCCCTTTGTCAGCATGTACCATAACCCAAACTCTATAGTGCCTCTGAGGTATCTCAACACATGATTTCCTTCCTTCCAAAAGAGCTTGGAAGGCTTAACCATAGCTTGACTAAGCTTGTTAACCGCATAGCATATGTCTAGTAATGTGTTCACCAAATACACGAGTGAACCCAAAAGCTGCCTGTAGATGGTAGAATCTACTACTTCACCTGAGGTATCATCCTCCTTCCTCTAGTTTCCTACTAGAGGAGTCTCCATGGGTTTGCTGCCCTACATGTGGAACTTCTTCAGAATCTTGTTGTCACACTTGCCCCAAGATACAAATAGATCCCCATCTCTTTTCCAAAATTATAGTCACAGAAAATAGTGCAACAACCCCATGTCCTTCATCTCAAATTCTCTTGCAAGATCGTCTTTGCAAGAATTTATGAGCTTCTCATCACATTTCAGTATAAAATCATTGACATAAAGTAAAATGATCAAAAATTGACCTTCTACCAAAATATGGTGAAGATTCGCATCTGCTTCACTCTTGGTGAATCCCAACCCGGTGAAGTAGTTGTCAATCTTGGTGTACCAAGCACGACATGCTTGTTTCAGTCCATATAATGCTCTCTTGAGTCTGCACACATGTGACTCTCTCTCGAAGGTCTCATAACCTTCCAACTACTCAATGTACACCTATTCCTCAATCACTCGGTTGAGGAAGGTTGCCTTTACATCCATTTGATGTATCTTCCATCCCATCTGCACTGAAAGGGCAAGGATGGATCTAATTGATGAGTACTTTGTGGCTGGTGTAAAGGTCTCATCATAATCAATCCCCTCCACCTGAGAGAACCCTTTGGTCACAAATCTGGCATTTTGTTTCTCCACACTCCCATTTGCTTCTTGCTTCACCTTGTAGATCCACCTTGATCCTACGATTGACTTCTCCTCCGGTCTTGGGACAAATTACCATGCACTCTTTTTGATAATGGAGTCATACTCCTCAACCATGGCATCAACCCAAACAGGTTGCTACACTGCTTCCTTGAAAGAGGATAGTTCTATCTCTACACTCTCGCTCATAAGAGCCATGTAGCCAGTGTACCACTCTAGGGACCTTCTCTACATGCACTGTGATGTGGGTGCTCCCACATTCTCTCTAGCATCAAGCACCAACCTGTCAGAATCTCTGGTGCACTTCCTTCCATCTTTGGATGGCTCCCCATGAGTGGGTGCTTCCACTCTTTATGACTTTTCTCGTGGCTACTCCACATCTTGAGGTTATTATTTTGGAGCTAAGAGCTCCTCAAATGCATGCGACGAAAGTTCCCTCTCATAGGAAATTCGCATGGCCTCCTCTTCATCAAATTTCACATCTCTTCTGACCACTGTCATCCTATGTGCTGGAAAGTACACCCGATAGTTGTGAGGTGTATCGGTGTACCCCAAAAATATTCCCAACTCAGTTGTTGGCTCTAGCTTCTTCCTAGCATCTTTGGTTACATGGCAATAAACTGAAGAAACAAAAAATTTAAAATGCACCACATCTAGTTTCTTACCTGAAAAAGTTTCCTCTGGTGTACCCATCCCAAGTATTTTATTAGGACTTATGTTCTACACAAATAATGATGTGTTGCATACTTCATCCCACAGATGCAATGGTAGGCCCTGATCATGCAACATCACTTGTGTTGCTCCCACAATAGTTCTGTTATTCCTTTCTACAACCCCATTCCGTTGTGGGTTATGAGGTGTTATCAATTACCGTCGAATTCCTTCTGAAGAACAAAATTTCTTGTATTAGTTCGATACATATTCTCCACCATTATCACTTCTGAGAGCCTTTGCCTTCTTCCCTGTATCTTTCTCGACAAGTGATTTGAACTCATAAAACTTTGAGAGCATCTGATCTTTCTTCTACATGAAGAATATCCAACACACATGAAAAATCATCTACAAAAATCACATAATACCTGTGTTTTGTTGTGGAGACTGTCGAGAACGGTCCACACTCATTTGAGTGAACTCTTTCAAGGATTGCCTTTGCTCGAATTTCCTTATCATGAAAGGTGGCTTTGGTGTACTTCCCCAATTTACACCCTTTGCATGTATCTCACTACTCAAGTGCACCCCTGGGAAGTCTTTTAGTAATTTGTTTCATGATATTCAAAGCGCCATGTTGTAGATGGCCCAATCTTCTATACCATAACTCACTGATGTCTCGGCTCTGCACCTTCTCTACTTTTGTGCTTAAGGCAACACAATCGTCTACATGCAATTTGTAGAGGTTCTTTACTGGAACCCCAATCTTCTTCACATGTCTTGTGGCTTTGTGATGAAGGAACACCTTTCCTTTGCTAAATATCACATCATAGCCACAATCTTCCAACATAGCAACATAAACTAAATTATTTTTTAAACCAGGAACATACATGGCATCTTTTAATGTGAGAGGAGTACCATAATCGTTTTGAAAGGTAACTGTACCTACGTTAGTTGCACTATACCTCCCGTCATCTCCCATACCAATGTTCATATGGAGATCCTTCTCCTCCAAGCTACTGAATAATTCTTTGTTGCCGACCATATGGAATGAAGATCCACTATCTAAATACCACACCGAACCCATCATCGATGACACCATGCATGCGATGAGGGTGAAATCCAACTTGAACTGTGAAGAAAGTGCTTCACCTGCCAGTCCTCCTGAGGGCTTCTTGCCAATCTTCTTGTGCGGACACTTTGTAGCATAGTGTACAAGCTCATGACAGTAAATTTTTTTATTATCTTTGACAAGTATCACTTCTTTCCTACCTAATCAGAATCTGATTTGGAATGAGATGCCTTCCCTTTCTCTTTCTTTTCCTTTCTAGTCAAGGCACAATTCTCCTCATCATCAGTCTTTGATGAGGATCCATCTCCGGCGTTTCATCGAATATCTCCTTGTACCAAGTCAGACCACAATCACTCCCACTATGGTAGCTTCTCCCTCCCATTCACCGAATCTTGGTAGTTGTGCCAACTCTTGGGAACACCTAGAAGTGCTTGGCTTACCATATTATCCTCGACAACTGTCGCACCAACACTGACAAGCTCATCTCGACATTGAGTGAACTTTGTCAAGTATTTTGGTATTATGTCGCCCTTCTCCATCTTTATCTATTTGAGCTTGTCCTTCAGCGCCAACTTCCTTTGGCCACTACTGTTCTGAAACAAATTTGTTAATTCCTTCCACATAGCATATGGAGTTTCCTTTCCAAGGAGGTTCGAGAAAATATTATGTCGAACTCCTTTTAATAGAATCCTTCTCGCCTTTGCTACATTCTTCTTCCATGCATCAAGATTTTGAGCATATATTGCTGCAGGCCTGGTAATATCACTGTCTATGAATTCCTTCAGTCCATTGTCCTCCAACGCTGCCTTCATCCTGTCCCTACAAGCTATGTATTTAGAAATACCCTCAAGGGCATATTCTAGTCTCAATCCACAAAAATACATCTTGATCTTTTGCTGGTCCTGAAGAATAAATATGAAAATTTGATTCACCTTTTCAAAACAAACTCATATTCTTCTCTTATATTGTGATTCCTGCTCTGATACCATGTAGAAAATCCACATAGATTCAAATGATCTTGTAATATGATAAAACAAAATACTTGAATCTATTCTACAAATTACGGAAACCAATTTTGATCAGAAAATGATATGAATAAGAAAGAGAAATAATTTCAATCACACAACACAAAGATTTATCTAGGGAAAGCCTCAGCTAACAACCCTGCTATCTATATATTGCATTAAGTAAAAAATACATGAAACAATACAATGCTTCTCTTAGGCTTGAGAGATCTTTGCACTATCTCTGACTGTCTCACTCTGATCCCAACAAGTTTGGTCCAATACTTAACCAATTTATTGCCTCTAGGTTGCTCAGACTTTCTTACACATTCCCGAGGGAATTAAGCCCTTATTAATTAGGAAATTCCAAAGAATTGATTCCACAATTCATCCAAGGCATCCTGTTGACCTCATGCAATACCTGTACAATTTTCTAATTATAAAACTGATAGTATACTTCCCTTTAACTCCAATCTCAACTGGGTCTTCCTTATAACTGACATGCAACAACTGTTTATAGAAAATTATCAGTTATCTGATTGATCACAACATGTGAATTAAATCATATTTAATTCACTGGTTATGTCATCCATCAGTTAGAACTAGTTAAACTAATTTTAACTCAAATAATTAAGTTAAGAAATTACAACTCAAAATAAACTGCAACTGGACCCCCTAAAACTTACAGTGAACTCTAAATGCCTCAATTTTGACCCCCAACTAGAATTGAATGAGCTAACTAAGTCTTCCCAACTTAGTTAACTCATACAATTTGTCATGTGATGTGGAATTACAATTCCCTTCTTATTTAAATAAGGGAAAATTAAATTAGAAGCCTCTTCTTGTTGCCAATTTCAACACTGGAGAACCATCACAACTAGCCAACTCCAGTCCACGGTTGTTTACAAGAAATACATTTACCATTTTTCCTTTGAAGACTAGATTTTATCACCTATTTGTCATTTTTCTAATGTTTGGAAGGCGGTTATAAACTATTTTACCCTTATATTTTATGGATTGGCCTGGGAGGTTGGTAAGGGTAATTTCCTTCATCTCGGATTTGACCCATGGGTGATCAGTGAAGACTAACATAGACAACTAGAGGCCCTCACTGTTTTCCTCAGGCACTAAGGGTTTTATTTCATCGTCCATATCGAGGCCCCCGATCAGGACCCACTTCTACCACAAACTTAGCTTTCTGGAGCTCAGTTACAGTTAGTTCTGGATCATTTACAAATTTGGGAGAAATACCTATGCTCACATTCGGCTTACTGAAGCGCCAGGCGAATTGATCTAGAAATACTCCTCAGATGATATATACACGCCTCATAAGGGCTATCTTCAACTAATTGCAAACAAGGTCCCTGAACCGCGTGATTCATGGTGGAGAAGTATTTGGAAAACTTGATTTCCACCAAAGGAAAAACTCTTTATGTGGTGTGTTATCATGAAAAAAGATCCTACTTGGGACATCCTACAGTGCAGATCTAGGATCGAGCCTGGTTTTTGTATATTATGCAGAGAACAGGGTGAGAATATCCTTCATATTTTTAAACATTGCAACTATAACACAATTATTTGGTCGATTTTTACCATTTCACTTGGGTCCTAATACGATTGGTTGGCTGGTGATACCATCAAGGAGAGGCTACTTTAGTCACAAAACTCAAAAACTAGGGATGAGTTATGTCTCCCCCTACTTGGATGTTGGGGTATATGGTTGGCCCGAAATCAGGCTACATTTTAGGACAAATATCTTCCACCATAGATCACTGCTACGAGATCACTCAATCTCTTGGCATATCTTCCCAAACAGTCTATCACCCACAGGAACATGATTAAAAGAGAGCTAAATATAGATAAAAGTTTACCCTAGGCTTTCTTCAACGACGCTTCACAAGGTCTACATCTAAATGATCTCCACTACTACAAGATTACGATGAATCTAGGTCAAGAATTGAATAATTTTTCAGAACTGATGGCCCTTAAAATACATACCATTCTCATTATCGACCTTGGACTGGTCTCCATCAACATTTTTTGGAATTAACTCCTTACCATACATTGGATGAATGGGACACTACAAAGCCACCACCGACGAATACGAACCCTTATCAATGAGATACACATGTTGACATCTACTATTGCTCATATATATTTTACACATGCTCACAAAGGACACAATCTTATGGCAGACTTACTATCCAAGGAGGGGCTCTGACTAGATAGGGGTAGATTACTGATTCAGGAGTATCAAAACGAGAAATTTTTTGGCTTTTCTCACCGGCCTTTTATGGAGGCAAAAATTATAATATAGAGAGCGAACAACCTCTACTCTATTTACTATGTTTTTCATACTTTATTATTGATACATATATTGTGCCATCATAGACTGTTATATATATTTTTTATAAACACCAACAAATTTTGACTATGCTATGCACAAATTATCTTAGAATACATTTTATATGCTTATGACAGAATATAAAATCAACACTAAATATGAATATGATGATGTAAGGCTATATTTCCAATCTTAGCTAGATCAATACTATCTGTATACCAAATGTATACACATATACATCTATAGAATGTGATTTTGTTATATTAATAAAATTACACTTTTTTTCCATGGAAAAAAGAGTTTTATATTAAGATTTATATAAGAGGTTTTTATACTAGGTTTTATATAACATGTTTTAATATTACGATTAATATTAGGTTTTATATAATTGAGTTTTAAGATTAGGTTTGTATAATAAGGTTTATGTTATGCTAATAGGTAGTTGATATATGTTTATCATCGAATATCAACCACAATTATTAATGTGGTTATACTAGTTTCTAATTATTACTATTATGTAAAATGGTGTTCATAAATAGTGTTAGAAAATTATTTATTACAGAGCAATGAAACACATAATATATGCAGAAAACACAAACACAGAAAACACATAAAACCAGAGAGACACAAATATACGTGGTTCACCCAGTTTGGGCTACGTCCACCTCGAACAGCCAGTCCTTCCTTTCTATTATCCAACAAAATGAAGAGACACAACCTACAACATATCTACTGTAATAGCCTATGTTCTCTCTCACAATATCCCTATTTGTTTCTCGCTCTGAGAATACACATACGATACACAGCTGCAATACAATACCCTCATACAAAACGAGGGGTTGCCTTCTAGGGAAAAAAACCCTAAATTAAACATAACTTCTACCGTTAGATCATCCGCCTAATGAACGGCCCAGATTGACTAGAAATTACAATACTTTTACATCTGTTTTTAGCTTCAGGGGCACTTCCCCCGAAACCCCCTGCCAGGGGGGGTTCCATAAAGTCGCAACTACCTCCCTTGGACCCCCCAAGCAGTGTTTAATTACGGGCGGCGTTGCCGCCCCGTTAAGAAAATGGGTCAAACGTTGTGATACAAAATAAAGAAGATAATTAGGCTTCACACCCAACAAATAATTCTATCCCTTATACATAATCCTTTCCATTTTTAAAAATATATCATATTTTATGTTTTTTTTTTAAATTTTACTTAAAAATAAAAATAAAAATAACTTATATATAAATATGGATCCTATTATGTTGTTTTCAAATATTTTCTCGCTAACTTATTGATACACATAAAAACACCATCTTAACTTAACATGTATTTTTTATTGATAATTTTCTCCTTTTTCATTTTTTTTTTAAATTCTTATCATCTTTTTCCTCTCATTTTTTATCCCAATCATGTTCTCTCTATGTTATATTTGTTCATTTGGTAATAAAAGGAAATTCCCACCTCAATATCCCTTAAATAGGGATTGAGAGTCTCAATTCTCTTTTCTTCTTCATTTCTACCACATATCTTTAAACAAATGCTTATATCTTGTGTATATTTTGGTTTCTTCATTTCAATATTTCTTTAGATTTTTTTTTCATTAGAAATTTAGATATAAGATAATTGAGTATTGTAATTTTATTTTTTCATTATATTAATAAAATATCTTGTTAGATTTAATTATGATTTCTTAATTATATGTTTAAAATTGAATAATTTGAATTGATCTTGATTTGGAAGTTCCATCTAATGAGATATTAGCATCAAATCTCAAATACAAGAAGAACCATCATCTCCTTCTTATAAGTGATTTTTTCCAAATTGTGGTCAAATAATTGCTTACTAGTGAGTACCAAGAGGTACTCTTTCCACACCAACACAACTTTGAAATCTTTACCTAAGGCATCAAATTCCAAGGAAAAATTGTTTGTGAAATCAAATACTGCTAATATTGGAGTGGTGCAAACGACTTCCTTTAAAATTGAGAAGTCATGTTCAACAACCTTTCTCCATATAAAGACAATCTCTTTTAGCACGGATTTTAAGGGGGCAACATTTTTTTTTCAATTCTTCACAATTTTACTATAATCTCATAAGTTCTAATAAGCCATATAAGTTCTTAAAGTTCTTGGGGTGTGACCAATCCTTCATAATCACAATTCTTTGGATCACTTGAATAACAATGTTACACAAGTATTCAACCTTTAAAGCCCCAAAAACACATCTGGAAAGTTTAAATAACAATTGGTGAGCTTGAAGGAGTTGCAAGCCTCTATCAACATGCTCTACAATGGAGTCCCAATTTTTTATTGTATATCAAATTATCGTCAAAGAATACAAGCACAAAATTGCATATGAAGGGTCAAAATCTAGCTCTTGAGGATCTAAAAGGTAGATGCATTGTAAATTCCAAATGGCATTGATAAAAACTCATAATGAACTTCTTGTGTGTGGTTGGATATCTTAGGTATTCCCACCTTATTCATCCATATTTAGTGGTATCTTATGTGAAGTTATATTTTAGCGAACCACTTGATTCCATAAAGCTCACCCAAGAGATCATTAATACTGAGGATGGGAAATTTGTCTTTGATGGTTAACAAATTGAAATCTAAGAAATTAGGATACATGTGCTAACTTCTTTCTTTAATATCATGATCACAAGTGACGATTAAGGGCTTGGACTATGACATATAACTCGAGCTTGTAATATTTTTTAAATGATATTTTTTCTATTTAATTCTTCTATGTATAGTGGCGCATCTAAAGCTGCACACTGGGTGGTTAAGTACTAGAATCAAGGGGTTACCATGGTAATGATGTGGTAAGGCATGAGATGTTTCAAAAATCCTATTGATGTTTAGTTAGGACCATATAGAAATAAAGGTGAATCTATTGTGGGAGGGGTTTCCACAACTTGTATGGCGTTGAATTCGGAAATAATGTCAAAGTGGCCTTTCTTCAATAACTTCTCCATATTAAGAGAGAAATAATAAAGGGAATTATACTTAATCCCCTTGAGGGTATGCTTATGCCATTGATTAGTGAAGCTTATATATAATCTTTTAAGTCCATGGTAATATGTCACAAAGTGCATAACAATTATGCACTAAGAAATATATGGCAACCACCCATTTTAATAAAAAAAAGTGACGTCTGAGATGATTACTCACCCATTTAAAATTTTACATTTTCATAATGGACTCCACATTTCATCATAGTTCCTTTAACTATCATAATTTGAAAATAATGTATGGCATGGAAAAAAAATGGGTTTTTTCAACTACTATCCTATGAATAAAATTGCAGGTGTTGCTATGTAAATCAAAGCAATCACCTTGTAGTTCTTGATGGAGCCATTTAACTCTAGATTTTGAGGCATGAAAAATATAGATAAATCATGGAGAGAAATTTAGGGGTCCTTACAAGAAGTTTGAAAGGTTGTTTCTTCTCAAAGTGGAGTGGTGGTTTTTATTAATTCCATTTAGTAGTTGATTCTATTGCGATGAAATTCAATTGGTATTAGGAGGATAGATCCATTTAAATAATTTTTGTTCTTTACATTTGTGCCCTTTGAAATACTACCATCACAATTAAAAAAAGTTCGAGGCATTGGTGTTTTTCCATTTCTTACGAGGGAAAATTTTGGATTATCAAAGGGTAAGAAGGGGAGTGGTTGGTAGTAGGTTCCAAAGAAAAGCAAGGGTTAAAAGTGAAGGAGGGTCATTTATGTATTTATTACCATATTGGCTTCTATAGATCTCTTACATGTCTTCAATCAAGTAGCAAAGTGTTGCATCATGACTTGTGCTCTAATTCTGTCCTTGAAACTATTAATGAATCATTCTTTATAAAAGGAATAAACCAAACCATCTGTGCATATTTTCAATTTCTTAGAGGCCACATTAAAGTCTATGATTATGTTTGTTTGGCATACTTTGTTAATTTTTGCAAATAGTGAGCGTATTATTCAAAAAATGCATATAAGACCTTCACAAACTGGCCCTAGGAAATATATCCTCCATAATATTTCTTATGGCATTACCACCACTTCCAATGCTCTATATTCATAATTCAATGGAGATAAAAATAATGTTTCAATTGGGTAAGCCAATTGGATGTGTTAGAACCATAAAACACGTTCATGCATACTTTCAGAAAGTGGAAAATGAATTGCAAACATGAAAGGGTGTTTAATAACTATGGTTATATGAAAAGAATGTGTTAGTGTGAAGCTCTTGATTTGTTGAATATTCCATAGTGGATCCATGTTTTGTTTTGGTCAATTGATCCCCATGGATGTAAGCAGTATATCCATTTGAGATGTTGAATTTTTGAGTTGAGCACCTTGTTCTTCAAAATTTTATCTGAGCTAAGAAATTGAGGAGTCAATCACTAGTACTAATTATTTATGGCTTAAAAGTCATCCTTCATGAATTCCATCTGTTAGTATGGGTCATGATACCAATTAATATCCATTAAAGTGCTATCCAAAACTAATCTTAATGCAATTAGTGGCTTGAGAGGGTTTTTTTTTACATATATCACAAATGTCAAATGTATTTTTAGGTCTACATAAAATTGATATTAGAGAGATATACCCATACAAATAACACAAAATAAGATGTAATTTAAGGTATGTCTCCCACAATTGTGCTGGCAGGTCCAAGACCCTTAATTGCACTACTTGATTCCTTCTTGGACAAGGGCGATCTCCTTGAGTTCCATACTCAATGTATTATAGCAATATCATGGACAAAAAACTATTTAAGATTGGTTTTAGGTGCAACTAAACACTTGTGTTGTACCTAAGGGTAAGTGGAAGACAACTCCATATACATGTGTTATTGTTGAAATTTGCAACAATAAATAATGAAAATGGCAACCAGAAAGGACAAAAAAATGCAACCAAAAAGGCTGTGGAATCTTGATGCACTAGGAATGTGGAATTTTGATGCACCAGAATTTTGGCCATGGAATGTGAAGCGTCTAATTTATTTTTCCCTTAAAAAAATTGGACAATAAATTGTAATTTCATCTCATAACAACTTGTATTAGTTAACTAAGTCAAGATGACTGAGGTAGCTCAAGAAATTTGAGTTGAGGATTGAAGATGAGGCATGTAGAGGCATTCTAATATTTTGGGGGTCCAGTTGTAGTTGATGCATCAATGGGGTGTAGATGTGAATTAGTTAACTCAATTAATTGAATAAAAACCAGTTTAACTAGTTCTAACTCAGTGATGAGCTAGTGAGAGGTCTAGTGAATTAAATTAGATTTAGTTCACAATGAGTGATCAATTAGATAACTGATGATTCACTATTAATATATAAATGAATGCAAATTATGAGAGAGACCTAGTTGAGACAAAGGTTAAAGGGAACATAACTATTAGTTGTATTTATAGAAAATTGCTCATATGCAATTATAAAGTCATGGGGATGCCATGATTTATTGAGAAATCAAGGAAGGGAATTATTCCTATTTAATAGGGGCCTAATTCTATAGGAATTGCGTGAGCAAGGGTGGGCTGAGCAGAGGCTGATAATTGGCTATGTGTTTGTCAATTTTTCCTGAGCTTGGTAAGCCAGTTTTGAGCAAGATTGGACTGAGACAGTCATCAAAGTTTTGGAGAATCTCATGAGATATTAAGCATCGTATTGTTTCATGATTCCTTGAATTTATACACAATATAGATAAAGGGGTTTTGAATAATTTCTTTCCCCAAGAACATCTTGCGTTGTGCGATTGATTTACTTATTTCTCTTACTTGAATGTGATTGAGCGATCGTGTTTTGTATTATGAAAATATTGTAGAGGGATTCAGTATCTTGTTTTAGTACATTATAAGATCAGATTGAATCGCGTTGGTAGATTTTATACATGGTATCATAGCGATATTTATACATGGTATCTGATAAATTTCTACATGGTATCGGAGTACCAAGAATCACAATAGAAGAGAATAAATTGAGTTTGTCTTGAACAAGTTCAAATTTACATATTTATTATTCAAGATCCAACAACAGATTAAGATGTATTTCAATGGCTTGAGACTCGAATATGCTCTTGAGGGAAATTCAAATTGTATAGCATGGAAAGACAGGATGGAGGACATTGGGTTGAAGGAATTCATAGATACTGATATTTCCAAGCCCGCAACAGTAGATGCCAAAATTCTTGATGCATGGCAGAAGAAGTTAGCAAAGGCGAGAAGGATATCGCTAGAGGGATTTCAAGAACATATTGTCTCGATTTTCCATGGGAAGGTGATTCCATATGCTATGTGGAAGGCATTGACATATTGTTTCATAATAGCAATGACCATAGGAAGTTTGCACTGAAAGACAAGCTCAGAAAGATCAAGATGGAGGAGGGTGAAACAATATCAACATACTTGGTGAAGTTCACTTAATGTCGAGATGAGATTTGGAGTGTTGGTGTGATAGTAGCTCATGATGATTTGGTGAGCCTAGAACTTCTAGGCCTTCCTAAGAGTTGGCACCAGGACTCTATGAATGGGAGGGAGAATTTACCAGACTGGGAGCATTTATGGTCCGACTTGGTAATAGAATAAATATGGTGGAGCACCAGATATGGGACTTCCGACAAAAACAAATAAGATTGTGCATTAGTCAGAAAAGGAAATAAATCCAAGGGAAAAAAGTCCCAAGGCGAAGAGGGCAAGAGAGAATTTTCCATGATTAAGTTTTTTCACTGTCACGACCATGGGCACTATGCTGCGAATTATCCACAAAATAAGGAAAGCAAGAAAGAGGCCGCAGTTGCAGTGGGTGAAGCGTAGGATTCATAGTTCGATCTTGATTTTACCCTCATTGCATGCATGTCCAACACTGTAATGGGATGCACGTGGTATCTAGAGAGCGGTGCCTCATTCCATATGATGGGGAATAAAGATCTCTTTAGTGAATTGGAGGAGAAGGACCTCCAAGAGAACATAGAGTTTGGATATGACAGGAGGTATAGCTTGACTGACATAGGTAAAGTTACCTTTCAGAGGGATTCTGACTCCCCTCTTAGACTAGAAAATGTTTTGTATGTTCCAGTCCTAAGGAAGAATCTTGTCTCTGTAGCGGTATTGGAAGACTGTGGTTATGATGTCATATTTAGAAAAGGAAAGGTGTTCCTAAGACACATTTCCACGGGACGGGTGAGACATATCGGTGTAAGAGTCAAGAACTTGTATGCTCTTGAGGTCGACGAAGCATGAAAATATTTGAGGAGTAAAGTCATGGTTAATGACTTGGTGGTTGAGAGGGAGAAATTATCTCTCAACATGCAGCCTCAGGAGCAGTCTCAGAAGGTTGTGGAGAAGCCCAAATTGGAGAACCAAAGAGGAGATCGAGTAGAAGAGTCCACTCAAGTAGAGACCTCCACGAGGGGGAAATTTCGAGCCAGATGGGTAGAGGGAGTACATGCAGCTATACCTTTAGGTGAGAGGTGGGGTTATGTGTAGATATAATCTCAAGAAGAAATCTGGGCAGGGTCCATTGAGATGGTGTGTCTCATGGGTCAAACCTGGCTACGAGGATACCATAGTACAATAGTAGCAGGAAGGATCGGTTTGATTGATGTAGAAATATGTCAGGAAGATAGAAATAAGAGTGACAAATGTCAAATACTAGAGCGCAAATCAGAGGTGGCAGTAGTGCAGAGGGAACATATGTAGATGTCAGCAATAACGTAGAGAATCTAGTAGACAGGTGCAATAGCTAGCAATAGTCAAAAGACTCTAATAACATATGCATTATAATGATTCAGTTATTCTGAGGCTATTCAGTTTCAGGAGTTTTCGGTGCAAACATCACTAGAGAAGTGTTGCATGCATAAAATTCCAAAGGTACCAGATCGGGATGGATTGAATTCCGTTCTTGTTGAGAGGGAGTGTTGAAATTTGCAACAAGAAACAATGAAATTGGAAACCAAAAAGGACAAAAAAATGCACCCACAAAGGCTGTGGAATATTGAAGGACTAGGAATGTGGAATTTTGATGCATCAGAATTTCGGCCATGGAATGTGAAGCATCTAATTTATCTTTCCCTTTAATAAATTGGACAAAAAATTGTAATTTCATCTCATAACAACTTGTATTAGTTAGCTAAGTCAAGATGACTGAGTTAGCTCAATAAATACGAGTTGAGGGTCTAAGATAAGGCATGTAGAGGCATTCTAATATTTTAGGGGTCCAGTTGCAGTTGATGCATCAGTGGGGTGCAAGTGTGAATTAGTTAACTCAATTAATTGATTTAAAATAAATTTAACTAGTCATGAGTTAGTGAGAGGTCCAGTGAATTAAATTAGATTTAATTCAAAATGAGTGATCAATCAAATAAATGATGATTCATTATTAATAGCTGCATGCATGTCAGTTCTGAGAGAGACCCAGTTGAGACAAAGGTTAAAGGGAACATAAATATCAATTGTATTTAAACAAAAATGCCCATGTTCAATTATAAAGTCATAGGGATGCCACGATGGATTGAGAAATCAAGGAAGGGAATTATTCCTATTTAATAGGGGCCTAATTATCTAGTAATTGCATGAGAAAGGGTGGATTGAGCAGAGGCTAAGAATTGGCTAAGTGTTTGTCAATTTTTCCTAAGTATGGTAAGCCAGTTTTGAGCAAGATTAGAGTGAGACAGTCATATGAGTGCTAGAGAATATCACGAGAGATTAAACATTGTATTGTTTCATGATTCCTTGACTTAATACACAATAGATATAAAGGGGATTTGAGCATTTTATTTCCCCAAGAAAATCTTGTGTTGTGTGATTGATTTAATTCTTTCTCTTACTTGCATGTGATTGAGCGGTCATGTTTTGTATTCCACAAATATTGTAGAAGGATTCAGTATCTTGATTTAGTACATTATAAGATCAGATTGAATCCTGTTGGTATATTTCTACATGGTATCATAGCGATATTTCTACATGGTATTAAAGCATTGATAAATTTATACATGGTATCAAAGCACCATGAATCACAATAGAAGAGAAGAAATTGAGTTTGTCTTGAATAGGTTCAAATTTGCAGATTTATTCTCCAAGATCTAGCAATCTTCAAGATCTAGCAACAAATCAAGATTTCTTTCAATGGATTGAGACTTGAATATTATCTTGAGGGAAATTCTAATTATATAGCATGGAAAAACATGATGGAGGCAGTGTTGGAGGAAAACAGGTTGAAGGAATTCATAGATACTGATATTCCCAAGCTCGCAACAACAAATTCCCAACTTCTTGATATATGGAAGAAGAAGGTAGCAAAGGCGAGAAGGATCTTGTTAGAGGGAGTTCGAGATCATATTGTCTCGAGTCTCCATGGGAAGGTGACTCCATATGCTATGTGCAAGGCCTTGACAAAAATGTTTCAGAATAGTAGCAACCACAAGAAGTTGGCGCTAAAAGACAAGCTCTAAAAGATCAAGATGGAGGAGGGTGACACAGTACCAACATACTTGGCCAAGTTCACTCAATGTCGAGATGAGCTTGGAAGTTGTTAGGGTCCCGTGGTTTGGCTGATTGGCAAGCCAAGTGACAGGGTAACATCAAACCAATCTTTGGAGCCCAAGGACCTAGCCTTCCTGGACTCAGAGAGGGCTCTCTCTATTTGTGTAAGGGATATCTATGTGTTTTGCTTCTTGTGTTTCTGATTTTAGGCTAGTTATGGAGTAGGTTTTTGGTTTTGCTTTTAGGTTCATGAGGGACGAACTGATAAAAGACTAAGATAGATAAAAATATTGTCAGATCAACTGGGCTATGGGGTCGAAAAGGTTAAGAAAGCTTCAAATGGTGATATAAGGTATGTTGAAGGGCTGATTTGATCAAGGTAAAATGGATTTTTGGGTAAAATGGAGTGGGATGGACACTAAATTTGTGAAGAAAAAAGGCTTTCAAACATAAATAGTTCAATAGTTGACATAAACATGGTAGGGATAACCATCAATCATGAGAAATGTAACTATAAATTGATAAATGCATAGAAATAAACATTCAAGCAATACATAGAGATATATGACTCTCTAACTTTAGGAAATTGCTATCAGACTTTGGGGAAAGACAATTAAGAAGAACAGATAACTCAAATCACTATGAGGAAATGCTTAGACATAGTATTTCAAGCTATCAGGCACTTTGAAGTGAGATTGCATAGTTTTAGGCAAAGGACAAGATTAGTACAAGACCTCCTTGGTTCAACTAAGACAATCAAACAATCAAAGAAAGGTTTCAGAGGCGGAGCTATGACTAGCCATGAGTAAGCAGGGCATACCATGAATCATACTTAGCATGCATAAAAACATAAATGAAACAAGCAAACAATTTCTTCAGTTATCAAAGTGCAATCAAGGATTCTTTGATATGACTAAGAAGGAAGAAAACATAGAAGCTATAAAGAAACAAGAAATCTGAGGTGCCTCAAAGGGCATGTCTCAAATCTATTCTCTATTGTCTTATAACAAGCAAGAGTATGAAATATGAATGAAAACTAAGAAGCATAACAGAGAGGGACACTATACCATTTTACCAAGTCAAGGAATCCAACAATAGTCTTCTTTCATCATCCAAAACATTCAATAAACTATCAAATGCATGAGACAAGTATTTCTTCCAAGCTTGTATAACCATATATTGCTCTATATCATCAAGTTCAGCCTTATTCACAATGAAGTCTCTTGGAATATATAGGCCAAGATGAGGGAAAACCTCCTAATGCAACTTGCAAGCTCATTGGCCCATAAAAAATATCTGATTTTGTCCTTGAGGCTTTGCAAAGACCAAGGCACAAAATATATATAAAAATATCTTAAAAATGCTAAAAAAGGAAATTATATTGACTTTTCCTAACTAACCATGGCCAAAAAAGGCTAAACGCACATTAGGAAAAGCCACTTCAGAAAAGTGCATTTTTCACAAAAATATTTAAGAAATATATCAGCAGAAAGTCCCCTATCTTGTGGGCAACTTTTGGAGGCCTTCCCGATGTCGAAACGAGGCCCGTGATGGCTCGTTGGAAAGCTTTGGATGTTTAGTTTCTGAAAATACTTTTTTTTTATAAAAAATGATCACTAGAATCCTACCAAAAACTGACCTGTGTGGAAAAACCCAGAAAATTGCCTTTGCTGATATGCGGGGCAGAGTGTTGAAAAAGTGACTGTTTTTCACCACTTTGGGGGAAAAAATAATCTTCAATTGATCTGAAATTCACTGAGTAGATGCCCCTAAAATTATGGCATCCAATGATACCATTTTAATCCTTTGAGGATGTCTCAAACAGAAATGGCGATGCCCATGATTTTTAGCAAAAACCCAAAAATGTCAAAAAACCAAAACTTGTCGAATTTTGCCCAATTTTGGTGAGCATGACCCTCAAGGGTTTTCAGAAGCATGCTGAGAAGCTGAGGCAAAAATTTGGAGCCTTGATATGTCTTTTTTCATTTTTGGTGCTGGGCACCTCTTTTGAGCCTCCTTGAGCTTTTCTTGTGTGGCCTTCAATTTCCGTCAGACGAACTGATTAAGCTTCTTATAGTGCCTGGTCATTCTTTTTTGAAGGTCCAAATCTCTATTGGTCTTTTCCAACTTCTTCTCCAAGTGGTCATTCACCCTTTCAAGCCATGCTTCTCTATTTTTTTCTATCTCTTGGGTGAATAAAGTAGTGAGAGGAAAGGACTGGAAAATGGCAGCCTCTTCCTCTTTTTGTTTCTCTAAGGCTCTTCTGAGTCCCATGGTCCTTGGCCTCTTTCTTCTTGGCTGATCTTCATCTTCACTATCATTGAACTCGCCCATGAGTTCTTCCAACTTAATTTGCACCTTGGAGGCCTCTTTTTGATATTTTATAGCCCGTGTCTCATATACCGCCATGTGGACACTCATCTGCTTGTTTTGTGTTTGCAAAAAGTGAATGAGGTTTTTAGACCTCTCTAGATCTGCCCTTAAATCATGAATTTGTTCTTCTCTATTAATAAAGAGAGACTCTAGGATTCTGGCCTCATTGTCGCTATCATCACTCTTTATCTGAATTATGTCAAAGTCCCTCTCTTTCTCATGGCTGCTTTCTTCCTTCTCCTTCCCCTTGCTTTGGGTGGCCTTCTTGGTCTTCCTTCTCTCAGGTAATTCAACAATGGATTTCTTGTGCAACTTCCCTTTGCTTCGGAGGGCTCTAGTAAGATTTGGAGTTACAGTTTGAGGCACTCTCTTTCTTGATGTTTGGGGCTTTGTCACCTTTGGAGAAGAAAGCATGGCCCCTTGCCTAGGAGAGGCAACTAGCACATGCTCTATTTGCTTGTTGCCCTTGCTACCCTCCTCATCATCCTTGCCACTGTTTTGACCTTCTTCATGAATACTTTGACTGTCATCTTGCATGTATTTTTGAAGGCTGCCCTTTTCACTCTTGTCCCTGCTTTCTTAAGGACTTTTAGGCTCTGTATCTTCAATGTTTTGTGCTTCATCTTCATCATGTTTGCTGCTGTGAGGGCTACCAATATCCTCATCAAACTGTTCCATTTCTTCATCATTTCCCTCTTCACTGTTTTGCTCTTTTTCATGGTGCTCTTCTTCATTACTATGCTGCCTTTCATCATTGTGTTTTTCTTCCTCATTATGCTGCTCTTCCTCACTGTGTTCTTCTTCCTCATTATGCTGCTCTTCATCACTATGCTGTTCTTCCTCACTATGCTCTTCTTCTGGTTCAATCATGGGAGATTTTAGCTTCTTAGGAATTGGCTTACTAGAAGAAGGAGAAAGATGTTGAGTGGAAGGTGAAGGAGATGCATGGGATGAAGAAACAGTGGCGAAATCAGGATGTGAAATGAAAGTGTCCCAAGAGATTCCCTTCTTCTCAAGTTGATGAAGAATGACAATCTTGATAAGGGAATGATGGAAAAGTCAAGCTGGTTGCTGAGATGGAGGTCTCTTTTGAATAGTGGAAGCCATATTTTCAATACTTCTATGAAGGAAAAAGGGGAGGTTTAACAATTGGTCTCTTGTGAAGTGCAAGAGCAACCGGACATGGTAAGCATAGACCCGGGAAAACCTTCCCTCACATGTGAAATATTTCATGATTATCTTCATGAGGGGAGTGTAGCTGGTCAACAGATATGAAAAAGGAAGGATGGATGGGCATGCATCCCGATGCTCTGGCTTCAAAAAAAGTTTGTACTGTTCTGAGTCTAGGTAGCTCTGCTTAAACCATTTTTCTCCAACATATGGGATTTTTGTAGCTCTGGAAATGGATCTAGGAGAAAACTTGAAATCTAAGCCCGCCAGCTGAAAATGTTTCCCTTGCAGTCTTAAAGCACATAGATGTGTCAAGGGGAGATAAATTTTCACCTCCTGAACCCTTTGAAAAAAATCCAAACATCCAACTTCATGAAAGTTAAAAAGAACTGAAGGATGGGCATTTACTTCCTCAGTTGAAAGAGGTTCATACCTTTTGTGAGGGCCACTTATGCTGTCTTTCCTGGGAGGCATTTTTATTTGGATACTCTTTGCTCGCTGACCAAGACAATGGCTGATTCAAATGGTTTCTGAAATAGTCTCCTCAACACTGTCACCTGTCGTATTTGGTAAGTCACCGTGATTCTTTGATTCCAAAAAACAAGTACTGCCAAATGATAACCAAATCAATCATCATCAGGTTAAAGCAAAGATCTGAAAAGGATGTGTTTGTGGTTTTTTGTTAAACAAGGATTTCTTTATGTTTTGGCACACAGCACCTTCTCCCTCAAGGCACCTCAGCTCTTTTCTTGTTCTAATGCTCTTTTCAAAGTAAACAAGACACCTTTCAACCGACTTGAAAACCTGGAAAACAGATCATGAACTCAAATGGACAAAAGTTACTATCTCACAACACAAACAAAGGACCTTTTTAAAATAGACTAAGCCTTCTACCTTCTAATCATTGCTTAATTCTCGAAGTTTTTAACAAACATAAGCCTTTGCAAAATACTCAAGATAACTTCTCGCTTCATTTGAAGCTCTCAAACCAACTCTTTCTCAGGCCAAATCAAGTGCCCATTGCCTTGTAATTTGTTTCCTACTGGCATAATAAAACTCCCTTTTTTACTGTTTTATCCTTTACTATCCATGACAAAAAGAGACCTTTCTCTATTTTGGAAAACCACCTATCTCTTTTAATTACTGTGATTGAGAAAAAGACTTAAACAAGGTATACAGGTCTTGTCAAAGAAACCTTTGTTTTGGCACAAACACTCTTTCCCTTCAAACCCTGCTCCTTTGTTATCAGTGTCTTTTAAAGGAAATTAGGGCTCTTTAGGACTGATAAAAAAACCTTCCTCTATTACTGTATTGATCTTTGACACCCACAACAACAAAAAAATTTGATTTTGACCAAAGGCCCAATCGCCTTCACCACTGTTTCTTCCTTGTAAAACACAACATCAATACCCCCTTTAAAATTTGAAATTTACCAAGAGGTAATGGAAAATGACTTGAAGAATTTTTACGGGCCTTGGTTGATCATTGAATAGCTCTCAAAAGTGTTTTGGAAGCCCGGAGGATGAGCGACACGTTTACAAACGAGAGCGCCGCGTAGATAGAGTCTGTCGGGTCAGCTTCGGGCGGTAGTGAACGCGGACACAGGTGCGCCACGCAGCAGTTAAAATTCTTCGTCCGGGTGCTCACAGGCGCGCCGCTCACACTTACAGGCACGCCACGTGGAGTTTAGGCGCTGAAAAACCTTCAAATTTGTCCAAGAATGCCTTTTCTCTAGTGAGTAGGTAAGGAGAGTATGCTTTGGCTTTTGAAATTGCAAATGAGGCTTTTGAAACGGTCTCCTCCCTCTTTTAAAGTCGAACAAGCTAAAACACCTTTGTAATTACTTTTGTGAGGGTTTGGATTTTGAAAAGGCCTTTGTGTCATATCAAACACAAATCACTGTTCTTGGTAATATATGACTTTTTAAAAATACCATCGGACCTTTTTTTTTTAACTGTCTTCTTTGTATGCATATGAGGAGGCTATTGTTGAAGACTGAGGCTGTTTTCGTCCTTTAAAAAGGAAAATTGTTTTAGGGACCATATCAAAGACTGCTGAACTATTAGGCACCTTATAACATTTTCTCCTGACTGTGGAAAAAAAACCTCATATGCACTCACCCAGATTTGACCTATACCTGTTTATCAAAGAGAAACCCTTTAAAAACCCTCAATGCTATCATGTACAACAACAGAGTTTGTTCATATGTTCATAAAAGAGGTCTTGTCTATGACTGTGGTATGCCTTGTTTCTTTGAATGTTGTCTTTGAATTTGAAACATTTTTTCATACCCTTTCTGTCATTTTGATGAGCCTGTTCCAAGTTTTTGGACATTTTGACCTGAGATTGCCTTTGAAGAAGACCTTTATGGACAGGAAAAACAAAGCTTCTTGAACATCATACTATCACTGCTTGGCTTATGTTTAACACCAGACTTCAACTCATAAACCTCCAATTGTTTCTCGCTGAATTTCAATTCTGTCTTTTAAACAGTGAACCCATGTAAGCACCCCTTGAAACACTATTGCTGTATCAGTGGTTTCATCCATTGGAGAAAATGGTGTAAAAAAGTTTTTAGGCCATTTGAAGCATTGTTAGCCTTGTGCTCTTTGAATGAGGCCATACCTCTGTTCCTGACCCTCTGCTTGTTAAATGAAGGAGGCCTTTATCATGTTCCTAACCATCTGCTTTTTTAAATGAAGGAGGTTCACATAAAATTTCTAAACCATCTGCTCTTTATACTGGAGGAGGTTTACATCAAGTGATCCAACCATCTGCTCATGTTTGGAGGAGGTTAACACAGTTATGCCATTTCATCCATTTCTCAAACCGTGTCATCTTTCCTTGTAATGCATATCTCTTCTTGGTATATCACAATAAGTAATAAAGTGAAAATTTGACAATATGCTATGAGAGGCATGTTCTGAGATATGTATCCTGTTGTTAAAATACCCTTGTGAATCTTTTGAAACTAGGAGCCACATGACTTGTATCTGTAGAGTATTACTTGCTAGTCATTACTTACTAACCTTTCTTGACTGTGTTTGCAGAGGTTTATTGAATTTTCTCTCTGACTAGCATTCTTATCCTAGGCTCAAGACAACATGAGAAGTAGTTGTCTTCTCATGTTTAGTTTGATAATGTCTTCTATAATATTTGTACATCTCTGCTTCTGGAAGAGACACTGAAAAGCTGTAGATCAACATAATATTAGTTTGGCTTTTGAAACATGTACTGCTGAGACTTCAAGACCTTTTTTAGTGGCATGACCCATGGGTGTATTAAGCTTTGTTTTTTGCAGACTAAGCGCCAATTCAGGGTTGGCTGGTATTGAACAAAAGATTTTGGCTCAGGATGCTTTTGCTAAGGGAGGATTTCCTAAAGCGCCACTACCTAACTTAGGGGGGGGATCTTTGATAGATTTTGAGTATTCTCTTTGGTATGACTAGATCTTAAGATGACATGCGACCAGAGGTAGGGTGGTTGAATTTTTATCAACAATTGGTTAATGAATGACCTGGAGATGAGGGTGAATGACATCGTATGACTTTAGCTTATGACAACTCATGGATAGGATTATATGACTGAAACTAGATAGGACTTGACAACTAGGTTTCTTCTCATCATAGGCTGACTGAAAAAGGTAGGAGGACAAAAAATGTTTAGGGGTGTTTTCTAGATGACAGATTTGACAAATTGGAGATCAGCTTCTAGAAAAATTGGCTTTAAAAACTAGTCATCATCAACAGGTGAAAAATACTGATGACTAACAGTGGCTACATTTGGGGAGGGCAGCTCCTTTTCAGGAGGTGTCCAGAATTTTAGATCTCTTTCCTTTGAAGACTAGTGCCTTTATCCATTGGCACAAATTTCTTTCTTCCTTGATGATATTTCTAAAAATTGATAGCATGATTAGCATCAAAGTCATTTTCTACCTACCCAGCTACATTTCCTAACATTTTTTCTTCTTTTGGGCGCATTTGGACTAGGAACCCTTTGGCATGATATTTTTGAAAAATGACACTATCTAATTCTACACTTATATCTGCTGGGAGTTCAGATTAAGCTGATGAAATCCTTTGTTTCTCTACCTATGCTGGATCGACTGTCCAGGTTAAGCTGTTTGACAGGATTTTATTCTCTAATCTAAAATGTGAAATTGAAAAATGACTAAATTAGGATTAGATAGTCTGATTTGTCATGTACTTGTGGCATGAAAGACAAGCTGCACACAAACATTATTTTGCATAAAATGAAATCTAGAAAATCAGGGCTAGGATACACAACTTGTTTTTCATCCCTGCTTTCCTCTTTGGTTCTGTTTTGAGCATGTGGAACCAGTATCTTTTCCTAATTTATCTTCTTTGACAAGTCAAGCTTACACAATATTGACTATCTCTCCTCTCACTAACTTATCAGTAAATAAATTCAAAACATGTTCAGTTATGATTAGGCTAGATAACTGAACAAGACATTTTGAGTACTAGTAGCGGCATTTAGACTTGCGCGCTTTGAGAATGACTATTTTTTGAACATGGGGTTTTCTTTCTATTTTTCAAACTGCCCTCTTTTTCTACTTTTCTATTGTTTTTGAATTTTCTGTTTTTTGATTTATTTTTCAAACAATGGTATATACAATGATTGAAAATGTTTTAACTCAGAAATCCTGGAAATGGTGAAACTTGAGCATTTTATCTTCATAAGGATCTCCTACCACTCCTGGTCCACTCAGCTCCTGAAAAGAAAAAATTGGAAAATTTTCTCTTTCAAGCATAACATAAGGATTCATGCATGAATCTCTAAACAACCCCATATCTTCCCGTTGTACCTCTTTATACCTTTGATCTGCACTTCTTCTTTTGTTGTACTTCTTTTTCAAATAATGCATATATTCTTTGTCATTTTTGAAGTATATGATGACATCATCAAGGTACATCAAAATGCAGAAATTCAGAACTGGAAACATGGATTTTAGGAGCATGTTTTTGATATCCGGTCGTTTTGCAATTTTGGGTTTGAAGATGGAACTACTTCCAACATACTTGAAAAATTCTTTGAGCTGTTCGCTTTGCAAAGGAATTATTTGGCGATACCCTAAAACATCATTTTGTAAAGACACATGATTAGAGGCACATATCATTTGTATAGCATGGTCTTGAGTAGGAAGGATATCATTTCTGTCCCAAGGGTGTGTATTTGTGTTTCTAAAATCAAAACAGATCCTATGTCCAGCTGTATTATCTTTGATTACTATTGTTTGGTTAAGATTTTTGTATTTTCTTTTGTCGAAGTTGTTTCTTGGAGTGATGGCAGTGTCATAGTGCTTCTCACTATTTTCTCTACATGTAGTAGTATCTTGAACAATCTTGCAAATTCTAGCAGTTTTAAGTCTTTGGTGAAGTGGCAGAATGCTAGCTAGTTCAAACAACTCAGGTATATTTGGACTGTAGTCATCATATCTTTTCCTAAGAAGTTTATCAGACACTTTTTCTGGATTTTTCGCTGTTGTGGCTACAGTCAAGGTTTCATTTGAAGAGGTAGAGTTATGAGATGGTAAATCCTTAAGGTATGGTAAGAACATTAAGCTTCCCTGCCCCTGATTTCCAAAAAGGTTTGTAATATGCAAGTCTTCTAATGCTTCTGTTCTGAAAAATTCTCCTGATGTTACTGCTGATGTTTGTCTATGGTTTGAGAAATTTTCTTGATGGTATATAATGTTTTGTGCTTCTTGCTCTATTTCTGTTTCAAGAGGAACGAACTCTCTTTTCTCAAGACATACCTTCTCATGGTCATGATAATTTTGAGTGTCCAGTTCATCATAGCTAACTTGGGGTAGCTGATGTGGTGGGTCTAAGTTTGTTTCAAATTATCCTAACTGTTCTTCAATATCTTCATCAGTGTGTAAAATGAAAGAGTTCAGATCAGAATGGAAGGAGTACATCAGGATGTTATCTGGCCTTTCTTGGCTGCTGACCATAAATTTCATGTGTGATTCCAGATAGAGTATTCTAGTTTGATTAAACACAGGAATAGTGGCATAGGACGTATCAAGTTGAATATTTCTCTGAAGCTTAGCTCCCCAAGTTCTGGATAAAAGCATTCCGTACTTGGGAGGAATGTATGCTACCACTATGTCCATAATCAGGTGTTTTGCAGGTATTTGGAGCAAAATGAAACAAAGATCTTTGATTAAGCCTAGACACTTGACTCTACTTGAATCAAATGAATATAAGTCTTTATAAGGTTTTGTTATCTCTAGGCCTAATCTTTCCATCACAACCTTTGGCATGAGATTATGCGAGGCCCCAGAGTCTAGCATGGCATTGTGTAGGATTTGGTCATGTATATTCAGACTGATGTAAAAGGGAAGAGTGGTTCCTTCTTGGAATTTCCCTTCTATTTTTGGACCAAACAACACTTCAGGGGTGTCATCAGCTAGATTTAGGGTGTTTGCATCATTTCCTATATTCAGGACCTTGAGCACTTGGGATTTGTAAGAGCTTTGGGCGATAAGTTTAGTGAGAGGCATAGTGATCTTTATTTTGGTGATTTCTCCTTCAAAATTGAAGGGTGCTTGTAGTTTAGATAAGTTTGCTTCAGTTTTTTCAGCCATGACTTTCTCTATGTTCTTAATTTGCTGACTTTGGTTCGAGATTTTGTTAAAAACAACCATATCGGGAATCTTGGTAGAGGTACTGGGAAGATCTGGGCCAAGAATTGTCTGAATATCTTTATCTTTGTTTTGGTCAGTTTTCTTGACCACAATTTTGTTGCTATCCACTACTCTTTTAAGGATGGTATCAGGGGTTTTAGCAGTGTCTGAGCTACCTTTCTTGGAGTTGTCTTGGTTTTTTCTACTTCTAAGATCATACTGCTTGCGAGATTCTATTATGGCATTCTGAAATCCTATAGCAGGATCTTCGGGGTCCTCATAGTTGGTTTCATTTTGATTCGGGGAGAAGAAAGCTTGTTCTTCTTCTGTGAGGTAAACCTCACTCTCGTTATCAGAACCTATTAGGTTTAAATGACTTTCATCAATGGGTTCTGTATCCCTCTCTTCCTCATCAACATAGTTTTCATTGAAGGGTGGCCTGATTTGTTGGTTAGTTTCCCTTAGTTTGTTTTGAGGCTGTTCTCTCTTAAAGTTTTGGTTCCGGTTCCTGTTTTGGGGGTTTGGCTAGTTGTCCCTAAGAGGTGTCTTTTCACTTATATTTTCCCAAATTTTCGCCATGTATCTAACCAAGTCATCTATTCTAGGATATAAGGAAGGGACTAAAGGGGCGACCTCATCCCAGTATGTGACTTTCCTTTCTGATCTAGTCCTAGCTTTCTTTTCTGCTAAGTTGGCTTCTGCACTTATGGCCATTTTTTGCATTTCCTCTAAGGTGGGGGGGTCCTTGTCTCTTAGTTGATAAGTCATGTCTAGGTCGAAGCCTTCGAGAAAATTTGCTAAGGCTGAGCCAAGTGGAGGTTTGAAGTGAGGCGGGAGGGCGTTATAAACACTGTTGAACCTAGTGTAGTAGTCTCGGACACCTTCCCCATTATCCCTTTTTAGATTGTTATACTCAGACATGATTTGAATGGGTTTTTTTTTCTGATTTCCCACTTATTTACGAAGGTTTGGTAGAGTTCTGGGAGATCGTGTACGCTGTTTGGAGTTAAGCCTTTAAACCATTTTTTAGGTTCTCCACCCAGGCTTTGGGCGAACATCCTCATTCTTATGGTCTCGTCTTCTATTTCCATGTATTCAAAGGCATCGCTAATTCTATCTACATGTTGTTGGGTGGTAGTAGCCTCAACTTCGGTAAAGTGTGGTATTTTGGATTGGTAGTCATGTTGTAAAGGAGCCAAAGGGTGTGGCAACACCAAGGGTGCATACCAAGCTGCCATGGTGGGAGTTAATGGTTGATTTACAATATGAGGGCTTGTGGGATGAGTTGAGGTGATTTTAAAAGTGGTGGTTTGGATGGGTGTGGCGGATGTACTTGGACCAGTGAACTGATTTTGAGCAGATCTGAGGTGGTAGGAGCCAAAATGGTGGAAAAGCTGAAAGTCGGGAGGTATAGTGGGTGAGGCTTCTCTACTAGGACTCTGTTGCAAATCTAGGGGCTCAAGATCGTCAAAGTTTATTTTACTTTGTGACTTACTTCTAAAAAGGGTTTTTGCTGATTTTAAGTCAAATGGGGAATCTTGAAAGGATGTGAGGTTTTCAGGTACTGATCTTGCTTTACAGATGGACCTATCGGTAGCTAAGTTGCTAGTTTCGGAAGCTTGCCACAGAATCTTCTCTGGGTTATCAACTATGATAGGGGGATTTGTGTCTGGGTGAGATCTAGTATTGATTCTTCATGAAGCCAGATTTCGAATTCAGAGTTTAGAGAGGATGGTATTTGTGATTGTTTTGGATGGATGGCCTCTCTATGGGTTTCACTAATGTGAAGAATGGCCAAAAAAAAAATGAAGACTAGTGGAGTCGCCAGGTGGATTTCTTTGAGATCTATGGTCCACCACCAATACTATCAAAGATGCTTTCGGGAAAAAAATTTCTAGCAAACTTTGAGGTGAAGACTTGCAAGGAAGAGTGGTCACTTAGTTTCAACAGTTTGTTAGACTGTTTGGACAAGCTAATGGTTCTATTTGCAAGTTTATTTTTGTTTATCTCCTATGTTTAGGTGAAGTTTTCTGAATCACTAAGTTATACTTAATTTGTCACTGATTACAGAGTTTGCACCATGAATTTTAAGTTTTTGGAAAGGATGAGTCAACAGAAAGGTATGGTTTATGAATTTTTTGGTTTTTTATGGAGTTTTAGGCCTACTGGAGGTTAATGGAATCGCCAGGTGGATTTTGGTTGCTTTTATAGAGATGTACCTATGGTCCACCACCAATAACGAGGAAAAGCCAATCTGGAGATGTTTTTGAGGTTTTCTGAGTTTTTATGTGTAGCCTATGACGTTTGGAAGAGTTTCCTATAACTAGATCATCACTTTGCTAAGATGGTGAAAAATCTAGCTTCTACTCTTTAAACAACACTTAAGTTTTTCTAAGTTTGATAGAGACTTTGAGAGTTACTAAGGAGTACTTAGATTGTCACTAACTCATAAGGTCCCACCGTGATCGTTATTATGTTAGGGTCCCGTGATTTGGCTGATTGGTAAGCCAAGTGATAGGGTAACATCAAACCAATCTTTGGAGCCCAAGGACCTAGCCTTCCTGGACTCAGAGAGGGCTCTCTCTATTTTTGTAAGGGATATCTATGTGTTTTTCTTCTTGTGTTTATGATTTTAGGCTAGTTATGAAGTAGGTTTTTGGTTTTTCTTTTAGGTTCGTGAGGGAGGAACTAATCAAAGACTAAGATAGATAAAAAGATTGTTAGATCAATTGGGCTATGGGGTCGAAAAGGTCAAGAAAGCTTCATATGGTGATACAAGGTATGTTGAAGGGCCGATTTGATCAAGGTAAAATGAAGTGGTATGGACACTAAATTTGTGAAGAACAAAGGATTTCAAACATAAATGGTTCAAAAGCTGACATAAACATGGTAGGGCTAACCATTAATCATAAGAAATGTAACTATAAACTGATAAATGCATAGAAATAAACATTCAAGAAATACATAGAGATATATGACTCTCTAACTTTAAGAAATTGCTATCAAACTTTGGGGAAAGACAATTAAGACAAAAAAGTAACTCAAATCACTATGAGGAAATGCCTAGACATAGTATTTCAAGCTATCGGGCACTTTGAAGTGAGATTGCATAGTTTTAGGAAAAGGAAAAGATCAGTACAAGAACTCCTTGGTTCAACTAAGACAATCAAACAATCAAATAAAGGTTTCAGAGGTGGAGCTATGACTAGCCACGAGTAAGCAGGGCATATTGTGAATCATACTTAGCATGCATAAAACTATCAATGAAACAAGCAAACAATTTCTTAAGCTATCAAAGAGCAATAAATGATTCTTTGATATGACTAAGAAGGAAGAAAACATAGAAGCTATAAAGAAACATGAAATCTGAGGTGCCTCCAAGGGCATGTCTCAAATCTATTCTCTACTGTATTATAGCAAGCAAGAGCATGAAATATGAATGAAAACTAAGAAGCATAACAGAGAGGGACACTATACCATTTTACCAAGTCAAGGAATCCAACAATAGTCCTCTTTCATCATCCAAAACATTCAAGAAATATCCAATGCATGAGACAAGTATTTCTTCCAAGCTTTTATAACCATATATTGCTCTATTCATCAAGTTCAGCCTTATTTACAATGAAGTCTCTTGGAATATATAGCCCAAGATGAGGGAAAACCTCCTAATGCAACTTGCAAGCTCATTGGCCCATCAAAAATCTCTGATTTTGTCCTTGAGACTTTGCAAAGCCCAAGGCAAAAAATATCTATAAAAATATCTTTAAAATGCTAAAAAGGAAATTATATTGACTTTTCCTAATTAACCATGGCCAAAAAAGGCTAAACGCACATTAGGAAAAGCCACTTCAAAAAAGTGCATTTTTCACAAAAATACTTAAGAAATATATCAGCAGAAAGTCCCCTGTCTTGTGGGCAACTTTTGGAAGCCTTCCCGAAGTCGAAATGAGGCCTGTGATGGCTTGTTGGAAAGCTCTGGATGACTAGTTTATGAAAATACTTTGTTTTATCCAAATTGATCACTAGAAGCCTATCAAAAACTTACTTGTGTGGAAAAACCCAAAAAATTGCCTTTGCTGATATGCGGGGCAGAGTGTTGAAAAAGTGACTGTTTTTCGCCACTTTGGGGGACCAAATCATCTTCATTTGATCTGAAATCCGCTAAATAGATGCCCCTGAAATTATGGCATCCAATGATACCATTTTCATCCTTTGAGGATGTCTCAAACAGAAATGGCGATGCCCATGATTTTTAGCAAAAAGCCCAAAAATGTCAAAAAACCAAAACTTGTTGAATTTTGCCCAATTTTGGTGAGCATGACCCTCAAGGGTTTTCAGAAGCATGCTGAGAAGCTGAGGCCAAAATTTGGAGCCTCGATATGTCTTTTTTCATTTTTGGTGCCGGGCGCCTCTTTTGAGCCTCCTTGAGCTTTTCTTGTGTGGCCTTCAATTTCCGTCGGGCGAACTGATTGAGCTTCTTATAGTGCCCGACAATTTTTCTTTGAAAGTCCAAATCTCTATTGGTATTTTCCAACTTCTTATCCAAGTGGTCATTCACCCTTTCAAGCCATGCTTCTCTATTGTTTTCTATATCTTGGGTGAATAAAGTAGTGAGAGGAAAGGATTGGAAAATGGCAACCTCTTCCTCTTTTTGTTTCTCTAAGGCTCTTCTGAGTCCCATGGTCCTTGGCCTCTTTCTCCTTAGCTGATCTTCATCTTCACTATCATTGAACTCGCCCATGAGTTCTTCCAACTTAATTTGCGCCTTGGAGGCCTCTTTTTGATATTTGATAGCCCGTGTCTCATATACCGCCATGTGGACACTCATCTGCTTGTTTTGTGTTTGCAAAAAGTGAATGAGGTTTTTAGACCTCTCTAGATCTGCCCTTAAATCATGAATTTTTTCTTCACTATTAATCAAGAGAGACTCTAGGATTTTGGCCTCATTGTCGCTATCATCACTGTTTATCTGAATTATGTCAAAGTCCCTCTCTTTCTCATGGCTGCTTTCTTCCTTCTCCTTCCCCTTGCTTTGGGTGGCCTTCTTGGTCTTCCTCCTCTTGGGTAATTCAATAATGGATTTCTTGGGCAACTTCCCTTTGCTTCGAAGGGCTCTAGTAACATTTGGAGTTACAGTTTGAGGCACTCTCTTTCTTGATGTTCGGGGCTTTGTCACCTTTGGAGAAGAAAGCATGGCCCCTTGCCTAGGAGAGGCAGCTAGCACATGCTCTATTTGATCTTTGCCCTTGCTACTCCCCTCATCATCCTTGCCACTATTTTGACCTTCTTCATGAATACTTTGACTGTCACCTTGCATGTATTTATGAAGGCTGCACTTTTCACTCTTGTCCCTACTTTCTTCAGGACTTTTAGGCTCTGTATCTTCAATGTCTTGTGCTTCATATTCATCATGTTTGATGCTGTGAGGGCTACCAATATCCTCATCAAACTGTTCCATATCTTCATCATTTCCCTCTTCACTATTTTTCTCTTTTTCATGGTGCTCTTCTTCATTACTGTGCTGCCTTTCATCACTGTGTTTTTCTTCCTCATTATGCTGCTCTTCCTCACTGTGTTCTTCTTCCTCACTATGCTGTTCTTCCTCACTATGCTCTTCTTCTGGTTCAATCATGGGAGATTTTAGCTTCTTAGGAATTGGCTTACTAGAAGAAGGAGAAAGATGCTGAGTGGAAGGTGAAGGAGATGCATGGGATGAAGAAACAGTGGCGAAATCGGGATGTGCAGTGAAAGTGTCCCAAGAGATTCCCTTCTTCTCAAGTTGATGAAGAATTACAGTCCTGATAAGGGAATGATGGAAAAGACAAGCTGGCTGCTGAGATGGAGGTCTCTTTTGAATAGTGGAAGCCATATTTTCAATACTTCTATGAAGGAAAAAGGGGAGGTTTAACAATTGGGCTCTTGTGAAGTGCATGAGCAACCAGACATGGTAAGCATAGACCCGGGAAAACCTTCCCTCGCATGTGAAATATTTCATGATTATCTTCATGAGGGGAGTATAGCTGGTCAACAGATATGAAAAAGGAAAGATGGATGGGCATGCATCCCGATGCTCTAGCTTCAAAAAGGGTTTGTACTGTTATGAGTCTAGGTAGCTCTGCTTAAACCATTTTTCTCCTTTATATGGGATTTTGGTAGCTTTGGAAATGGATCTAGGAGAAAACTTGAAATCTAAGCCTGCCAGCTGAAAATGTTTCCCTTGCAGTCTTAAAGCACATAGATGTGTCAAGAGGAGATAACTTTTCACCTCCTGAACCCTTTGACAAAAATCCAAACATCCAACTTCATGAAAGTTAAACAGAACTGAAGGATGGGCATTTACTTCCTCAGTTGAAAAAGGTTCATACCTCTTGTGAGGGCCACTTCTGCTATCTTTCCTGGGAGGAATTTTTTCTTTGGATACTCTTTGCTGGTTGATCAAGACAATGGCTGATTCAAATGGTTTTTGAAATAGTCTCCCAACACCACACCTTGTCCTCTTTTCAAGTCACTGTGCCTCTTTGATGCCAAAAAACAAGTACCTGTCAAAGGATAACCAAAATCAATTTATCACTGTGTTTGGGCAAAGATCTTGAAAAGGATGTGTTTGTGGTTTTTTGTTAAACAAGGATTTCTTGTGTTTTGGCACACAAAATCCTCCCCTCAAGCACTGCCCTTTGCAAAGTAAACAAAACACCTTTCAATTGACTTGAAAACCTTGAAAACAGACTCTGCTTTTGGACCCTGGGGCTGCACAAAGTTTACTATCTCACAACATAGAAAGGACCTTTTAAAATGACCAAGCCTTCACCTTCTAACTGCTGTTTCACTCTGAGTTTTTAACAAACATAAGCCTTTGCAAAATACTATTAAGATACTTCTCAAATATTGATTTGAAGACCTCTTAAACTAACTCTGCTCCTTTATAGCAACTGTGGGCAGTCTTAGCTATTTCTATAGCACAACAAAGAGCCTTCAAATTGGCATAATAAAACTCCATTTTTTACTGTTTTATCCTTTACTATCCATGAAAAAAAGAGACCCCACCTATCTCTTTTAATTACTGTGTTTGAAAAAAAGACTTAAACAAGGTATGTTGGTGGTTTTTTTTTGAAGTGGAAACTCCCTTTGTTTTGGCACAAACACCCTTTCCCTTCAAACCCTACTCCTTTGTTATCACTATCTTTGAAAGGCAATTAGGGCTCTTTAAGACTGATAAAAAAACCTTCCTCTATTACTATATTGATCTTTGACACCCACAACAACAAAAAAATTTGATTTTGACCAAAGGCCCAATCACCTTCACCACTGTTTCTTCCTTGGAAAACACAGCATCAATACCCCCTTTAAAATTTGAAATTTACCAAGAGGTGATGGAAAATACGTTGAAGAATGTTTATGGGCCTTGTTGATCGTTGAATATCTCTCAAAAGTGTTTTTGGAAGCCCGGAGGATGAGCGGCACATTTGCAAATGAGAGCGCTGCGCAGATAGAGTCTGTCGGGTCGTCTTCGGGCGGTAGTGAACGCAGACACAGGCGCGCAACGCAACAGTTAAAATTCTTCGTCCGGGCGCTCACAGGTGCGCCACACACACTTACAGGCATGCCGCGTGGATTTTAACCGCTGAAAAACCTTCAAATTTGTCCAAGAATGCCTTTTCTCTAGTGAGAAGGTAAGGAGAGTATGCTTTGGATTTTGAAATTGCAAATGAGGCTTTTGAAACGGTCTCCTCCCTCTTTTAAAGTCAAATAAGCTAAAACACCTTTTTAATTACTTTTGTGAGGGTTTGGATTTTGAAAAAGGCCTTTTTGTCATATCAAACACAAATCACTGTTCTTGGTAATATATGACTTTTTTAAAATACCATCGGACCTATTTTTTTT
The DNA here is from genome assembly GCA_034641835.2 of Pinus albicaulis. Classification (NCBI taxonomy): domain Eukaryota; kingdom Viridiplantae; phylum Streptophyta; class Pinopsida; order Pinales; family Pinaceae; genus Pinus; species Pinus albicaulis. The sequence goes on from CM076582.1 coordinate 1,189,932,747, forward strand.
TAACTGTCTTCTTCGTATGCATATGAGAAGGCTATTATTGAAGACTGAGGCTGTTTCTGTCCTTTAAAAAGGAAAATTGTTTCAGGGACCATATCAAAGACTGCTGAACTATTAGGCACCTTATAACATTTTCTCCTGACTGTAGAAAAAAAACCTCATATGCACTCACCCAGATTTGACCTATACCTGTTTATCAAAGAGAAACCCTTTAAAAACCCTCAATGCAATCATGTACTACAACAGAGTCTATTCATATGTTCATAAAAGAGGTCTTGTCAATGACTGTAGTATGCCTTGTTTCTTTGAATGTTGTCTTTGAATTTGAAACATTTTGTCATACCCTTTCTATCATTTTGATGAGCCTGTTCCAAGTTTTTGGACATTTTGACCTGAGATTGCCTTTGAAGAAGACCTTTATGGACAGGAAAAAAAAAGCTTCTTGAACATCATACTATCACTGCTTGGCCTATGTTTAACACCAGACTTCAACTCATAAACCTCCAATTGTTTCTTGCTGAATTTCAATTCTGTCTTTCAAACACTGAACCCATGTAAGCACCCCTTGAAACACTACTGCTGTATCAGTGGTTTCATCCCTTGGAGAAAATGGTGTAAATATTTTTTTAGGCCATTTGAAGCATTTTTAGCCTTGTGCTCTTTGAATGAGGCCATACCTTTGTTCCTGACCCTCTGCTTGTTAAATGAAGGAGGCCTTTATCATGTTCCTAACCATCTGCTTTTTTAAATGAACGAGGTTAACATAAAATTTCTAAACCATCTGCTCTTTATACTGGAGGAGGTTTACATCAAGTGACCCAACCATCTGCTCATGTTTGGAGGAGGTTAACACAATTATGCCATTTCATCCCTTTCTCAAACTATGTCATATTTCCTTGTAATGCATATCTCTACTTGGTGTATCACAATAAGTAATAAAGTGAAAATTTGAAAATATGCTATGAGAGGCATGTTCTGAGACATGTATCCTGTTGTTAGAATACCCTTGTGAAGCTTTTGAAACCATGAGCCACATGACTTGTATCCTTAGAGTATTACTTGCTAGTCATTACTTACTAACCTTTCTTGACTGTGTTTGTAGAGGTTTATTGAATTTTCTCTCTAACTAGCATTCTTATCCCTAGCTCAAGACAACATGAGAAGCAACTGTCTTCTCATGTTTAGTTTGATAATGTCTTCTGGAATATTTGTACATCTATGCTTATGAAAGAGACACTGAAAAGTTGTAGATCAACATAATATTAGTTTGGCTTTTGAAACATGTACTGCTAAGACATCAAGACCTTTTTTAGTGGTGTGACTTATGGGTGTATTAAGATTTGTTTTTTGCAGACTAAGCGCCAATTTAGGGTTGGATGGTATTGAACAAAATATTTTGGCTCAGGATTCTTTTGCCAAGGGAGGATTTCCTAAAGCGCCAATACCTAACTTAGGGGGGGATCTTTGACAGATTTTTAGTATTCTCTTTGGTATGACTAGATCTTAAGATGACATGCGACCAGAGGTAGGGTGGCTGACTTTTTATCAACAGTTGGTTAATGAATGACCTGGAGATGAGGGTAAATGACAACAGATGACTTTAGCTTATGACAGCTCATGGATAGGATTATATGACTGAAACTAGATAGTACTTGACAACTAGGTTTTTTCTCATCATAGGCTGACTGAAAAAGGTAGGAGGACAAAAAATGTTTAGGGGTGTTTCCTAGATGACAGATTTGACAAATTGGAGATCAGCTTCTAGAAAACTTGGATTTAAAAACTAGTCATCATCAACAGGTGAAAAATACTGATGACTAACAAAAGTGTTTGTGTGGCAGTAGCCCAGGATGATTTGGTGAGCCTAGCACTTATAGACCTTCCCAAGAGCTGGCATAGTTACCAGGATTCTGTGAATGGGAGGGAGAAGTTACCAGACTGGGAGCGTTTGTGGTCTGACTTGGTAATAGAAGAAATAAGGTGGAGCAACATAGATGGGACCTTTGACAAAGACAAAGAATAAGATTACGCATTAGTCATAAAAGGAAATAAATCCAAGGGAAAGAAGTCCCAAGTAGAATAGGGCAAGAGAGACTTGTCCACGATCAAGTGTTTTCACTGTCACGAGCATGGGAAATATGCCAATAATTTTCCACAGAATAAGGCAAGCAAGAAAGAGCCTGTGGTTATAGCAAGTGAAGCGTTGGCTTCATAGTTTGAGCTTGATTTTACTCTCATTACATGGATGGCTAGAACTGTAATGGGATGCATGCGGTATATAAACAACGGTGCCTCATTCCATATGACGGGGAATAAAGTTCTCTTAAGTGAATTGGAGGAGAAGGTCCTCCAATAGAACATAGAGTTTGGAGATGGTGAGAGGTATAACACAACTGACATAGGTACAATTACCTTTCGGAGGGAGTCTGACTCCCTCTTAGGTTGGCAGATGTTTTGTATGTTCCAAGCCTAAGGAATAATCTTGTCTCTGTAGTGGTATTGGAAGATCGTGGTTATGATTTCATATTTAGAAAAGGAAAGGTGTTCCTTAGACACATTTCCACGGGACGAGTGGAACATATCGGTGTAAGAGTCAAGAACCTATATGCTCTAGAGGTCGAGGATGCATACAAAGATTTGAGGAGAAAAGAAGTGGTTAATGACTTGGTGCTTGAGAGGGAGAAATTATCTCTCAACATGCAACCTCAGAAGCACTCTCAGAAGGTTTTGGAGCAACCATAATTGGAAAATCAAAGAGGAGACTGAGTGGAAAAGTCCACTCAAGCAGAAACCTCCAGGAGGGGGAAATTTCGAGCCAGATGGGTAGAGGGAGTACATGCAGCTATACCTTCAGGTGAGAGGTGGGGCGATGTGCAAATATAATACCAAGAAGAAACTTGGGCAGGGTCCATTGAGATGGTGTGTCTCATGGATCGAAACTGGCTACGAGGATCCCACAATACAACAGTAGCAGGAAGGATCAGTTGGATTGATGCACTCAGATGTTGAGGAGACAAAAATAATAGTGACAAATGTCAGATACTGGAGCGCAATGAAGAATTGGCAGCATTGAAGAAGGCACATATGCAGATGTCAGAAAAAACGCACAAAGTCTAGTAAACAGGTGCAATAGCTAGCAGTAGTCATAAAAATCTAATGACAGATGCATTATATTGATTCAATTGTTCAAAGGCTATTCAATTTTAGTTGTTGCAAGTGTAAAAAACACTAGAGAAGTGTTGCATGCAGAACATTCCAAATGCACCAGATCGAGATAGATTGAATTCCTTTCTTGTTCAGAGGCAGTGTTGAAATTTGCAACGAGAAACAGTGGAATTGGCAACCAGAAAGGACAAAAAAATTCACCCACAAAGGCTGTGGAATCTTAATGCGCCAGGAATGTGGAATTTTGATGCACCAGAATTTTGGCTGTGGAATGTGAAGCATCTAATTTATTTTTCCCTTAAATAAATTGGACAATAAATTGTAAGTTCATCTCATAACAACTTGTATCAGTTAATTAATTCAAGACGACTGAGTTAGCTCAAGAAATTCGAGTTGAGGGTCTAAGATGAGGCATGTAAAGGGATTCTAATATTTTCGGGGTGCAGTTGTAGTTGATGCATCAGTGGGGTGCAGGTGTGAATTAATTAACTCAATTAATTGGGTTTAAATTATTTTAACTAGTTCTAACTAAGTGATGAGCTAGTGACAGGTCCCGTGAATTAAATTAGATTTAATTCACATTGAGTGATCAATCAGATAACTGATGATTCACTATTAATAGCTACATGCATGTCAGTTCTGAGAGAGACCCAGTTGAGACAAAGGTTAAAGGGAACACAAATATCAGTTGTATTTATAGAAAATTGCCCATGTGTAATTATAAAGTCATGGGGATGCCATGATGGATTGAGAAAACAAGGAAGGAAATTATTCCTATTTAATAGGGGCCTAATTCTCTAGGAATTTCATGAGCAAGGTTGGGATGATTAGAGGTTGAGAATTGGATATTAAGTGTTTGTCAATTTTTCCTGAGCATGGTAAGCCAATTTTGAGCAGGATCAGAGTGAGACAGTCATCAGAGTGCTGGAGAATCTCATGAGAGATTAAGCATTGTACTATTTCATGATTCCTTGACTTAGTACATAATATATATAGAGGGGTTTTGAGAAGTTTCTTTCCCCAAGAACATCTTGTGTTATGCGATTTATTTACTTATTTCTCTTACTTGCATGTGATTGAGCGATCGTGTTTTGTATTCCGCAAATATTGTAGAAGGATTTCGTATCTTGTTTTAGTAAATTATAAAATCAAATTGAATCCCATTGGTAGATTTTCTACATGGTATCAGAGAAATATTTCTACATGGTATCAGAGCATTGATAAATTTCTACAGTTATTTTATGTAGTACTATTCAAATGGATACAAATAGATGGTACAAGGGTGTTTAACTAGATGATGCCACTTGTATTTTCTATGTGTATTCTTCCCCAACCACAAATTTATCCACTAAATGATACATTTTGTGTTACTTAAACTTTGTAAAATGTTAATGCATGCTATCTAGGGAAACAACTATGATGATTGTTTTACTGACCCTTAACCCTTAGACTTGAACCACAAACACAATATTTAGTGAAACATAAATGTAGAAAAATTAATATATGAGACAATGAGATGAAATATGTAAAATATAACCATTGTATTAATAATTTCCATAAGATGGAGAAATGTTCGTGAACCACTTAAGGTATGACAACCTCACATTAAGAAGATCCCCACTTACAACAATACTTAAATTTTTTTTCCACAACCTTCTAGCTCTATAAAGAGATTCTTAATAGAAAAAATTTAGTTACTTGTGGTCCCATCATTAATGTGTATAAACCATACAGCGCGTCTTATTTAGTAAACATTGGACCTTTTTACATTAACTATCCCAAAACTATTTAATGGGCCATATACAAAGAAGATGGCCTTGCATGTTAATTGACTAGCTCTCGCGTACAACTAAACTACAAAAGTTAGCATGTATGGCCTATATTTTTGGTTATACTCTTTAGAAATGCTCTAATATATTTATCACTAATTTTATGTATTATAAACTAGAATATGTTAAATAATTATTGGAATTATAAACGCAACTCTTCATAGAATAAATGCATATTTTTAATACTACATAACTATCACAAAATACTTACTAGAACTCACTGAGAGTTTTTTGATGCTTCCTTCATCGATTACTTTATCTTTAACTTTTCTTCTATAATGTTCCTTGGCTCTTTCCCAATGTCTAACATCATTCTTTGATCCCTTTCCGCTAAAATCCATATGCTTTGTAGATATATTACAATGATACACTACTAGGGTAAGTAAGTATTAAAATTCATGTAATAAAATAATATGCATAATTTTATATGAACCTTAAAAAGTCACATGCATAATGTCAACCTATGAAGAGACACTTTAATTTGTGAAAGGTAACAAATGTCACCAAATTCAACCAAACTCAACAAAAGTCATTAACGTTATGGTGCGAATATTCAAATTATGACACGTGTGTCAAATACCACATCAAAAGTGTGCATCAATAACATTGATCCCAAGGTAAGCATACACGTATTAAGCTCTCCAAATGCAAGTCAACCAAATTACACCAAAGGTTCTAAGGGACAACCAACCCTCCACTTAACATAAAGAACTTCCTTAGCTAAATGAAAACATTTTCAAAGAAACCAAAAGCTATTAGACATTTTTCTTGGTGTTGAAGAAGAACAATTTTGAATTTTTTATGTTTAATTCACCCCTTGAGGCTTGAAGAAAATGATCTTAAATATATTTGACTTCCTTTGCTTCATAGATTTTTGATTCACCCATATGAAGATTATCATCAATGCATTATAAGTATGAGAGAGAGTTCCCATCATCATGGTAAGTGATTCATGTTAATTGGCATTGTTATTTGTTGTCATGAGGTATCTACTTAGACTTTCACCCATGTAAACAAATATAAAATGAGAAATAAGGTGCCCTTGTAAGGTTCCCCTTTTGGCTTGGATGGGGAAGAAAGGGGATCCGCTAGCCCATATTGAGAATAATTAAGGCGCCCTTGTTAGATGCCCCTTCTAGCCTGGATGGGTAAGGAGGGGGAGCCACTGGCCCATATTTAGAATAATTCCATTTTACCATCTTCATTATATAATTCATTGAATATATATTCTTGAAGCCAAAGGTGTGCAAAACTAATAGAGAAAATCCTAGTTCATGAAATAATAAACATTCAGAATATCAAACTTAATTACCATACATATATTTCTACTTGTTCTCAAAATATGGATGGCTTCATTAGCTATAATTACTCAATCCATGATTTTCCTCCCTCCCTTACATATCCTCCTTGCTCCTTCAAGATTAACTAATCCATATATGTTTTCAAATAATTTTGTATATGAAATTACATAACTCTATTAGCATGATCTCGTCTAGGGAATATCCTCCCACCCTTTTCGCATGAGGGTTAAGAAGGTTGCATTTAGGGGTTTTAAAAATTTCCTTGATTTTCTATATTCTTCTACTACACCCCAATTCTTATCTCCAACAACTCTTCCCAAAAATCCTTGTCAAATTCTAGTGGACATCCATCCAACCCTAGATATTTTCCAGCAACTACTGACCTACCATTTATTTCTCTACTTCTTGTTTTGTAGTTTCCCTCATATATACTTGATTATGCTCACATGTTGCTAAAGAGTGTTTGCTTTATGCAATATTATCTATCTCGTTTGATTTATCTATACAGGGCCATATTAAGCGAGTTCTAAAAAAGGTTTGTTCTTAACATATCTCCTCTTGAACCTCAAAAGCATTTCCCTTCCTATTCTTGAGGTTTTATAAAGTGAAATGAAGAAGAAAAAAATTACCCATTTCTTCAAGAATTGTTACACGAAAACATTTCTCCCCATTGTCTTTGTAGTTCAATCTCACAACTCACTTCATTGCATTCCTTTTTTAAAATTATGTGCCAATCCTTGAAACATTATTTAATCTTGGATCTCCTTTATACAAGTTTAGATCCATCTTCCTCTTTTGATTATATTTCCAAATGCTTTCCTATCCTATTTTATTTAAGTATTCCTTTATTGGATTTTAGATTTTGTTAATTTTGAACTAACATAGGATATTCCCTATTGGATGTGACTCCATTCCACCATTACTCAATTTGTTCCTTGAAACCTAGAAGGTTGAGATAGACGAGAAGGGTGAGCATTAGCTTGGTCGAGGCCTTCTCTAACAATAAGATAAAGCAACAGTTTGAGCTGGCACTTGAAAGAACTCAAGTTTCCAACATGTATTCACTATTAAAAATTATTCTAAGACCAAAATATGTGTTATCTCTCACTTACATGTTGCCTTCCACCATGCTTGCTGCTTCATCTTAAGAACCCTAAGTTGCATAAAATATCTACCAATGTATATTGATCTATAAAATAATCGAAAAGCTCAAAAGGGGGAGGTTGTTTGTACATGCCACTTTTTTTCTCCACCAAGGACCTTATTAGGTTGATGTCCCTCCAACAATTTAGAAAGGATGTTGGTTTTCAATCTCGATGGAATTTAGACTATTTAGGAAAGACTCCTTTCTCATAGGAGAGGTGTGCACCAATAGTTAGATTTTAACTCTCTATCAGAAGCAATGAGCCATCCTCTCATCACCCAAAAATCTTGTTCCAATTTCTGATTTAGATCCCAAAGATTGGGTAAGTCTTTCAAAAATCCCTATGAGTCCAAAACCCTCAACTTTTAGGTTTTGCTAAATTTCTTGACTATCTATTTTATAATTACTTTCTAACACTTTATCTCTTGGATAAAGACTACTATCAATTTTTTTTGCTATAACTTTTCCTTTACCATTTTATGTTGACCTTTGGCATTGATACCTCAAATATTCCATGAGTGAAACTTCATTTAAACATTTTTGGGGCATGATTGAACGTTGTATCAATAGGCTTAACCCTCACATTCATAATTTCCTTCTGAAAAATTAACTATAAAGGTCTTTCTTCATATCACAACTAATAAGTTTTTTGTGTGCTTAAAATTACATTTTGATACCCCAAATATGTTGTTGCCTTATTTTAACATCTTTACTACCCCCTTTCCCATTTTTTTGTTTCATCGCTCTTTGTGATATTACATTTTTTCTTCACTACTTTAATTTACTCTCTCTCTCTCTCTCTCTCTCTATATATATATATATATATATATATATCTCTCTCTCTCTCTCTCTCTCTCTCTCTCTTTATATTCCATATGAATAATATACATATTTCAATCCTCGAGGGATTGATCGAACAATAAGGCTTGAAGACATTACAAGAAATACTCATTATGAGCTCCACACGTCACATGCAAGAATTGAATCCTGAAGGGGAGGATACCAAAATTTATCCCAATCATCTAAGATAAACCCAATTGACTCATTTAGTCTGTTATTGTTGTACTTGACTTCAAACTGCATCCTATATAATTCCTACAATTACTCATCTTCATATTTTCCTATTATGACTATTTCTTCTTACATCCTTACATCACTCTACTTTATTAAGCCTTTTCCTTCCCATGGCTAGCTCTTTGTTCCTTTGGTGAATTTTTTTCCATTTTTTATGGTTATACTTTATTAGTAATGATGCACTTTCTTGGATCTCAACTCTCTAAAAGAGGCAATGAACCACCATCTAGTCACCCAAAAATATTGTACCAAATTATGATTTAGATCCTAAAGAATGGCAAAATATCTGAAAAATATCTATGAGTTAAAAACAATCAAATCTTAGGTTATGATAAATTCATTGAATATCTATTTTAGAATTTGTTTCGAGTATTGTCTCTCTGATAAAGACTACTGCCAAATTTTCTGCTATAATTTCCCTTCACTGAATCGAACTATCGAGCCTTAGAAATAAATTTTATTGCTGCAATAGATGACTAGGAAGAGATGGCGACTCCAAAAATTAGTGAAGCTTTCATAGATTCACCCTGGTAATCTTATATTTGTTTTACTCAACCTACAAGCTCCTCCTGGTTTATCTAGAACCAAAAGTAGATTCTTGAAAATGAAAACAATGAAATATTGTATCTCAGATAATGATTTATTTTGGAAATATCATGGTGGAATTCTATTAAATTGTTTATTAAAAGATGAAGCTGACAAAGTCATGCAGGAATTTCATGCAGGATATTGTGGAGGACACCTATACTGGAAAACAACTACTAATAAAATTTTGAGGGCACGTTTTTACTGACCCACCCTTTTTGCAGATTTCCGAAAGTATGTGACCTCCTGTCATAAATGTCAAATATTTGAAGAGAAGAAGAAAATTTTACCATTACCCCTCAAACCTATCTCAATAGAAATTCCATTTCAACAATGGGGTTTAGAATTCATTGGTGAAATTCACCCACCCTCCTCTGCCCAACTGTTGTGGAGGTAAATCCCCTCTGCGGATAGAGGCGATCCCACTAGCCCTAGATTGGGTCTAGCAACAATCGAATCACACAATGACATTGGTTCCTAGTTACAAGAAAGACAAAGATCGCGATAAGTAGCCTACCTCAAATCCCACACTGCTGTTTTCAAGGAAGAAGCAATGCTCCTCATCCCTAGCTTGACAAACAACAATCCTTCCGTTCACCACATCCAGACACTTGTACACATGCAGTGGAACGACGACATACAACGTAATACTTAAAGCATGTAACTATATATCAGTCAGAGAAGATATAATTCGTTGCATTGCATAAAAGAGTAGACACACGAATGGAACCAAAATCAGAGTCACTTATATTATAAATGACAAAAAGGGAGATTACAACCAAATACTTTGATGTTATGATCTTCCTTCGGTGGGGCTTGCAGAGGAGCATGTCTCAACAAAGGCTGTCGGGAATCTGGACAAAGATCTCTCTCTTACGGGGTTCTCCTCGGCTCGGCTCTCAATAGTCGCTCAGCTATAGTTTTCTTCCCACAAGTTCAACTAGTTGGTAAATGGAGAGGGCAGGCTTTTATAGAGGGAGTAAGGGAATTTGGGATCCCTATAATCATGAGATAGGGTCCTATCTCTTAGGAAGGTTCCATGATAGGTGGAAAACCACTTCCTAATCAGGGAGATCCGAAGGCAAACAACCCAACTTCTTTCTAATGATTCATTCTGAGTTTGTTAGAATCAAACTTCCACCATTTATTTTTAAAAAACATTCCTTAATAGGCTTGGCGTGAGAGAGACGTAGGGACAGAGCGCCAGCTGACGCCCCCACTATGGTGCTTTTTCCCCATTGGCGCGAGGGATGAACTGGCTACCCGTGCCAATGCCAAAACATGGGTTTTTAGGGTTTTTCAGAGGAGATGTTCTTTAGGAGAATTCTTGTCCTTATGCAGAAGGATGCCATCAAGGTGTTTTCTGGACATTTTACTGTTCACAGGTCATGGGATTAGTCCTCCAATATACAGGATGAGGGATTGCAGGGATGGTGACAAAATGCTGTGTAACAGATGCCCCCTAAAGCATGAGGTTCGAGAGAGAGGGAGGGGTGAAATGCTTTATGAGACCGTGTCCAACTGAAAACGCTGTCTTCGGAAGACCTACAAATACAAATACAACTGATAACTTTGATACATGATATGTGGTATGGCGCAGCCATCCATAATAGAGTGTACAAAAACCGGGATCCAAGGTATGGAAGCAACCATCCAGTAAATAAGGATCAATAAGTAGACTCAGGTATGGTTGCAACCAACCAGTCGAATGAGTCATGTAATAAATCATAATAATTCACAAAGAACCCGCAGCCTGGATGTTTATAAGACAAAATCCAGGATCTTGCGCTCCATCTCAACCCGAATAGAGTACAAGTTCGAGCATGTGAATACGTGAGCTGAAGTCGAACATGCAAGAACATCGTCTGATTACCAGCCAATAATGAAATCCGTTAACAGATGCGAGAAGAACCACCAATAATGACGATGGCTCTCAAGGTACAAAAAGGTACAATCCACGGAATGTGAACAGTGAGCTGGCGTTGAACACCCGCAGAATCATTCGATCGAAGGCAAATAATGAAAACCTTGCGTCGAATGTGAAGAACCTACCATTGAGGCATGCAGGCTCTAAGGCACATGAAGGGAGTCTCTAGATCAGCTTCCTGGATAATGAGCTGAAGTCGACAGGAAGTGATCTTGATCAAAGGTGGGCCATGATGTTTCCCACATCATCGACACGAGACAGAGGAACATAATGTTTGTGAATCAAGACCAATAGAGAATCAGAGGGAGGTTGTAAACTGCAAAGGCAAAATTCTCTTGAACATATCAGCGGCACGACAGTGGATTTGGTAGTATTTGACATCAAAGGATCTGAGGTCATGGTGACGTGGCAAAGAGAAGATGAGTGGTAAAAAGAGATTACCCAAACCCATGGAGGCAAGCAGATAACGAGATGAGATATCCCCAACCCGACACTAATGCAGACAAGTGCCATGTTCAAGAGCGACATACTGCTGACACGACTATGAGACTGGTTCCATTTTCCCCCACCATTTTTGGCGAGTACCCCAATTATTTTGGAAAGAAGCTTGAAGGGGATAGCATATGTTTGTGATATAAGTTTGTCCTTCGGACAAATCCAACCTAGTACATTTTATGAGCCCTAGGAAGGAGGAACTTGAGTAATGTCATTACGACGGAGTCCGATTTCATCAGTTTTTCACAAGTCTGACAAAGGAAGAACTCAACGTCTTTTCATGTTTAGAGAGTTTGAAAAGACAGCGGAAAAGAAAACTCCAACGGTCCCTTTTCGTAGATAGTCCCACAGATCCGAAAAGGTAGAAAACTATGTCTGAGAGAACCTCCTAGTCGCGATAGGCTAAGGTATTCCTTTTTCGTAAGTAGTCTATCCCAGCCCGAAAAAGGGGTAAACTTATACTGGGTAGATGTCGTTTTGCAGCCAATTTAACGAGCTCAAAATGACAAGCGACTCAGCGATCTTTTCAGTTTTAGAGAGTCAGAAAAGAGCTGAAAGGTGACTCCAGTAGTGAATTTTTTGTGTTTTTACCGAGTCCGAAAAAGTATAAAATACAACTTGTGTCGTCGTCCTAATCACGTGAAAACCTGTCGTTGCACAAAAAGCAAGTGTAAAACCCATTTTTCGACCAAAACATAGTAAAATATCGGAAAAACAAGTCCCAAAACCTAAATTTGATTTTGAAAAGTTATAAATATGACCAATAGTAAAAACATATTTAATTTTTACCTTTTTACCTCTTTGCAGAGCGATAGTGAGCCATTTCCTTTGCGATCTTGAGGTGACGATTGAGAGCAATCTAGTGGACGAATCTGGATCCCATCTTCTCCAGGTAAGAGCTACTTCCATTAGCCATCTTTTAAGCTGCATTTCATTACCTTTAATCATGGTTTGAGGCCTTTTAGGGGGGGGGGGGATTTCAAAATTTAGGGCTTCGCGGTTGGCGCAGGTACCAGTCACGGACCCACGCCAATTTGCTCTATTTTACACAGAGGCCGCGCCAGCTGGCGTGACTGTTAGCCAAAAATCCGCGCCAACAACGTAACACAAATTCCAGCCAAAAAATCTAAAAAATGAACGAATGAAAAGCAAATTTGAATACTTGAGGAGGTTTCTAGCACTCCTATGTTTGATTTGATGCAGGTACCCAGTGAAAATGGTGATTGAATGGAAGGAAAGAGAGCACAGTGAGGAATATGAAATGGCAATGGAGAATGAGCAGTGTATGAATGCTCTCCGAAATTGCGGTTTGAAGAAATTCTTCCTAACGCCATGTCTTCAGGCTCAGCCTGAACTACTGCAATATTTGATTAGTATCTGGGATGAGGACGAGGAGAAGTTTAAACTTCAAGATCAATTACTTGAGCTTGAAGTGTCAGATGTGTACTTTATCACTGGATTGTCACGCAGAGGTCCAGTTCCTATCTTGACAGGCACCAGGCCTTCTGGTGAAAACATGACAATTGTCATGGACAGAGTGTGTGCAGGGGCACGCAAAGGGTTAGGTAGTAGAAAGGTAGATATTTAGACCATTCCTAATCTAGCACTCAGATTAGTGCTACATACCATCACGAGGGTTGCGGGGTCGCAGGCACCACACGAGGCTACCAAGACACAGCTCCTTCTTGCATCAGAATGCATGAATCCCACAGTGTTTGACTGGGCCACAGCCGTGACTATGAAAATCAAACGGCAATTGACCAAATGCAAAAAGACCAAACTGAAAAAGTTTGGATATGGGTCAATCTTGGTATTGTTCTTCCTAGAATTACTACCTATTTTCCAGGGCCAGGGGGCTATAGTCCCGGATCCACCATTGAGAGAGCCATGGATGGCTCGATGGGCAGCATTGATGCCCAGGGTAGGGGGCGGCCAGCAGATGTCATGGCAGCCCGAGTTCTTTGGATGGCTCCGACGATAGCTGATCATCGTAGAGGACTAGTCCTATGCGGGCAATGATTTCACTAGAGACCTAGACCTTCCGCTCCCGGAAGGAGAGGACTAGGATGAGGAGCTGGGTAAGTCTCTTTTTGATTTTATGAGTTTTATGATTTTTTGGTATACATGCATGTTATAACAACTGATCCTATATGTATGTATATGTTGGCCTAGAGAGGCCTGTTGGGATGTCACCAGTAGTGAGGAGGACCCTTCTCGCTTATGACCCTCAAGGTGAGGGGGGCGAGGGGGATGCGCTTGTATAAAACCTGGAGGGGATTTCTCGTGGGGTTCCAGATTAAGCTCGCCTAGCTGATATCCCTTTAGATTATCATAGGCACACCGTAGGGGTGCCGAGTCGCCTCCACTGCTTACTAAGGCGGTTGGTGCGGGCAGTGATGTGCTACCATGAGCACCATGCCGATTAGTCGCCTAGGATTTTTATTTGCATATTTTTGAGAGACATGTTGTCTCCAGATGTAACTGACACAAACATGTATATTTTTTTGTTTTATATGATGCACACGTTGCAAACATTCGACATATATATATACATCTATTTCTAGATGGATCTCACCTACATATGATGATGTTTTTACAAATTGCGTAGATGTCTATCTAATACCATGTTGGCTACTGCATCTGTTAGTGTATTCATTCATCTTGGTATATGCTGATATGTAATGTAATCAGAATTTATTTCCAGTAAATGAATAAGTAGATACAGTCTTAAAATACATGGGTTTCTAACTGAATAATGACCATTGAGCTGTAAAGCCACAAGCTGTGAGTCCAGATATACAAGCAATGCACGAATACCGAGGTTGGCAGCCTCGTTTAATAATTCCAAAATGGCACTATACTCCGCGACATTATTTGTAGCAGGCCCTTGACAAACACCTTGTAAATTAACCGACTCACCAACAGGATTGTAAATTACCCAGGCTGCCGAAGACAGGTTCCTGGTACTGCGGGAGGCACCATCCGCAAAACCGACATAAGGATTAATAGACATCTGCACAATCAGGAAGACCCAATAAGCAGAAAAATGCTTACAAAGCACACCACACCACACATGCACAAGAATGAAAAAATCACCTATGTACATATACTATGCAAGAATGATTCAAGCATAATATTTCTTCAGGTACAACCCATTTCTGGGCTGTGACAAAAGGAAGACCTTCTTAATCGATCAGCTCATAAGCCCCATTTTTCAATACGCATTTAACGATATAGGGCCCATGCCACATAGGTTGGAATTTGCCTGCCCCAAGCTTATCGTGAGCTTGATCATACAAGAGGACGAGGTCCCCTTCGATAAAAGAGTGCGGAGAAACCGTTTGATCGAAATGAGCTTTAACCCGCTTTTTCTGTGCCTCGATAACCAAAGCATCCAAGCAGCGAGTTTCATCCAATATCTCAAGATATAGGAGACATTGTTCCTCTAGGGAAGTATCGGGTAGTAATTCCACAACCAATTTTAGTGAAGGGATCTCACATTCAACCGGAAGAGTAGCTTCCAGACCATACACCAGCTGAAATGGTGTGAATCCGGTCACACTTTTCACCGACGTTTGTTAGGCCCAAAGAGCTGAAAACAACTGGAGATGCTAACTTGATTTGTGTATACCAATTGTTCGTTGAATCATCGTGACAAGTACTTTGTTCACGGCTTCAACCTGGCCATTTCCCTGAGGGTAGTATGGCGTTGAGCTGTCGTGACGCAAGCCCAACCTAGATGTTAGCTCTGCCATCATGTAGTCCCGAAAATGAGAGCCATGATCAGTGACGATGGCTTGAGGAATGCCGAAACACATGATCACATGGTTGAAAATGAATTGTGCAGCTGTCTTACCGTCTGCAGCCAGTGTAGGCATCGCTTTGGCCCACTTGGTGAAATAATCCATGGCAACGATGATATAAGCATGCCCCCTGGTCGAGTGAGGGTTACACGTCATAAAATCAATGCCCCATTTGGAAAAAGGGCCCATGGAAATGACAGGATGTAATGGGAGAGGCGGCGCACGCATCTTGCGTTGGAAATCTAGCACTCATGACGCTTTCATACTGCAACAATACAATTTTTAAATATATATGGCCAGAAATAGCTTGCACATAGAATCTTCTGGGCGGTAGCATAACCGGACATATTACCACCACAGGCGCCACTGTGACAGTCATTCATAACTTTCTCATCCTCCTCTAAGGTCAAACACCGGTGGAGTACAGAATCGACTTCGATACAATATAAGGTATCTCCGACAATGCGATATGGTTGCGACTAATGTCGAACGTGACGTCGAGCATCCTTCGTTAACTCGGACCGGAAGGTAGATGTTTGGAGGTACACAATGATATCACCGTACCATGGATCAAGAGTGCTGACGAGGAATAGAGTTTCATTCGAGATATGATCCTCGGATTGAGACGAAACAGAGTCGGTAGGGAGAGAACAAATGAGATCAACAAAAACCAGTGACTTCTTCGATTTGGTAGTGGTGAACTCCAAATAGAACTCTTGGAGGATCACAATCCACTTTGATTACTTGCCCCCCAGCAATTGACGAGACAAAATGTAAGTCATGGGGTTGCAATCAGAAATCACGGTTACCGTGCATAACAGGATGTAATGGCGAAATCGCTAAACGACCTGGACCGCAGCCAGCGCCAACTTCTCGACGTGGGAATAACATGTTTCAGAGTCGAGGAGGTTCCGAGACAGATAATAAACCACGTGTTCGCTACCATCATCGTCATCCTGTACCAGAACCATGGCAATTGTACTGAATGCGGTAGCCAAATAGAGGGTAAAGTCACAATGATAATTTGAAGGACGTATTAATGGAGTGTTGACAAGAAAAATATTAAGGTTATCGAAATATTGCTGAGAAATCTCGTCCCAACAGAAAGGGACTTCCTACTTTAGAAGGCACGTAAACCCTTTGGATACCTCAACATAGCTTGGGATAAATCAACGTAAGAAATTTTCTTTCCCTTGAAGACTCTGAAGCTGATGCAATGAAGATGGGGATGGGAGATTAATGATAGCCTCAATCTTGAGAGGGTCAAGGCGAATTCCGTCCTTAGAGACAATGAATCCTAAAATTCGACCAGAGTCAACGCAAAATACGCACTTGTGAGGATTAAGCTTGATGTTATAACTTCTGCAACGGAGAAAAATCTGGCTGAGATGTTCGGGATGGTCTTTGCGCAGAGTTGAATGAGCCGGTAAGTCATCCAGATACGGCTAAACAACATTACGTATGTCGTGAAAGGTGCAAGACATGGGATCTCACTCCCTGCACAATCGTCAATGATCTGATCGATAAAGGGGGTGGGATAGTTGTCCTTAGGGCAATCCCGATTGATATCTCGGTAGTCAACACGGACTTGAATTGTGCCCTACTTCTTATCCAAAGGGACAATATTGGAAACCCACTCTGTCAGAGGGATTGGATATATGAAGCCCACTTTAAGAAGTTTTTCAACTTCAACTTTTATAGCAGCGGATTTCTGAGGATGCACTGGACGCAGATGTTGGCGCATAGGCTTCGCACCAGGATAGGTGGGAATTTCGTGCACGATGATACTGGGATCGATTCTAGGCATCTCTCCATAAGACCATGCGAAAACATCATGGAATTCGCAAAAAAGGCTAGTGTACACTTGAATCTCACCGGGAGAACAAGTGAATCCCACATGGATGTTATCGACGACTCCCGATTTAATGGAGATGTTGATAGGCATCGTTTGGGTAATATTACTCAGATTTCCTTCTGAAAATACTTCATCAGTCAGTATTGGCATTTGGAGAGGCGGAGAAGGAACCTGAGATACAAAACGCTCGAGATAATTAGAAATTTCCCCCAAGCCAGGCATAAACGAGGAACGATGATGTCCATCGCTCCACGGCAGATCTTCGAGAGACATAGTCTCCATGATAGCTTCGTCAAACAAAAAAACTTCTCTGAAAGCATCAGGCGAATCTGCATCACCGAGCCAAGGGGATTGAAAATAAACATCAAGAGCCATGCTCAAAGGAGCATTATCAGCAGGAGGAGGATCCGATGCGGCAATGATCTCATAATAATTGATTTCAACCGGGGTCAGAGGCATTGATTCTCCAAAAGAGGCAACCTGTTCAGGAGAAGGGATGATCCACGAGTCATCCGACCTAGAGATCATGTTGACTTGAACGGTGTTCGATGGTGGAAGGGGGAAAATACCCATGAGAACGGGGTCCTTGAAAAGAACTGGTCCTATACTGTCGGGGGGATTAGGAATTTGATCCACGTACGGCACGTTGTTCTCGGAGGACGAGGTAAAGAAAGACAACTGATCTACAGTAACAATCTTGCCCTCATGTGGAAACTTCAAAAGTCGAAAGAGGGTGGACGGAACACACAACATGACGTGGGTCTAACTGCGACCGAGTAGAAGATTGTAGTTGAGTTTGGCATCAAAAAATTCTACTTCGACATTGACTATCTTACCTTGCAATGTAATCGGTAGACTCGCGAGAACACCCAAGGGTTTTGATTCCCTTCCATCAAATGCCTCGAGGGCATTGGGAGATGAAGTGAGGGCTGGAGAGCCAATGGCCTTCCAGCAAGCAGATGACATAACATAGGTAGAGGCACCTTCGTCCACAACGGGTCTATGAATATTGAGACCATTAATGCCGACTTGTATGACAAGGGAAATCTGGTGCAGAAGTCGAGGGACGAAATTCTCTAGATCGAAGGTGAGAAGGCTAGAATCGGTAGGGTCAATTCCACCGATTGCAGATAGCAAAGCTTTTTGTTGAGATGGAAAACTCTAAAGTACTTCCAACGTAGACATTGCAGAAGGTGCCTGTGCCAAATCCTCAACAATGCTGTAATGCTGAGCAGCACGGGCATTCGGATTATAGGAAGACTTTCGGAGAACACCTTTGGAAGGTGGCTGTATAACAGGTTCAACACTGGGCTTCTAAATTTCAAGAGGACCAGAGGTAGGCGGGGGAGGAGGACCATCAACGACTTCCTTCCCAGCCACCTGGTGTGATCCGGCATAATCCTTCGACCGAGTGGCAATGGAAACAGGTGCAGCACCATTCATCATGAAAACCTGAGACCCAAACGGTGCAGATGGTGAAGGCTGCTCGACCATCTGGGTCTGCTGAGATGGAAAAGGTTCCTTAAGAACTGCCGAAGTTCCATTAGAGCCTTTAAGAAGTTGACTAACCACAGATCGTCTAGGACAATCTTTGGTGTAGTGGTCTTCATCACAGATCAGGCAAGGTTACTTCAGTTTTCGCTGCAAACCATCATCAGCATGTGGTTTGGACGATTTTGGTTTTGGGGCATCAGATTTGGCTTTGCCTTTGCCCTTCTTTTTCCCTTTGGAAGTCTTCTCCACAGGATTGGCCTGGATGGCGTTGACCTCCGCGGCCTTACCAGAATCAGGAGTAACTGGAGGAGCATAATTGTTGGAAGAATTCGATTTCTGCTTCCCATTAGAAGACTTACGAGAAGTCTAAGAAATGGAACCAATAACACCATCTACCGATGGGGTAGCAGGTGCTTTACAGGTCCCTGGTCGCGGGGCATCAGTTAAGATGTCATACAACGTGCCGGACTGAGAGTACACTAAATCGAGGTACTGGGCACGAGAAATGGCTTGTTCCTTGGTTACACACGCCCCCATTGCAATGTATTGTGCAATCTTGTTGACAAAGGAGGTAGTGAACCAATGAGTTAGAAGCTGATCAGGAATGTCAAACTTGATCAGACGACGACGACGACTCCATTCGTGAATGTGATCTGAAATATGAGTGGCTTTATCCTGTTTCATAGATGTCATGAGATGCGTCCCAGCTTCATAGCGAACCGGTAATTGGAAATGCGTCAGGAATGCCATAGCTAGGGTATTAAAATCTTGAAAAATACCACTGGGTAGTTCTATGTACCATTTATCAGCAGCACCGGTAAGAGTGCGCTGGAAAAGACGCAGACGAATTGAGTCATCTACCTAAGAATTCGAAGAACACCATAAGTGGTATGTCATGATATGTGCTTGGGGGTCTTCTCCAGATTTACCCTCAAACTTAGGACAGTCACCAGGCACCTTCATCGGAACCGGAGGCCAATATGGATTATGAAGAATCAGATCATTGGTCAATTTGGACACGTCCGACAACTCCAACGTGGAGAGAAAAGGTAATTGAGGATTAAAAGGCATGCCAGGTCCTCGATAAGGACCTGTACCTGTACTCCATCCTGGTTGAGTATAACTCTTCCCCCATTGGTTTTGTCCTGGAGGATTCTGACCATAGGGGGTATAAGCCGGATAATTGGATTGATATGGTGGCTGATAACTAGGATATGGGGGTTGATAACTAGGGTACTGATTCTGATTATACATGGGCCCTGATTGAGAAATGTACGGATTTGACTGCGGAGTATAAGTATAGCCTGGCTGTTGAAGGTAATAACCAGAACCTTGCGGCGGGTTGTAAACTGGTCGAGATTGACCTTGAAGGTAATAGACACCTTGGGGTCGAATGGGCTGCTGATAAGTGGGACCCTGCTGAGTCGGATAAGTCGGGCACACAGGTGGATTCGGCTGTGGCATAGAATAGATCGGCTGCTGAGCAGGGTTAATAGGCTGTCCTAGTTGAATAGGTTGACCTGGTTGTACAGGTTGTCCTTGTTGAACAAGTTGACCTGGCTGATGAGGGACACTAGGTTTCCCTGGCTGAGCAGGTTGGCCTGATGGCGGGAGTGGGCCAGGTTGTGCCTGATAACCAGGTTGACCTGTGACAGGACCATAAGATGGCCCTGGCTGTGCAACATTTTGACCAATTGGAAAATGAGGTCGCCGAGGTTGCACCAAAGGTTTAGAAGGATGGGTTTGCCCCCCAGGACCATATGGTGGTCCAGGTTGATACCCCGATTGCCCTTCCGGTCCTTGAGGTTGCCCCGGTTGGACCACAGGGTGAGGCTGCAGAGGTTGACCTTAAGGATTGTAAGACTGCCCTTGCGGGCCGTACAACAATCCCTGCTGGACCGAAGTTTGCTCCTGTAAGGGTTGTCCTTGTAGGTCATGTGCATACCCTAGCTGGGTCGAAGGTTGTTCTTGGAAGGGTTGTCCTTGCAGGTCATGTGCATACCCTAGCTGGGTCGAAGGTTGTTCTTGGAAGGGTTGTCCTTGTGGGCCAGAAGCATATCCTTGCTGAAACAAAGGTTGTCCCTGAAAGGGTTTCCCTTGTTGATTAAAAGGTTGCCCAGGCTGGGTAGATAAAAAATCATTAATATACTGATAAGCCTCAGGAGTAGGAAAACGAAGGGGCTTGACCTACTCATCATATTGATATGGAAATATATAGATCGGGGCACCATCCGCTCCATAATGGGAAAAGTAAGGATGATTAAGATCCTGAGAGGATTGACCAACCTTGGAGATCAGCGGCTGTAAAGACATCCGATACTCCTCAGGAGAAATGTTCTCTGGAATGGCAGAAGTGATATAAACGTCTTCAGGAACTGACGAGGTCCTAGTTGAGTAAGTAGTGACAACAAGCGTAGATGCAGCCACACAAACAGTAGGTATAACAGGTTCCATGTAACAAAAGGAGATGCCCTGAGAAGCGTCGACGACAACATCCCTAATGAGGGAATGGCCGGCCTCGTGGACGGATTCGATACTCCTATAGAGGCAATAACGTCCATGACTTGACTTAAATACCTATATCCAGCTGGGAGCGAAGGACTAGGTGAAGACATAACATAAGGCTCGGGGATGTCTTCGGAAAAAAGCTGGTAATCCTCACCAGAAGTAGAAATTCCCTCACTAGGAGTAGGACTGGATGAGTCCATATCTGACCTTGTCGTAAGATATTCCAAAAGACGACAGGGAATAGGAGGTATGACAACAACTAAAAAGGGTGATCCTGATGTAAGAGGAAGGAAGTGTTCCCCTACTCCAAATCCAAACCAAGCGTTGGACATGGGCCAATTGAACTCAAATGGTCCTCCAAAGGGAAGTTTAGATATAACCGGTCCCCCGTCGAGAAACTCGGATACAACAGGCTGCTAATGCTTAGTAGAGGACTGAGAGGCCTCTGAAGAATTGTCTGTATAAGGACTACCATAGACGAAACTGATGGTTTCACCATTGTGACTGTAGAAAAAATAGGAAGAGATCAAAAAACAAAGATGCATGGGAAAAACCAAGGCAAACAAAAACAGGTCAAAAAATCAATCTCTAAATGGGCGTGTGATTGTAGGTGATTAATTTTACCACATTGAAACTAGAAATTTTACTGTTTCATGTTTTAAGAGTCTAGAAACGAGCAAAAGATGACTCTATCACTTTCAGTTTGGAAACAAGCGTGAAAGGACAAGAACTTGATGATCTTTTCAAATTTAAGGAGTCAGTAAAGACCAAAATGACTGCTTTGGTAATCTAGGTAAATGGGTGTACCAGATATCCATGAACTGCCATATACAGCTTGGTAAAAATGAAAAAGAAATCAACCAAGGACTTGACGTACGTGCAGGTAATCTATTCGAATGCTGTGTCCGGTGTATCACGGGTAAAAGGCGGCAGACTCAACTTCCTATGGATAAAGGATTTGCAACCTAATGGGGTCTCCCTTTATATACGCGATGGTACAGGGAGCACAAGTCCATACTAGCGCTGTCTGTATCCAGATGGCGAGTGACAGCTGCTAGGCTTAAAGACGCCGGAACACGTCTCTACCTTAGACTACTAGATATTCCGTTAAGTTTCAATGCTGCCTTAGGTTAATTCAAATTTTTTTATAGTTTATCTTCAATTTACATTTCGATTTCAAGGCTCTATCGAATGTTGGATCTCATAAAATCTCTGGATGCAAACTGCATGCCACAAAATATCATTTTGTTCAATGAGGAGCTATCTACGGGAGGGTTGAGAGCTTTCAAATGAAAACAAAATGAACACACCAAAAACATCCACTACCATTTCCAATGCAAGCTAATGAAACTAGAAAATTTTTCTGTAGAGTTATATAACACTAGTAATGCGAAAGAGCTTTCAATTTTTACTATGCCACTTGAAATGCAAAAAAATTGTTTTTGTATTTTTCAATATATTAGAGCAAGTGCACTAAATGAATGAAAAACTAATGAAAACATCAATTTGAGAATGATAAAAAGAGAGCCGAAAACAAAACAAGTTCACTCAATTCAAACGAGCACAATCAAGACTCAAACTGATGACGAAATCCCTCAAATGAAGAAGAACCTTGAAAGAGACTCAAACAAACCGTGTAATCTAGGCTTGCAGTAACACAAAGCGAAACTGAATGAAAGAGAGGACAATCACTCAATTAACGAAATGATTCAATGGAATCCAACAATATGAATGCAAAGAAGCAAAAACGAAGTTGACCAGGGAAGCAAAGACCCAAAATCCCATGGGAGGCTTAGCACACTGAAGCACCTAGAAGCCCTAGGGCTAGAATGCAAAACTAATGGAAAAAGGCGAACAACCAGAGGACAGGGGCTAAACACAGTAAAAAATGACTTCAAAGCACTCAAGAAATCAGAAAAATGAACCAGGACCAAAATTCAAGCTCAGAAAGTCCAAAAACAGGAAAACCCTAATACCAAGAAGGGTTTGCGCGCCTGTTTGGCTATAATATGCGCCAAACAAGGGTTAGCGCGGGCGCCTAACGAGAAACTAGCGCTAGTTGGCACGACTGTCAGGGAAAAAACCGCGCCAATCAGGTTTACCCTAGCAAAATAATGAAAATGAACTAACATAGGCTAGATCTGGTCTTCTGGGGGATGAACAGGGGTTTAACACCAAGGAAGGTGAACCAGAAAAGCAGAGTAATAAAACAAAAAGCCAAAGAATAAACCAATGGAGGAAGGACTAACTCCCACTGATCCCCAGTGGAATCGCCAGTTTGTTGTGGAGGTAAATCCCCTCTACGGACAAAAGCAATCCCACTATCCCTAGATTGGGTCTAGCAACAATTGAATCACACAATGACGTTGGTTCCTAGTTACAAGAAAGACAAAGATCACAATAAGTAGCCTACCTAAAATCCCACGCTACTGTTGTCGAGGAAGAAGCGGTGCTCCTCATCTCTAGCTTGACAGATCACAATCCTTCCGTTCACCATGTTCAGACACCTGTACACATGTAGAGGAATGACGACATACAATGGAATACTTAAATCATGTAACGATATATATCAGTCAGAGAAGATATAATTCATTGCATTACATAAAAGAGTAGACACACAAATGTAACCAAAATCAGAGTCACTTATATTATAAATGACAAAAAGGGAGATTACAACCAAATGCTCTGACGCTATGATCTTCCTTCGGCAGGGCTTGCAGCAGAGCGCGTCTCAACAAATCTTGTCAGGAATCTGGAAAAATCTCTCTCTCTTACGGGGTTCTCCTAGGCTCGGCTCTCAATAGTCGCTCAGTTATAGTTTTCTTCCCACAAGTTCAGCTAGCTGGTAAATGGAGAGGGCAGGATTTTATAGAGGGAGGAAGGGAAGTTGGGATCCGTATAATCATGGGATAGGGTCCTATCTCTTAGGAAGGTTCCATGATAGGTGGAAAACCACTTCCTAATCAAGGAGATCCAGAGGAAAACAACCCAACTTCTTTCTAATGATTCATTCTGAGTTTGTTAGAATCAAACTTCTGCCATTTATTTTTAAAAAACATTCCTTACTAGGCTTGGTGCGAGAGAGACGTAGGGACAAAGCGCCAGCTGGCGCGCCCACTATGGTGCTTTTCCCCCATTGGCGCGAGGGATGAACTGGCTACTCGTGCCAATGCAAAAACATGGGTTTTTAGGGTTTTTCAGAGGAAATGTTCTTCAGGATAATTCTTGTCCTTATGCAGAAGTATGCCATCAAGGTGTTTTCAGGACATTTCACTATTCATAGGTCACGGGATTAGTCCTCCAATATACGGGATGAGGGATTGCAGGGACGGTGAAAAAATTCTGTGTAACACCAACATAAATGGATATTGACAGTCACTGATTACTTTACCAAATGGATAGAAACCATCCCTTCTAGACAGGCCACAAACTGTCATTATTTCATTTCCTTAGAACAACATCCTTTCTATATTTGGATGCCCACAAAAGCTCATCACTGATAATGCTACTGCCTTCAAATCCAATAAAATGATAGATTTTTGTAACATAGATCATATCACCCTAGGACATTCCACTGCCTATTACCCTCAAGGTAATGGAATAGCAGAATCTTTAAACACAATCCTAGTCAACATCATCAAGAAGTTGTTAGAAGATAACAAGAAAACCTGGAATAAAAGGTTGGTAAATGCCCTATGGGCAGACAGACTAACTACTAAGAAATATATTATTACATCTCCCTATCAATTGGTATATGGGATGGATGTTGTTTTTCCATCTTCATTATGAGTACCAATAATAAAAATTATTCAAGAGCTGCAAGTAGAACCAAATGACATCCAAAGGAGGATAAATCAAACAATTCATTTGCAACAAACCAAGGAAGAAGTTTATATCAAATCCCAAGTAATTCAAGACAAAATCAAGAAGATCTTTGATAAGAAAACTAAAGCGGATGATTTCTTCATAGGTGATCAAGTACTCAAATTGGATTCCAGAAGAGAAGACAAAGGAAAACATGGGAAATTTGACTTTCTATGGAAAGGCACATACATCATTTATTGTTACAGAGGTAACAATGCATTTTTCTTAAAAGAATTAGATGGAATAGATCTACCAGGTGGAACAGTCAATGGTCGAATGCTGAAGCACTATTTTTCACCAGACTAACCAAAAGTAACCAAAAGTTCATTTGTTCTATTTTACTCATTGTCAATACCATAGCAAAATTTAGATTGGAGTGGATGATTATCTTCTAAAGTTGAAGCCTGAAAAGGAAACTTTGAAGCTTTAAAAGATATAACATCATATGTTTTAATAAAGGAGATCACAGAAAGTATTTCCAAGCAAAGAAAAGTCAAAGTTCCAAGGCCAATGATTAGAAAGTTCTTGACATCTCACCAGGAGATTCCATCCCCAAGTGGAGCCACTGTTAGGCTCCTATAATAATAGGGATCATAATTTTGAATTGACTATGTTTAGTCTTGTAATATTGTACATACCTTTACTTTCTGCAAATTTTTTCCATATTAAAAAAATGAAAAGAGGGTATGTCCTAAAAGAATAATCAAAGGACCAAAAGAAATAAAGATAAAAAAAGATATAAAATATGAAACACATAAAAAGAAACAAAAATAAATTCTGAAAGTGTTGCACATTCAAAATCCACTACTCTTATTTTACTTTACTTTTGCAAATAAAATTGTGTGCAGCTTGTTCAAATTGCCACAATTCATGATGATCATACAGTCTAATCTTGGTTATTCATGCCATTTAAATGTCATGTCATGATAGTTAGTGAATAAAGATCTGACCAAACCATTTAATCTTGGCAGATCAGCAATTAGGTAGAGAATAAAAATGAGCTCATAAGTTTAATCTGAGCCATTGGAAGATATAAGGTTAGAAATAAGTTAGTTTGCTTATTAAAAGAAAATAAAGGGGTCAACAAGCTCAAATGCACCCAATAAAGGAAATAAAAAATGTTAGGATAAATAAAGAGTAGGTAGGATACTTTCAAGAGTTATTGAAAGCATCATTTGGTTTATCTCTTATCACTAATATCTTTATAACATTTCCCCTTATCCTAAATTCCCTTCCTAAAACCCTTTTCCCCTTTGAAAAACCCCTTTTCCCCTTTAAATAAAACTTTGTGTTTTTAAAAAATACAAAAATCCACTTTCCAATAGTTTAAAGCACTAAATATTAATCAGGCCCGCTTTTCATTTAACCTCCCTGCTTAATATAATTCCCGACCCACTATGCTTCAGCCTCCCACCTGTTATATTTCGCAAACTCCGCCTATCTATTACTTGACTTCACTTTCATTTTAAAACCTTATGTCTAAACCTTTTCCTGACCCCACCAATTTTGAAAACACGAAACCCCGACAACTGTCTGGTCACCGCCGATCAGATCTGACGGCCTCCAATCCCTTTCGCACTCCCAAAATTCCAATGATTAAATGCCGAGGGGGGGGTGCGAAGTGGGTGCTTTATTCGCCCGCTCCCTTACCACGTGGCACCACCTCATTCTATCGAACCCCCCATTTCCAAAACCATAATCCACCCTTGTGGCATGCAATAAACCGTTCCTGTACCATGCGATAGACTACAAAGTGTTCAAAAATGAAATCCCACTATTCCATTCATTTACTTACCTTTGAGGATTTGCGAAAGAAATTGAATAGCCATTGCCAACCAGAATTGAAGCCTCACTGCAGTGCAGACCTCTTCCACAGACCCACCAGTTCACTAAAACCCGCTCGCCTCCCTACAAATCCTTTTTTTTCCAAATTCACAGTTGTTTTATTTTGCAGGTGACTAGTAGAACAAGGAGATGGATAAACAGTTTGATACCAGTTCCAACCTGTTTACTCCAGACCCATAAGACATGAATTCGAGGGTTTTTTACTCAGAAGAAAATTATGTACAACAATAGAGTAGAAAGAGACAATTGAAAAGAGACATTGACTGTTACTAGGGATAAAACATCTACACCAACAATATCAAAACTCATACAAAGTGCTCTCCAGGATACACTTTTATTTTTCATGAAGTTAAACATGTCTTTTTTGTAAAATCCACTTTTACTAAAGACATAGAAACATGATGAGATTTACCACAGGATAATGAAAGTGAAATCCCAAATGAAGAAACATGGGAAAAATGGTGTGATTTACTATGACAGGTGAAAGAATGCATAGATGAAAGAAATACATATAAAAGAAACTAACAAGAAAACAATAATAAAAGAAAACAGGGACAAATTTCAATTAGTTAATAGGTGTCACTATCTGTTTGCATAAAGATATTTTATTTCCTTGAATAAATCCTAGTCAGTTGACTGGATATTTTTTGTAATAATTTGTATAAATACTTCATTATTTCGAAGTATTGAGAGTGGATTTCTTAATACTTCCATAGTTGACTGATCCATTACCTAAGCGTTATTGTACCATTTCCAGTTGACAGACAGGACAAGTTATAAAGAAATTTCTTTACAGGATTCATGTGTTGAGCCATCTCGGTGAAGTATATATTTCAATTGTTCATGTTCTTTTATTAAGTATTCCATAAACTTTAATGTGTTCTAAATTAGAATGTTATAACTGGAATTTTATTGCAGAATTTGTTTAATTACACTCTGCTTTTAACTGTTATAGATTTCTATATTTTCTTCTGATATATGGTTTAGATAATCCTTAATTTCCCTCTGATCCCGATTGACTTCTTCATCTTCCTTCATTATCTGGTTTAAGGAGTTCTTAATTTCTCCTTGATCTCGATTGAAAAATCACTTCACCATTTAGCCTCGAGATCCGATTTTGCTCACTTATCCTGCCGTGTAACACTTTCATTGTAATTTGATTATGTTATGTTTACAAAGTATATTTGACTCTATAGCCCAATGGAAAATGGAAAAGCACCATCTATCTAAATAATTAATTCCACCAATCAATCAAAATCAACCCAAAACAAGTATACATAAATAGGCTAAAATCAATTAAACAAACAAAGTTAAATCATTAAGAGAGAGCCCTCTCTGAGTTTAGGAAGGCTAGATCCTAATCCCCAAAAATGGATGATAGTTACATCTGATATTTCTTTTTTATGCATTGAACAACTCTTGGAAATTTCGGAGAGTTAACATATTGGCGACCATACTAGGGAAGAATCAGTCCCTAGTTAAAACAAATCTTAAAGGAAACAATTTTCCTCATTTTTCACATAAAGGTTTTAACAAAGTTTTTTGAATTTATCATTGAAAGTTAAAATTATAGCTTCTAAAAGAACATATTATACCAGGGCTCATCCTGATCCACAACCTGCTACAATTGTTGATGATCCGAACAAAATTTTAAGAAAAACCAAAAAAGTAGAAAGTCTAGGAAGTAGTAGTCAGTTATTCAAAGAAAATTCACTTCCTAAAGAGTTATCAAGCATACAAGATATTAAATTTGATTTATCGTTTGAGAATTATTTATTTCGTACCAAATCTAAAAACTTAGTCCATGCTATTGTAATAGATTCCAATTTTATTCAATTTATTGAATCAAAGAAGGCAACTATACAAATTGATTTAGATTGACAGGTTCTAGATACTTTTGATAAACTTGATGTTTTAACCTCAGCTTTGATAAAAGATATAGTCGAAGCCTATTTTAAACAATCATTTGAATTAGCTGCCCTAACTGCTGCTACCCCTAAGCGCTCTACAATACCTTCAGAAACTATAAATACAACTTTATTTAGTTCCACATCACCTATAATCTCCACCAAGGTTCATTCCACAAAAACATTCATACCTAAACTTCCTCTCCAACCCAGCGTTTCAAGTTCATCTTCAAGCTTTCCAAGTTCATATTCAAGCATTTCAAGTTCATCTCCAAGCACCACTACCTTACCTCCCAGTCAAGCTAGAATCTCAGCCATGGCAACCAGATATGCCCCTTTGGCCTTACAGGCCCCTTTACATGCTATGCCACAAGATTACCAGAGTAAAATTTTTCAGTTTGATGGTACTAGTCAGTATACTGCTCAACAACATGTAAATAAAATGTTAGATTATTTTGAATTACATGAATTTGATGAAGTAGATGTACAAATGATATTATTTTCACAAACATTAGCAGGAGATGTTAAAAAATGGTTTAAATATTTACCTTTTAACCATATTGTTGATTTAGCTGCTTTCCACCAATTGTTTATCAATAGATGGGAAAGAAAGAAAAACCCTCTACAGATATTATTTGAATATGAAAACATTAGGAGATCTCCTAATGAATCTGTTCAGGATTACTGTACTAGGTTTAACAAAATTTACAATGCAATTCCAGTGAATATCATACGTCCACTAGACTTGGCCCTAATCAAATTTCTGGATGGTTTTTATGCTGACATGTCCTATCAGTTAAGAGAAATAAACCTTGCAACTTTGGAACAGATGCAGAGTGATGTAGTTAGTGTAGAAGCTAAATTACTAGCTAAAAGAGCTAGGATGAGGAATGGGAGGAGAGTAACCATTAAGGAAGAACCATCCACTTCAAATGTTAAGATAGATAGTTTAGCTAAAAGTGTAGAAAGATTAATGGATAGACTAGAGAACATGGAAAGAAAACCTCACTGGGAAAATCAACAAGGTTCCCAAATTAGAAACCCCAAATTTAGGAAAAACCCTACTACTGGTAAATCAAGAGAATTTGTACCCGATCAACAAATTATACCACCTTTCCAAGAAAACTATGCTGAAAGTTCACAAAAAATGAAGAAGACCAGGACACCCAGATAAAGTTGATTGGAGTAAAAAATGAAAATACTGTTTTTCTTCCCCAAGAAGAACAAGAATTATACATGTTAAAACAATTACAATTAGAATCTTGAGAGTCCTTTGAATACAAACAAGGCTATGAATCTGCTATCTATGAAATTCATAAGCAATATAGCCTTAGAATAAAAAAGAACACATAAGTTCCTACTAAGAAATCAGTCCAAAACCAAACTAAGAAAACAATAGAAGCTCCAGTGACCAAAACTCTACAAATTATCCCTAGAGAAACTTAGAATACTTCCAGTCCAAAGATTTTAGACATAACATCAACTACTACTCAAACTTCAATTGTTACTCAAAAATTTCCAGACAAGAAAATTGAAAACAAAACAGTTGACACACAAACTGAATTACCAACTGTTGAAAAAGAAGACAAAAACACACAAACCACAATTGGTAAAGATGAAATCATTCAATTAGGAAAAACTCAAATTCCATTCAATATCAAAGTTGAGATAGCCAAATTGAAAATACCAGTTCCTTTAATAGAGTTGGTGAAAAATGATTTGTATAAGGCACAAATCACTGAAACACTAAACATAGATGAAGGCGAAGATGCTGTTAACCTCAACGATGATCAACTTGAGTTATTATTTGGTCCTGAAGTTAATGGCAAACATGAACAGGGGGGTGTCCCTCCATTCTACATTAGCTTAAAAATTCATGATAAAATCTTAAATAATGCTATGTTGGATTCAGGAGCGTCTCATAACTTAATGCCTAAAGTAGTCATGGAAAAATTAAACTTAGATATCACCAGACCATACAAAGACCTGTTCTCCTTTGATTCTAGTCAAGTCAAATGCCTTGGCTTGATAAAAGACCTATGTGTAACTCTAGTCCAGTGCCCATCAAAGAGTAATTTTATGGACATGGTAGTTGCTGATATCCCTCCCAAATATGGTATGTTATTGTCTCACTCATGGGGAGAAAAATTACAGGGATCACTGCAATTAGACATGTCATATGCTACCATTTCTGTATTTGGTCAGCAAAGGAAGCTTTATAGAGAAACTTTGATGGAATACATGGTAATTAGTTCAGAAAGACCATAAAATTATGCTATCTATTCATTTCATTATGATATGGACTCATTTATCTTATGTAATTCAGACAATGAAAAAGATAAAATCATAGCTGTAGAAGAGAAACACAAAGAAGTTGATAGTGAAAATATAACTCATAAGTCCATGTGGCATTTATATTTTTATGGCTCTGTAAATATATTAGGAGCAGGAGCTAGAGTATAGATCTACAATTTAGAAAATGATCATTCAGAAGGAAATTCTTTCAGATTGAATTTAAAATGCACTAATAACATGGCAGAATATGAAGCATTAGTTCTAGGCCTTCAAATCGTAAGAAAACTTGGAGCCAAAAGAGTTTCCATCATGGGAGACTCAGAACTCATCATAAAACAAGTCAAGGGAGATTATGTTGTTAATAAACCTAGTCTTAGCCAATACAAAGAAACCATCCTAGACTTGATAAATTGTTTTCTTGAAACTAACTTTGCTGTTATTCCAAGAAAGAAAAATATGCAAGCACATAGTTTGGCCACATGTGCCGACACATGCAGGTTACCATTTCAACCAAATCATCAGTACACAGCTGAGGTAAGACATAGACCAATCATACTTGATAGTTTAAAGTATTGGCAAATATTTTCACAAGACTCACAAATTTATAATTTTATGAATTCTGAGGGAGAATTTCAAAACTGTAATATAGATAGAGAATTTACATTATATTATACCATAAATAACAAATTAGATGTAAATTATGTAAATAAGATAGAACCAACTAAATTCACTAAAGTAGAAATATAAAAATTAGAAACTATAGAAATTGAGGAATTAACCAATGATGAATTAGAAGTTTTAAATCTCAAAGACAACATCTTGCCTAAGGGATTAACCCCACTGGAAGACCTCTTTGACTCCAATGATGTAGCTATAAAACCTAAAATGGAGCCTCTAAGGTCAAATATAGAGGAATGCAACATAGGAAGAAAATAAAATCCCAAGCTTATCAAGATATATAAGGCATTACCTCCAGCTGAAAAGTTGAAGTACATTAACTTGTTTAAAGAATTTCAATATATCTTTGCCTGGAGTTATGAAGACCTTAAGTCTTATGATACCAACATTATCCAACATAAAATACCAATTAAAGAAAATTAGAAGCCGTTTAAATAAAATCTAAGGAGAATTAACTCTGTTCTTATGCCATCAATAGAAAAAGAAGTTAAGAGAATGTATGATACTCAAATAATAGCACCCATCATATATTCTGATTGGGTCTGTAATTTAGTCCCCACTATAAATAAAACAAGAGAAATCAAACTCTGTGTTTATTTCAAAAACTTAAACAAAATATCATTGAAGGATAACTATCCCCTCCCTAAAATGGACCACATTCTACAGAGGGCAGTAAGGTCATCTAGAATTTCATTACTTGATGGATTTTCTGGATACAACCAAATCCTAGTCCAACCTAAAGATCAAGCTAAAACTGCATTTATCACACCTTGGGGGAAATTTCATGTACTTGAAAATTCCCTTTGGATCGATGAATGCAGGAGCAACATTCCAAAGAACTATGGAAATAGCATTTGTAAAGGAAATCCATGAATTTTTAGTAATTTACCTAGTTGATATCACAATGTTTTCCAAATTAGATAATGAACATCTAGATCATCTAAGAAGAGTATACTTAAAGTGCAAAAAATTTGGCATATCCTTAAATCCTAAGAAGTCACTTTTTGGATTAGAAGAAGGCAAAACTCCTGGGACACATCATTTCGAAAGAGGTCATTAGAATTGATCCATCTAGAATATAAGAAATCCTAAATATCAGTCATCCTAGAAACGTCAGAGACTTACGATCATTTTTAGGAAAAATAAATTTTCTTAGAAGATTCATCCCTAACTTAGCATAACTAATTAGAAACTTAAATAACATGTTAAAGAGGGATTCAACACTTAAGTGGATAGTAGAGGCTAAACAGTCTTTTGAAGCAGCCAAAGAAGCACTTACTAAAACACCTGTCCTCATAAGTCCTAACTTTAACAAGGATTTCATAATTTTTTCATTTGCTTCAGAACACACCATTGCAGCAGTCTTATTACAAAAGAATGATGAGGGTCTTGAACAACCCATTTCTTTCTTCAGTAAAACTTTGATAGATGCAACACTAAAGCATAATATCGTGGAAAAAAAGCTCTTACTTTAATGAAAGCCATAAAAGATTTCAGAGTATACATTCTGTACTCTCACATAATAGCATATGTTCCAAACTTAGTTGTAAAGGACATTCTAACTCAGAATGGGCCTGATGGAAAAAGAGGCAAATGGATTGCCATAATACTAGAATATGACATTGAAATCAAGCCTACAAAATTAATCAAAGGCCAAGGTTTAGCCAAAATCATGGCTAAATCGAAATGTCGAGCCTTAGACATAAATTTCATTGCTGCAATAGATGATCAGGAAGAGATGACGACTCCAAAAATAAGTGAATCTTTCATAGATTCACCTTGGTATGCAGATCTTATATTTGTTTTACTCAACCTACAAGCTCCTCCTGGTTTATCTAGAACCAAAAGTAGATTATTGAAAATGAAAGCAATGAAATATTGTATCTTAGATAATGCTTTATTTTGGAAAGATCATGGTGGCATCCTATTAAATTGTTTATTAAAAGATGAAGCTGACAAATTCATGTAGGAATTTCATGCAGGATATTGTGGAGGACACCTATACTGGAAAAAAACTGCTAATAAAATTTTGAGGGCAGGTTTTTACTGGCCCACCCTTTTTGCAGATGTCCGAAAGTGTGTGACCTCCCGTCACAAATGTCAAATATTTGAAGGGAAGAAGAAAATTTTACCATTACCCCTCAAACCTATCTCAGTAGAAATTCCATTTCAACAATGGGGTTTAGACTTCATTGGTGAAATTCACCCACCCTCATCTCCCCAACATAAATGGATATTGACAACCACTGATTAATTAAATGGATAGAACCATCCCTTCTAGATAGGCCAAAGACTCTGTCATTATTTCATTTCTTGAGAACAACATCCTTTCTAGATTTGGATGCCCATAAAATCTCATCACTGATAATGTTGCTTCCTTCAAATCCAAGAAAATGATAGATTTTTGTAATAGATACCATATCATCCTAGGCCATTCCACTGCCTATTACCCTTAAGGTAATGGAATAACATAATATTCAAACAAAAGCCTAGTCAACATCATCAAGAAGCTGTTAGAAGATAACAAGAAAACTTGGAATAAAAGGTTGGTAAATGCCCTATGGCCAAAGAGACTAACTACTAAGAAATCTAATGGTACATCTCCCTATCAATTGGTATATGGGATGGATGTTGTTTTTCCATCTTCATTAGGAGTACTAATAATGAAAATGATTCAAGAGCTGCAAGTAGAACCAAATGACATCTAAAGGAGGATAAATCAAACAATTAATTTGCAGCAAACCAGGGAAGAAGTTTATATTAGATCCCAAGTAATTCAAGACAAAATCAAGAAGATATTTGATAAGAAAACTAAAGTAGATGATTTATTCATAGGTGATCAAGTACTCAAATGGGATTCTAGAAGAGAAGACAAAGGAAAACATGGGAAATTTGACTTTCTCTGGAAAGGCCCATACATCATTTATGGTTACAGAGGTAACAATGCATTTTTATTGAAAGAATTAGATGGAAAAAATCTACCAGGTCGACCAGTCAATGGTCGAATGCTGAAGCACTATTTTTCACTAGACTAACCAGTAGTTCATTTGTTCTATTTTACTCATTGTCAATACCATAGAAAATTTTATATTGGAGTGGATGATTATGTTCTAAAGTTGAAGCCTGAAAAGGAAAGTTTGAAGCTTTAAAATATATAACATCATATGTTTAAATAAAGAAGATCACAGAAAGCAGTTCCAAGAAAAGAAAAGTCAAAGTTCCAAGGCCACTGATCAGAAAGTTCTTTACATCTCACCAGGAGATGCCATCCCCAAGTGGAGCCACTGTTAGGATCCTATAATAATAGGGATCATAATTTTGATTGAATATGTTTAGTCTTGTAATATTATACATACCTTTGCTTTCTGCAAATGTTTTCCATATTAAAAAAATGAAAAGAGGATATGTCCTAAAATAATAATCAAAGGACCAAAAGAAATAAAGATAAAAAAAGATATAAAATA
This sequence comes from Pinus albicaulis, assembly GCA_034641835.2. Taxonomy (NCBI): domain Eukaryota; kingdom Viridiplantae; phylum Streptophyta; class Pinopsida; order Pinales; family Pinaceae; genus Pinus; species Pinus albicaulis. The sequence continues at coordinate 1,189,967,977 of CM076582.1, forward strand.
TGAACCCCATAAAAGAAATAAAAACAAATTATGAAAGTGTTGCACATTCAAAAGCCACTACTCTTAGTTTACTTTACTTTTGCAAATAAAATTGTGTGCAGCTTGTCCAAAATGTCACAATTCATGATGATCATACAGTCTAATATTGGTTATTCATGCATTTTAAATTTCATGTCATGATAGTTAGTGAATAAAGATCTGACCAAACCAGTTAATCTTAGAAAATCAGTAGTTAGGTAGAGAATAAAAATGAGCTCATAAGTTTAATTTGAGCTATTGGAAGATATAAGGTTAGAAATATGTTAGTTTTTTTATTAAAAGAAAATAAAAGGGTCAACAAGCTCAAATGCACCCAATAAAGGAAATAAAAAATGTTAGGATAAATAAAGAGTAGGTAGGATAATTTCAAAAGTTATTGAAAGCATCATTTGGTTTATCTCTTATCACTAATATATTTCTAACATTTCCCATTATCCTAAATTCCCTTGCTAAAACCATTTTCCCCTTTGAAAAACCCCTTTTCCCCTTTAAATAAAACTTTGTGTTTTCAAAAAATGCAAAAATCCACTTTCCAATAGTTTAAAGCACCAAATATTAATCGGGCCCACTTTTCATTTAATCCCCACGCTTAATATAATTCCTGACCCACTATGCTTTAGCCTCTCGCCTGTTATATTTAGCAACCTCTGACTATCTATTACCTGACTCCACTTTCATTTTAAAACCTTCCATTTAAACCTTTTCCTGACCCCACCACTTTTGAAAACACGAAACCCCGATAGTCGTCTGATCATTGCCGATCAGATCTGAGGGCCTCCAATCCCTTTTGCACTCCCAACATTCCAATGTTTAAATGCCAAGGGGGGGTGGGGGGGTTTGGGGTGCGAAATGGGCGGTTTATTCGCCCGCTCCCTTGCCACATGGCACCACCTCATTCTATCGCACCTCGCATTTCCAAAACCACAATCCACCCTTGTGGCATGTGATAAACTGCTCCTGTACCGTGCGATACACCACAGAGTGTTCAAAAATGAAATCCCGCTATTCCATTCATTTACTTACCTTTGAGGATTTACGAAAGAAATTGAAAATCCATTGCCAACTAGAATTGAAGCCTCGCTGCAGTTCGGACCTCTTCCATAGACTCACCAGTTCACTAAATCCCGCTCGCATCCCTACAAATCCTTTTTTCCAAATTCACAGTTGTTTTATTTTGAGGGTGATTAGGAGAACAAGGAGATGGATAAACAATTTGAGACTAGTTCCAACCTGTTTACTCCAGATCCACAAGATATGAATTCGAAGGTTTTTTACTCAGTAGAAAGTTATGTACAACAATATTGAAGAAAGAGACAACTGAAACAGAGACAATGATTGTTACCAGGGATAAAACATCTACACCAGCAATAGAAAAGTTCATACAAAGTGCTCTCCAGGACACACTTTTATATTGCATGAAGTTAAACATGTCTTTTTAGTAAAATCCACTTTTACTAAAGACATAGAAACATGATGAGATTTACCACAGGATAATGAAAGTGAAATCCCAGATAAAGAAACATGGGAAAAATTGTGTGATTTACTATGACAGATGAAAGAACGCATAGATGAAAGAAACCAAAAAGTAAACAACAATAAAAGAAAACAGGGAGATATTTCAATTAGTTAATAGGTGTCACTATCTTTTTTCATAAAGATATTTTATTTCCTCGAATAAATCCTAGTCAATTGACATGATATTTTTTGTAATAATTTGTATAAATACTCCATCAGTTCAAATTATTGAGTGTGGATTTCTGAATATTTTTATAGTTGACTGATCCATTACCTAATGGTTATTGTACCATTTCCAGTTGACAGACATGACAAGTTATAAAGAAATTTGTTTACAGGATTCATGTGTTGAGCTATCTCAGTGAAGTATATATTTCAATTGTTCATGTTCTTTTCTTAATTATTCATAAACTTTAATGTGTTCTAAATTTGAATGTTATAACTGGAATTTTACTGCAGAATTTGTTTAATTACACTCAACTTTTAACTATTTTACATTTCTATGTTTTCTTCTGATATCTGGTTTAGAGAATCCTTAATTTCCCTCTGATCCCGATTGACTTCTTCATCTTCCTTCATTATCTGGTTTAAGGAATTCTTAATTTCTCCTTGATCCCGATTGAAAAATCACTTCACCATTCAGCCTTGAGATCTATTTTTTATCACCTATCCTGCCTGTGACACTTTCTTTGTAATTTGATTATGTTCTATTTACAAAGTATATTTGATTCCATAGCCCAATGGAAAATGGAAGAGCACTTATCTATCTAAATCATTAATTCCACCAATCAATCAAAATCAACCCAAAAAAAGCATACATAACTGGCATAAAATAAATTAAACAAACAAAGTTAAATCATTAAGAGAGAGCCCTCTCTGAGTTTAGGAAGGCTAGATCCTAATCTCCAAAAGTGGGTGATAGTTACCTCTGATATTTCTTTTTAACACATTGAACAACTCTTGGAACTTTTAGAGTGATAACATATTACACCAAAGGGAAGCTCCAAATTCAAAATTTACCAGATCCAAATGAAAGGATGCTCCAACACCCTGTTTACTAGTTACAACTAGAAGGAAAATTCAATACCCTAGTTTACATGCTCCAACCTAAAGGATGCTCCAACACCCTGTTCACCAAATTCAACCTGAAAGATGCTCCAACACCCTATTTACCAGCTCCGACTAGAAGAGTGCTACAATGATTTGTGCAGGATCCAACCTACCCTAGCACCACCCTTCCACCCTGAAGTGTTCTTAGGCTCTAAATTTAAGGAGACTCCACTCTCCTGCCTTGCACCACCCTGCCATCATATTCAACAAGTGGACCATGTTTCATATATTTTCAGACTAGATCCACCTATGCCTAAATAAAAATAAATAATGTCAAAATCAATGTGTTTTCTTCATCGATCTGCAATACTATTTTCACTCATTAATAAAATCATCTATTCTCAATCACCATATGTTCCTAACAAATATTCATACAATTAATAACATCATATGATACATTTTATGCTCTTTGCATAACAATACCACTACCAAACCCTAACAAATCTCAATGATATTTTATTATCTAAAACACCAGGAAGCTTTACTCCAAACATCAATGCTTTGTACTGCATACTCTGACTCAAACCCTAGCATTATGACCCCGCAACCACCTGATGATGGAAAGCCCTTAGTTCTAAACAAAATGTAAGTAATTGTTAACTCCACAATCAACCTACAAGGCCACTATGATTAGCTATATGTTCAATTTATTAATAGCTTCAAACAATTATCTTTGTCCTTGGTCACTTCCTTCTCACGAATAAACATAATAGATGAAGTGATGTTTTTATGTCAAATGGTGAAACACCAGAAACCCATTTCTTTTAGTGTATGCTTTAGATAATGCAATGGTGAACCAACATGAGTCAATTTCCAAATCACATAACTACTCTTTGTATAATGAACCTCTAGAGGAGCTCGAGGCCCAGGAGGGGCGGGTTTTATAGGCCCTACAACAACGAAGGAAGCAGGAATAAATTCTATGGAAGAAAAAATAAAGAGTCCAATGGATCAAAGAAGGGGAGCAGACAGGTGAACACAATTTTTTCCCTAAATGTTCAAAAATACCAAAGGATAGTCCAACATGAAGACATTAAAGAAGAACTGATCAAGAATTTTCAGGCAATTCTCCAGGAGCAACATGAAGACAAAAGGGAATCCATCTCCAAGGTTCGACATTGTATCCCCCAAATGGTAACCAAAGAGAAAAACAAAGCCTTAATGTGAGAAATATCACTCCTGGAGTTTGAAGAAGTGATTTGTGACCTCCCCACTAACAAAACCCCAAGACCATGTGGCTATACTTCAGACTTCTTCAAATCATATTGGCCCTTTCTAGGTACTGAGATCCATGCAATGGTGGAAGAAGCTCGTAAATCTTGAAGAATCTGGTCAGGTCTAAACGCCACCTTTTTTATGCTTATCCCTAAAAAATGAGTGAAAATGGATCCAAATGGTTTTAGACCCATAGCTCTCTGCAACGTAACATACAATATTATCTTTGGCATTATGATATGACAACTTAAACCTCTAATGAAACACATCACCAGCCCGAAGAAAACCAGGTTCATGGAAGGCAGGAAAATAATGGATGGCATTACACAACTCATGAAATGGTACACTCTCTAAAAGCGTCTAAATCTCCAGGTATGCTTATTAAACTAGACATGTCAAAATATTTTGATTGCATAAGTTGGAATTACCTCCTTTATGTGCTTGATGATTTTGGTTTCTCTCACTCTTGAATTTCCTGGGTAAAATCCATGACCGAAACACATTTTTAATACATAATTTTCAATGGTTCTCCCTCCCGACCTTTTAGAGGCTCAAGGGGTTTAAGGCAAGGGGATCCTCTCTCCCCCTTTTTTGATATCATTGCAGCCGAAGGTTTCGGTAGACTAATCAAATTTTCCTCCCTTCGTGGCCTCATCCAAGGATAGAAAGTCTCTTCGGCAGCTCCTCCTGTTTCCCACAAATAATTTGTGGATGATAACGTCCTCTTTGGTAAACCAACTTTGCGTGAAGCCCACCACCTTAGCTCCATCCTAGAAAATTTTCAGCGAGCCTAAGGAATGGTTTTCAACAAATACAAATATGATATTTTATTCTTCCACACCCATAGGGGAGTCCAGTCCCACTTTGTCAGATCCACAGGATTTCGAATTGGTACCCTACCTATTTGGGGATTCCTTTGGTCCCCAATTTGTTGCGAACATCCTGTTGCAAAGACATTCTGACACGTTTGGATCGTAAGCTCTCCAGTTGAACCTTCAAGATTCTGAAGTCAAAGGGTAGACTCACCTTACTTAAATTTGTTATGCAAGCTCTCCTTGTCTATCAACTCTAGCCTCTTCCTGTCCCCAAGAGTATCTGTCTCCTTGTCTATTTTTCAGGCGCTTAGATAGGCATGAAATGGTCTCTGGTTGCTTGGAAGAAGCCATGCAAGCCCAAAATTCATGGAGGCCTAGTTTTGAAAGATCTAGATACTTTATGGAAGGCGCTTGGAGCCATGATATGGTGGAAACATTGGCTCCATGGAGGACACAAAACATGGAAAATGTTGTGGGCTCACAAGTATGGCCAACACTGCATTCTAGATCCCTTGTTAGATCCTCATACCTTTTCAACAAGATCTTCTATTTGGACTCTGGCCAAAGAAAGCAAGCATTTAATCCAAAAGCATAGATTCTGGGAGGCTCGAAATGGAGGAAACACCAAATTTTAGGAGGAATATGGATACGATATCCTAAGTTAGTGCAACATGAAAACCTCATGGAAATTCAGGGCTTTTCTACAAATCTAGGGCGGTATATGTCAGAGACTTTTGGATTTCTTCCAACCTTCCCTCCAAATGGAGAGAATGGAAAATGCAAGCTCACTAGCCCAACCATGATCCATCCTTTCCTTGGGACGAGTTAATGCACCTTATTCATCAACACCACATTCTGTCAAGTGACAACCCAAAAAAAATTCACTGGGGCTATCGTTCCAGTGGCATGTTCTTGGTAAAGGAATCTTATAATATTCTCTCCACTAGTGATACGCCTGATCCATATCCTCTATGGAAATATATCTAGTACTTAGGTTTCTGGCCCAATGTCTCCTTCTTCCTCTAGCTGACCAGTCATGGAAAACTTATAACATGGGACAAGATTAAAAAAAAGGCTTCGAAGGCCCATCTTGTTGCCCCTTCTATTCATTGGAAGAAGAGATAGAAAATCACCTTCTGAACTCATTCTTGATGAATATGAGCTCTGGAAGCTTTTGGAAAATATTTTTGGTGCTCAGGATCGTTCAGAAAGTCTGAGAGAATATCTAGATATATGGTGCTAGAACCTGTTAAAAATTCCAATATTCAATAGAGCATGGAATCTATCCCAAGGATTCACTCTATGGAACCTATGGAAAGCCATGAATAAAATAGTGGTCCACTTAGATCCTATACAAATCAACCACATTTGGACAATAACTAAGTGTAACATTAAAGAGACCATCCTTGTGGAACACTAGGAGGATGACGAATGGAAGGAGAATGGAAAGGAGGCTCAAATCCTTCAAGACTTGGACCTCTTCCCCTGCTTCCTCTTTGGATTCACATAGACAGTGAATGGGGGAAACACCCTTGATATACAACTTCCTCTATCCTCCTCAAGGCTTCGTTAAACTAAACTTTGATGGTGCCTCTAAAGGTAATCTTGGCCCCGCCGGGTCCCGGGGGGGGGGGGGGGAGGAGGTGTCTAATTCAGGATGTGGAAGGGAAGACTCTCAAAGTATTTGCGGCATCATGCGACACCTCTACCATTAACGTCGCATAGTTGTTGGCCTTAAAGAAGGTTCTTCATCTCGCAACATAAATGGATATCACAAACCTCCAAGTTTCAGGGGACTCATAGCTGTCTATCTCTATTATCCATAAAATTATCAATGGTTCCCTTTTGGAGAAAGTAGTAAAAAGTTGGCGGCTGGAGTACATATGTGAAAGGATCCAGGCCTATTTTTCCTCCTTTGACTATATAATTATGGTTTACGTCAGATGGAAAGGGAATCAAGCTACTGACAAGTTACCGAACTGGGGTAGTGACCACGACAACTAGGAGATCCTCTCTAATTGGCTGCCTCCCTATCACTCATCGATGTTTGAAGAGATCAACCACATCATCACCAGAGAAGAGGCTTCCATGATGGGGGTGTCGGGCTGTGGAAGCCACTCGTCATGTGAAAAATTCCAACTATGCAATGTTTAAGGCGGGGGAGGGTGGGACATCAACCCCTCCACCATGCCATATTTAATACCACTGCGCTCGCTTGTGGGAACTACTCAACTTCACCTGTGTGCAATCACTTCAACGTGATGGAGCCACTCCTCCTCTAGTTATATTCCATCAATTGTAAAACTCTCTGGTTGTCTAGTGTCTCTCTGTGTAATGTACCCCCTCCCTACTTGCATCTTCTCTGACTCCTCGTCTAGGGTGGTGGTTCGTCTTGTGTGCCTCGGGCGTGCCTCAAGCGACGTTCTCTCGCTTGTTCCTGTAAATTGAGAAACTTTCCCTCTTATCTATTCTTTGGAGGACGCATATCCTTTGGTTCTAGCTGGCTTTAGATTCAATTTACTTTTACTCCTGGGGTTTCTTTCCTTGGCCTCTTGGGGGATGCTTCTGGAGTGCTTGATTCCAGGCTTCTGATTCTTTTCTTCTCAGTTTTGGGTCTTGGGGAGGCAGTTTTAGTTTCAGGGTGGTGCTAGACTCTAGGACTTCTCACATCTTGGATCTTCCCTTTTGGGGTCTCTGGTCTCAATTAGCCGTTCGATGCTCTTCCACGACTGTGGTGTTGGTATCGAATTTGGGGCCTTTCCTTTCAATTTCGTCTTGGGTGTTTGCTATTTTTTATCTGGCTCTTTCCCCTTGGGTCTCTTACTTCCACTCTGGTTTGACTCATCTCTAATTGGGCAAAGAATTCTTGGTGGTGGAAATTTTTGTGTTGGTTATCCTCTTCCCTTCGGTCTGCGGTAGGACCTCTTTGGTTCTGAGTGGAAGGTGGTAGCGTTTTGGGTGTCTCTTTTTTCTAGCTTTGCGGCTTCCCTCTGAGCTCCATCATGAAACCTAGTCCCCGCTTCTTGCACATATTTGCTTAGGCGAAGCTTGAAGGATCTCCCACCCTCACTAGGTCTCGGGGTGGTGCTGTATCTATTTGGGGTGGGAGCTCCAGGCACGGTGTGGGTCCTTCAAGAGGCACTGGTCATGGAGGTTGTGTTGGAAATATTGTCATTGATGGCAAAGGAAGTGGCAAAGGAATTGGCATCTGAAACAGTAACTAGGAACAGAGAAAAGAAACATAGCAGAGGACAAAGGTCAGCAGAGAAGAACAGAGAAAGAGTGCATCTACAGAGAGCAGTATCAGTCAAGGAGCAAATTAAATTCAGTAGGATGGATATTTGTGTCCCTGTGAAATTAAATCATATGAGAAGTTTTATTCAGTGTATGTATGCATCCTGATGAAGGATAAAGGAAATCCTGTGTATGATTGTGTTCTGGTGATACTTTGATGGGTGGAGAATATCGAGTGTATTTGGGTATTGATTGGTTCAATTCTCATACGGAATGCCCTGAAACTCTGTTGAATTCATTCCCCGCATAAAGGATGCCTGCGTATAACTAACTCTATCCTAATGGTAGTGAAAATCCCGTTGGAAGAGAACTACATTTGTTCGCTGTTTATTAGAAATCCTGTCAAAGATAGACCGAATTAACTAAGTAAGAAGGATAGCGCAAACCCAAATTAACATTGGTTAATTATTGTTCAAAACCGTGAGTGGATTGGCAAACCCAGGTTGCCCATATCACACCGCTTTTGTAGGTTGAGCGGTATTCAAGAGGTTGTCTTCGATTCCATAGAACGGGCGACACACGTCCATATACGACTCCACAAAACCGCTTGTCATTGCGCGCCATCGCGTGTTATTGTTCGACCCAGGATGCCCAGCGATATTGTTGAGCGCTGTTGATCTGGGAAGGGGTCATCGGACGGTGATCATTTGCTATAGATGCGCGATGGTTAACCAAGGTACGACGGCCATCGCACATTATTTTTCGCGCGTCTTCGCCGAGCGATATCTGTCCGATCAAATGAGGCGGCGCGACGCGATAACAACCGTCGGATGGAAACGGTTGTTAGCAATGGGCCCCAGCTTTAAATAATATTGATTAAGCCGTCGATTATGCATGTGGGGCCGGATCCAAAGGAATATTTAAAAAGCCATTTGATAAAAGCATGGATTATTAATATAAAATATATTTAATTACCAAAAGTTGTGAATAATATTTATTTATCAAATTCCACGAATTTGATAAATAAAATTCCATTAAAAGAAAGAAAACCATCAGCGGCACGTTAATGTTACTTAAACTTGGCTATAATATTATTTAGCAGAGAAAAAGATTACCTTTGGGACAATTCGTGCATGGAAGAATGAAGATTGGATTTTCAATTTGGATTGGTTCGAATTTTAATTTGAATACCATTAATAGTTGAGTGGTTTTCTACTCATGGTATTGATAAAGGCAAAACTATATAAGGAGAAGCACATTATGGTTAGGGTGTGCATGTGCAAGGGTTGTTAATAAATAAATCTCTTTAAGAGATATCTGCATAGATGATGCACCTATGGATATGATCTAGAAATGATGAATCTCCACGATGATCAGCGAAAAGAAACGATGAAGACCTGACGGAAGTTTGATGAAGAAATTGAAGAATTCTGGTGGATCTGAGGGTTGAAGCCTTCTGTATGAAAGTGGAAGTATCCTGCCAGTAAAATTTGGTGTTAAAATCAGGGGGGTTGGAGCTCCCTTCCAGTAGTGACTGGAGAACAAGAAAAGGTTGTAGCCTTCCAGCAGGTGGGTGCCTGCGTGCTGGTATAAGTCTGCACCAGCATAAATTGTAAAAAGTTTTCTTTATAATAAATATTGAAGATCGAGATAACAGCAGCGGTGGTTTTCTCCCGAATTGGCTTTCCACCTTAAATACTGGTGTTCATTTGTGTTGCTTATGTTTGATGGTTGTTCTGTTATTTCTGTTCATGTTTACTGCTTATCTGATGAATGAATGATGCAATGATCTAAGTAAAGACATAATAAGATCTCTGGACATACAAGTTGGATTCAGTAATGTAGCATATGGTTTTAAGAGAAAAGGAGAACTAAAAAGTTTCCAGTCAGCTCTAAATACTGATTCACCCCCCCCTCTTAGCATTTTTCCAACAATTGGTATCAGAGCAGGTCCTTCTGAAAAAGCTTAGCCGCTAGAAGGAAGGTCAAGCAAGATGAGTAATCAAGATGGAACAACATCTATCAGGCCTCCGCTCTTTAACTAAAACAATTTAATCTTATGGAAAACAAGGATGAGATCCTATCTTCAGTCTCTGGGAGCGGATGTATGGGCAATTGTTGAAGGAGGATATCAATATCCAGCTGCAGTACCAACAGATTTGACGGAAAGAAAGAATTATGAAACCAATGCAAAGGCGGTCAATGCTCTATTGGGAAGTCTAACTGAATTAGAATTTGTCAAAGTCATGCAGTTGAATACAACAAAGGCAATATGGGACAAAATCATTCTAAGTTATGAAGGTGATGCAAAGGTAAAAAGTGTTAAACTCCAAACTCTCAGAATTCAATATGAGAATCTAAAAATGGATAATGAGGAGAGCATTGAAAATTTATTTTTACGTCTTGATGATATTGTAAATCGTATGAGAAATCTGGGAGAAACAATAACCGAATCTACTCTGGTTGAGAAAATTTTAAGATCACTAACGGCAAAATTTGAGTCAAAAGTTTATGCTCTTGAAGAAAAGCAGGATCTTCAAAATCTTACTGTGGTGCAACTTCATGGCATACTAACTGCATATGAAATGAGAAGAGGAGGACCATATGAAGTCAAAGAAGCAGTCTTTAGAACTTCTACAAAAGGGAAGGAAGTACAAAAAACAGAAGGATCGGGATATATCTCAGAAGAAGATGAGATAAACTTTGTAAAGAAACTTCAACTTGGCACAGGACGGTTCAGAGGTAAGCTTCCTTTCAAATGTTTTGATTGTGGAAGAGTTGGTCATTATGCTGCTAAGTTTCCTCATAAAGAAACACATAAAAAGGGGAAGGAAGTAGTAAGAAGGAATAAGAATCATTATAGCACTAGAAAAATTTACTATACTCATGAAGACAGTGATGGGTTATCTGATAGTGAGGAAGAATGTGAACAAGATCTTAGACTTCTCATGGCATTTGAAAAAGAATCTAGAGAAGAAAAGGATACTTTTGTGGATGCTCTAGAAGACAATGATTTTCTTGATGAAAACAATCAACTCAGAATTTGCTTAGAAGAAAGTAAAATAACCATAGAAACTCTGAAAAATCAGCTTGAAGAAAAAGAGAAACACAATGAGAAATTAGAGTGTGAAGTAGTAAGTCTAAGAAAAGAACTTGAGAAAGTAAAGACTCTGAATCTTAGATTTGATAAAGGATCTGAAACCTTAGATGAGATTATCAAGGTACAACGTTCTCCCCTTATAAAGACAGGTCTTGGATATATCGGAGAATCTTCTCAAGCTTCAACACCAAATTATCTAAAAGTAGCTACAGCTGCTATACAACATGATGCCACTCAACAAGGGAATAAAGAATCTTTGCAGGTAAAGCATGATCATCTCAATTCAAAGAATACTAACAGGAATATCTTTCAAAGAAACACCAATCAACAGGTAAATTCAAGAAGGAGATTTCATGATCGCAGAAATTTCTTCTTCAATGGACAATGTTTCTCATGTCACAATTTTGGTCATAAAGCTGTTCAATGTGTAGCATATAAAACCATCATGACAAGAGAAGCAAGAAAGAAAAGGATTTATATTGAAACAATGAAGAATACTTATAAAAAATTTTCTCCTCTTCAAAATGAAGTTGAATGTGCTTATTGCAATAACTTTGGCCATGAAGAATCTGAATGTAGGAGCAAAGTTCAGCCAAAATAACATAATCCTTCAAGCTCCAAAGGATGGAAAAAGAAGGAATTACAGGTTGAAAATTGTGGCATAGCGTTATTTGCAGAAGATGAAGAAAATCAATGGTACATTGATAGTGGATGCTCAAGACACATGACAGGTGACAAAAACAAACTTTTGCATATAGTGCTCTAGAAAAAGAAAAGAATGTTACATTTGGAAATGATACTCCTGCGGTCATTAAGGGAAAAGGGTCTGTTTTTCTGAAAGAAAAGGTGAAAGCTAATGAAGTCATGTATGTGGATGGATTAAAGCATAACTTGTTAAGTGTAAGTCAAATGTGTGATCAAGGAACCGAATTTGTCTTTAGTTCAAAAGAATGTGTGGTACGTGATCTTGATACAGGAAAAACAATTATAAAAGGAAAAAGAACTCCAAGCAACCTGTATGTATTAAAGAACTGCAAAGAACAATGTTACTTGAGTAAATCTTCAGAAAGCTAGCTATGGCATAGAAGGTTGGGGCATCTGAGCTTCTCTCAAATCAAAAAATCAAGCAGACTTAAAGCTGTTCGTGATCTTCCCAATATTACTCTACCTGAAAATATCATATGCAAATCTTGCCAATTCGGTAAGCAAACCAGAGTACAATTTAATGCCAAGGAAGGATCATCAAGTAAGCCTCTTGAACTCATTCATACTAACATATGTGGACCTGTGCAGAAAAAGTCACCACGAGGTGAACAATACTATATCTTATTTATTGATGATTTCTCTAGAATGTGTTGGATTGGGCTGCTTAAACACAAAGATGAAGCATTTGAGAAATTTCAGATCTTCAAAGCACTAGTTGAGAATGAATTAGATCTAAAAATTAAGTGCCTTAGATCTGATAGAGGAGGAGAATATACATCAGATGAATTCCTTGAATTTTGTGAACAACATGGCATAAAAAGACAATTTTCTATAGCTGGCACTCGACAACAGAATGGGGTAGCAGAAAGAATGAATAGAACAATTCAACAAATGGCTAGAGCTATGCTTGATGATTCCGGAACACCTGACACATTTTGGGGAGAAGCAACACATACAACAGTAAATATTCTTAACAAGGCACATGTTCATGTAAATAGTGATAAAACTCCATATGAACTCTGGTATGGTAATTCTCCCACTGTAAAGCATTTTAGAATTTTTGGAAGCAAATGTTTTATCAAAAATAATGATGAAAAAATTGGCAAGTTTGAACCCAGAGCAGACGAAGGAATATTTCTTGGTTACTCCTCTAGGAGTAGGGCATATAAATGTTACAATAAAAGACTTCGTAAGATTGTTGAATGTATAGATATTGTTATTGATGAGTCTCCCGTAGCTCCAAAAGAAGAAAAACAAACAACAAATGAAGACGACGATGATGAAATATATCTTTCTACATTAAATAGTAATGATACAAACAGTGAACCCAATGAAGAACCCGAAAATGATTTATCTGAAAAGGATCCATCCAGATATGTTCAAAAGAATCATCCAGAATCTCAAATTTTGGGAGAAAAGGGATCAGGTGTACAAACAAGGACTCTTGTGGGATCTTATAGCAATCTGGCGTTTCTGTCCACTATTTAACCTCACAATGTCAGTCAAGCTAGCAAAGATGAATGCTGGATTCAAGCCATGAATGAAGAACTTGATCAAATTGAAAATAATCACACTTGGGAATTAGTACCAAGACCTCATGACAAAAATGTCGTTGGAACTAAATGGATATTCAAAAACAAGTTAAATGAGAATGGGGATGTTATAAGAAATAAAGCTAGACTTGTTTGCAAGGGGTATGCTCAACAAGAAGGTATAGACTTTGAAGAAAATTTTTCTCCTATAGCTAGACTTGAAGCCATAAGAATGTTTCTTGATTTTTCAAGCTTCCAACAAATCAAAGTTTATCAAATGGATGTTAAATCTGCTTTTCTCAATGGTGATCTAGAAGAAGAAGTTTATATAGAACAACCAGAAGGATTCATTTTTGGAAATGATGAAAAACTTGTTTTTAGACTTAAAAAGGCTCTATATGGTCTCAAACAAGCTCCAAGGGCATGGTATTATCGTCTTGACAAATATCTTCATCAACAAGGATTTTCAAAGGGGTCTGCCGATAGCAACTTATACACAAAAATTGAAAATGATAAACTATTGATTGTGGTTGTATATGTTGATGATATCATTTTTGGGAGTAACGAAGAATCTATGAGTCAAAAATTTGCTTCTGTCATGCAGCAAGAATTTGAAATGTCCTTACTTTGGGAACTAACATTCTTTCTTGGCTTACAAGTGCATCAAACTGCAGATGGTATATTCCTATCACAAGCAAAATATCTTAAGCAAATTCTGAAGAAGTATGGCATGGAAGAATGCAAACCTGTAAGTACACCAATGATAACCGGATGCAATCTCAGTTCTCATGATGATTCTCCCACGGTGAATCAACCAGAATACAGATCAATGATATGAAGTCTACTTTATCTCACTGGGACTAGACCAGACATTATGCATGCAGTTGGGATTGTTGGACGATTCCAAGCTAATCCAAAAGAGTCTCACCTTCAGGCTGTGAAAAGAATATTCAAATATCTACAAGGAACTCAAGACTTTGGACTATGGTATCCAAATAATGCTGATCTTACTCTTCATGCATACACTGATGCAGATTGGGCTGGAAGTGTTGATGATCGGAAAAGAACTAGTGGTGGTGCATTCTATATGGGGCCCCAGTTAGTATCTTGGTTTAGCAAGAAGCAAAGCTCTATTGCCTTATCTACAGCAGAAGCAGAATATGTGGCTGCCGCATCATGTTGCACTCAACTTCTCTGGATGATGCAAACCTTACAAGACTTTCAAATCAAATGTTCACCCCCTATCTCCATTCTGTGTGACAATACAAGTGCCATCAATATCTCAAAGAATCCTGTTATGCATTCCAAGACCAAGCACATTCCCATCAAATATCACTTCTTACGTGAACAAGTGCTTGAACAAAAGATGAAATTGGAGTATGTTCCCTCCAAAGAACAAGTTGCTGATATATTCACCAAACCTCTACCCAGGGAAGCGTTCGAATATCTCAGACTTAAACTAGGAGTAGTCTCTGCCATGCATAAGATCAGATCTACCTAAATACAGAAGATTAAATTGGTTGTGAGGTACTGTTGGGCATCTCTGAATGCATAGGCTAAGGGGGAGCATTGGTCATATGAAAAGGATGCACTGGTGGCATTTATAAGTCATTTTGTTATATTATGTTTGAAGATGCAGCATGATCTCAGGGGGAGCCTGGTATTGTCGGTTCACAGGATCTTGATCAACTCTTTGCCATTGATGTCAAAGGGGGAGGAAACGCAACAAAGGGCTTCTATAAGACAATCAGAGAAAGAGTATTGCCATCAATGCCAAAGGGGAATATTGTTGGAAATATTGTCATTGATGGCAAAGGAAGTGGCAAAGGAATTGGCATCTGAAACAGTAACTAGGAATAGAGAAAAGAAACATAGCAGAGGACAAAGGTCAGCAGAGAAGAACAGAGAAAGAGTGCATCTACAGAGAGCAGTATCAGTCAAGGAGAAAATTAAATTCAGTAGGAAGGATATTTGTGTCCCTGTGAAATTAAATCATATGAGAAGTTTTATTCGGTGTATGCATGCATCCTGATGAAGGATAAGGGAAATCTTGTGTATGATTGTGTTATGGTGATACTCTAATGGGTGGAGAATACCGAGTGTATTTTGGTATTGATTGGTTCAATTCTCGTACGGAATGCCTTGAAACTCTGTTGAATTCATTACCCGCATAAAGGATGCCTGCGCATAACTAACTCTATCCTAATGGTAGTGAAAATCTCGTTGGAAGAGAACTACATTTGTTCACTGTTTATTAGAGATCCTGTCAAAGATAGACCAGAGTTAACTAAGTAAGAAGGATAGCACAAACCCAAATTAACCTTGGTTAATTATTGTTCAAAACCGTGAGTGGATTGGAAAACCCGGTTTGCCCATATCGCACCGCTTTTGTGGGTTGAGCGGTATTCAAGAGGTTGGCTCCGATTCCATAGAACGGGCGACACGCGTCCCTATACGACTCCACAAAACCGCTTGTCACTGCGCGCCATCGCGCATTATTGTTCGACCCAGGATGCCCAGCGATATTGTTGAGCGCTGTTGATCTGGGAAGGGGTCATCGGACGGTGATCATTTGCTATAGATGCACGACAGTTAACCAAGGTACGACGACCATCGCACGTCTTCTCCGAGCGATATCCGTCCAATCAAATGAGGCGGTGCGACTCGATAACAACCGTCGGATGGAAATGATCGTTAGCAATGGGCCCTAGTTTTAAATAATATTGATTAAGCCGTCGATTATGCATGTGGGGCCGGATCCAAAGGACTATTTAAAAAGCCATTTGATAAAAGCGTGGATTATTAATATAAAATATATTTAATTACCAAAAGTTGTGAATAATATTTATTTATCAAATTCCACGAATTTGATAAATAAAATTCCATTAAAAGAAAGAAAACCATCAGCGGCACGTTAATGTTACTTAAACTTGGCTATAGTATTATTTGGCGGAGAAAAAGATTACCTTTGGGACAATTCGTGCATGGAAGAACGAAGATTGGATTTTCAATTTGGATTGGTTCGAATTTTAATTTGAATACCATTAGTAATTGAGTGGTTTTCTACTCATGGTATTGATAAAGGAAAAACTATATAAGGAGAAGCACATTATGGTTAAGGTGTGCATGTGCAGGGGTTGTTAATAAATAAATCTCTTTAAGAGATATCTGCATAGATTGATGCACCTATGGATATGATCTAGAAATGATGAATCTCCACGATGATCGGTGAAAAGAAACGATGAAGACCTGACGGAAGTCTGATGAAGAAATTGAAGAAATTTGGTGGATCTGAGGGTTGAAGCCTTCTGTATGAAAGTGGAAGTATCCTACCAGTAAAAGTTGGTGTTAAAATCAGGGGGCTTGGAGCTCCCTTCCAGTAGTGGCTGGAGAACAAGAAAAGGTTGTAGCCTTCCAGCAGGTGGGTGCCTGCGTGCTGGTATAAGTCTGCACCAGCATAAATTGTAAAAAGTTTTCTTTATAATAAATATTGAAGACTGAGATAATAGCAGCGGTGGTTTTCTCCCGAATTGGGTTTCCACCTTAAATATTGGTGTTCATTTGTGTTTCTTATGTTTGACGGTTGTTCTGTTATTTATGTTCATGTTTACTGCTTATCTGATGAATGAATGATGCAATGATCTAAGTAAAGACATAATAAGATCTTTGGACATACAAGTTGGATTCAGTAATGTAGCATATGGTTTTGAGAGAAAAGGAGAACTAAAAAGTTTTCAGTCAGCTCTAAATACTGATAATACTGATTCACCCCCCCTCTCAGTATTTTTCTAACAGGTTTCAGTTCATCGGTTGCTTCCATGATGGTCAACCACCGTCATATAGTTTCACAGTTTGGTCATGGCGCAAGTGTAGGTGGTTGTGGGCAGGGATGTCAACGTGTTACGACACCACGAGACCGCATAAGTCATGTACGCTCAGGGACTTCATGTTGGGCACCTTCCAGGAGGCTAGGACGCTTCTCGATGATACTCGAACTGGTGCAATCTGTCTCTGCTCAACTGGATGCCCTTGATCAAGCTCACATGGAGGAACACGAGGTCATCATGGCCAAATTTGAGCAACTTCAGTACTTCAGTGCTATGTTCGTGAAAGGGTTGTAGGGGTATGGTGCAGATAAAATTCACTGATGGAAAAGGTTGAAAAACTGGAAATTTGGCTTGCTCTCTTTGAGCACCATGTCAATTGTATGTATAGCCCTCTGCCACCCCAGATACTTGGTTGGATAACCCTGCTTCAATTACCTCCGACCATTGAATATGTTCATTGGTGTTTTTCTTGTTCTTTTATTTTTATGGAATGTTAGGGCCTCTCAGGGTTTGGACCAGCAGGAAATTTTGCTTTTTGTGTGTTGTATCGTGATCACATTGGTCAACAAACCTGGTCGGGGTGAGACCATATGCATTTTGACATCCTTGTATATTCCCATTGATTAATAGAAACTCTTCGACTTACAATTATTATTATTAATTTTTTTTTTCCATGCAAAATATATATGTAAAAAATAAATATTATTGATTTTTTAAGATAAACATCACAACACAATTTGCCTATTATTTTATAATTTCAAGTTAAATATAAGTGAATTTGTAGGATCAATAATTATATTCACTTTTTAATCATTAAATATTTTAATAAAATTACTATTGTAATTAACATAATAAAAATTTATTATTTTCGACTTTGGAAAAACATAATATATATATATATATATATATATATATATATATATATATATATATATATATATATAAAATCCTTATCACATTGATTTGTTTAAAAAAGTTATAATAACATAATTTTACATATTATTCAATAACCTGAAATTAAGCAGAATTTGTAAGATCAATTTATTAAAAAAACCATAAATCATACAAAACTAATATACATTTTTCTTTATTTATAAATGCTTATATTGTTATTAATATTATAATAATATCATTCATAGATATGATTTATCCTAAAATTACATGGTTACATACAACTTGAGTGGGCCTAATGGTTAAGAGCATGTGTTTCCTCCTAAGAAGTCACAGGTTCAAAACCAGAGGGGGGGTAGAGTATGTATGTCTTCGTAGACTTAACAGTCAAATCGTTGCGTGGAGGTGGGTCCCTTGTCCCACAAACAAGGGGTTCTCATACACAAATTTGGTGTCTGGCTTGGCAGGTGACCTTAAAATTAGATAATAATAATAATAATAATAATTTTAATGGGACATGTATAAGGTTCACTTGGAAAAGAACTATAGGCATGAGTGTCCACCCATGATTCCTTAGAGGGAATGGAAGGTCCTCATCGTAGAAAAAAATAATAATAAAATGAAAAGGGAAGGAAAAACACCACTTGGTCGATCTAGGATCTTTACTTCATTGATGTATTCAGTATTGCATGTGAAAAGAGCATGAAAACCACATCTTCATACACTTTAAAGAAGAGGAAAATCAAAGGAAACCATGAGCCTCAAAACAAATATGTACAACAAAAATAAACTTTATAAGAACCAATAGGATTCAATATGATGATGTCAACCATGGGGGACGATTCACCAATTTTGGAGTTAAAAATAAATAAAAATAAACTCATAATTTCAAATTATCTCCCTACGATTTTACTCAGATTTCGAGTGGGAACATTCATTAATTATGCATCCAAGGAATACCCATGTTGCATACTTTCAATAGACCCTACTGCACAAAAAATGTGAAATACATGAAAAAAATGATTGCATGTATTTCACATTTTTCATGTAGTAGGGTCCATCGAAAATATGTAACATGGGTACTCCTTAGTGTTGAAATGGACAACAGGAAGATGATTCTAATTTAATTTTCCCTTAATTAAATTAAAAGGAAATTGTAATTCCACATCACATGACAAATTGTACGAGTTAACTGAGTTGGGAAGACTTAGTTATCTCAGTCAATTCGAGTTGGGGGTCAAATTGGAGGCATGTAAAGTTCACTCTAAGTTTTAGGGGGTCTAGTTGCATTTTATTTTGAGTTGTAATTGTTTAACTTAATTATTTGAGTTAAAATAAGTCTAAGTAGTTCTAATCGATGGATGAGCTAGTGAGAGGACCACTAAATTAAATCTGATTTAATTCACATGCAGTGATAAATTAGATAAGTGATAAATTCACTATAAATAGTTTCTTCATCTCAGTTCTAATGAAGACCCACTTGAGATTGGAGTTAAAGGGAAGTATACTATCAATTTTATAATTATAAAATTGTATAGTTCATGCATGAGGTGAGCAGGATGCCTTAGATGAACTGCGCAATAAATTCTAGGGAATTTCCTAATTAATAGGGGCTCAATTCCCTCAGGAATGGGTAAGAAAGGTTGATAAACCCAGTGGTAAGAAATTAGTTAAATATTGGACCAAACTTGATGGGATCAAAGTGAGACAATGACAGATATTGCAGAGATATCTTAAGCCTGAGAGAAGCATCATATTGTTTCATATTCTTGACTTAATGCAATATACAAATAGAGAGGTTTTTTAGTTGAGTCTTTACCCAGATAAATCTTTACGTTGTGAGATTGAAATTCTTTCTCTTTCTTGTTCTTGTGATTGTGCGTTCGTAATTTGTTTCCAAAATTTGTAGAATAGATTTAAGTATTTTGTTTTAGCATATTACAAGATTGGTTGAATCTATTTGGATTTCTTGAAGCAAGGCTTAGCAACCTAGATGCAAGAAATTGGTTAAGTATTGAACCAAAATTGCTAGGATCAGAGGGAGACAGTCAAAGATAGTGTAGAGAGCTCTCAATCTTGAGAGAAGAATTGTGTTGTTTCATATTTTTGACTTAATGAAATATACATATAGCAGGGTTTTTAGCAGAGGCTTTCCCCAAATAAATCACTAGTAAATTTGGCCCAATTTCTAACGGCCACTTCATCGGTATTCCGACACATAGTCGTCGCAAGAGCGACAGTTTGAGGCTAGAAAAAATGTGGTTAGCCATTATGTTGCAATTTCGACACTTCAATAAAGCGTCAGTATTGCAACACTTTTTCCGAAGTTTTGCAAAGTGTCGCAATACCGACACTTGAAAAGTGGCACAATACTGACGCTTGTAAAGTGTCACAATGCCGACGCATATGAAGTGTCGCAATACCGATGAAAGGAAAAAAATTTTGTAGGTTGAAAGTGTCGGAAGACCGATGCTGAAGAAGCATCGCAAGAGCGACGAAAGGAAAAAAAATTCGTAGGTTGAAAGAATCGGAAGACCGACACTTAGGAAGTGTCACAAGAGCGACGAAAAGGAAAAAAAATCGTAGGTTGAAAGCGTCGAAAGACCGACACTTAAGAAGCGTCGTAAGAGTGACGAAAGGAAAAAAATTCGTGC
This sequence comes from Pinus albicaulis, assembly GCA_034641835.2. Lineage (NCBI taxonomy): Eukaryota > Viridiplantae > Streptophyta > Pinopsida > Pinales > Pinaceae > Pinus > Pinus albicaulis. The sequence continues at coordinate 1,189,988,614 of CM076582.1, forward strand.
ATTGAAAGCATCGGAAGACATCTTTTCTCAGGGGAAGCTTGAAGGATCTCCCACCCTCACTAGGTCTCGGGGTGGTGTTGTATTTGTTCGGGGTGGGAGCTCCAAGCACGGTGTGGGTCCTTCGAGAGGCACTGGTCATGGAGGTTGCAATTCATCGGTTGCTTCCATGACAGGCAACCACTGTCATATAGTTTCACAGTTTGGTCATGGCGCAAGTGTAGGTGGTTGTGGGTAGGGATGTCAATGTGTTACGGCACCGCGGGACTGCATAAGTCATGTACGTTCGGGGACTTCGTGTTGGGCACCTTCCAGGAGGCTAGGTCGCTTCTCGACGATACTCGAACTGGTGCAATCTGTCTCTACTCAACTGGATGCCCTTGATCAAGCTCACATGGAGGAACACAAGGTCATCATGGCCAAATTTGAGCAACTTCAGTACTTCCAGTGCCATGTTCGTGAAAGGGTCATAGGGGTATGGTGTAGATAAAATTCACTGATGGAAAAGGTTGAAAAATTGGAAATTTGGCTTGCTCACTTTGAGCACCATGTCAATTGTATGTATAGCCCTCTGCCACCCCAGATACTTGGTTGGATAACCCTGCTTCAATTGCCTCCGACCATTGAATATGTTCATTGGTGTGTTTCTTGTTCTTTATTTTTATGGAATGTTAGGGCCTCTCAGGGTCTGGACCAGCGGGAAATTTTGCTTTTTGTGTGTTGTATGGTGATCACATTGGTCAACAAACCTGGTCGGGGTGAGACCATATGCATTTTGACATCCTTGTATATTCCCGTTGATTAATAGAAACTCTTCGAGTTACAATTTTAAATTTTATTTATTTATTTATATATATATTTTTAATGCAAAATATATATGTAAAAAATAAATATTATTGATTTTTTAAGATAAACATCACAACACAATTTGCCTATTATTTTATAGTTTCAAGTTAAATATAAGTGAATTTGTAGGATCAATAATTGTATTCACTTTTTAATCATTAAATATTTTAATAAAATTATTATTGTAATTAAAATAATAAAAATTTATTATTTTCTACTTTTGAAAAACATAATATATTTTTTTTATAATCCTTATCACATTGATTTGTTTAAAAAAGTTATAATAACATAATTTTACATATTATTCAATAACTTGGAATTAAGCAGAATTTGTAAGATCAATTTATTAAAAAAACCATAAATCATACAAAACTAATATACATTTTTCTTTATTTTTAAATGCTTATATTGTTATTAATATTATAATAATATCATTCATAGATATGATTTATCCTAAAATTACATGGTTACATACAACTTGAGTGGGCCTAATGGTTAAGAGCATGTGTTTCCTCCTAAGAGGTCACATGTTCAAAACCAAAGGGGGGTAGAGTATGTATGTCTTCGTAGACTTAGCAATCAAATCGCTGCGCAGAGGTGGGTCCCTTGTCCCACAAAAAAAGGGGTCTCATACACAAATTTGGTGTCTGGCTTGGTAGGTGACCTTAAAATTAGATAATAATAATAATAATTTTAATGGGACATGTATAAGGTTCACTTGCAAAATAACTGTAGGCATGAGTGTCCACCCATGATTCCTTAGAGGGAATGGAAGGTCCTCATCGTAGAAAAATAATAATAAGAAAATGAGAAGGGAAGGAAAAACACCACTTGGTTGATCTGGGATCTTTACTTCATTGATGTGTTCAGTATTGCATGTGAAAAAAGCATGAAAACCACATCTTCATACACTTTAAAGAAGATGAAAATCAAAGGAAACCATGAGCCTCAAAACAAATATGTACAACAAAAATAAACTTTATAAGAACCAGTAGGATTCAATATGATGATGTCAACCATGGGGGACGATTCACCAATTTTGGAGTTAAAAATAAATAAAAATAAACTCATAATTTCAAATTATCTCCCTACGATTTTACTCAGATTTCGAGTGGGAACATTCATTAGATGCATAATTTAATTATGCATCCAAGGAATACCCATGTTCCATACTTTCGATAGACCCTACTACACAAAAAATGTGAAATACATGAAAAAAAGTGAATGCGTGCATTTCACATTTTTCATGTAGTAGGGTCCATCAAAAATATGCAACATGGGTACTCAGTGTTGAAATGGACAACAAGAAGGTGATTCTAATTTAATTTTCCTTTAATTAAATTAAAAGAAAATTGTAATTCCACATCACATGACAAATTGTACGAGTTAACTGAGTTGGGAAGACTTAGTTATCTCAGTCAATTCGAGTTGGGGGTCAAACTGGAAGCATGTAGTGTTCACTCTAAGTTTTAGGGGTCCTAGTTGCATTTTATTTTGAGTTGTAATTGTTTAACTTAATTATTTGAGTTAAAATCAGTTTAACTAGTACTAATCAATGGATGAGCTAGTGAGAGGACCACTAAATTAAATCTGATTTAATTCACATGCAGTGATAAATTAGATAAGTGATAATTCACTATAAATAGTAGTTTCATCTCAGTTCTAATGAAGACCCACTTGAGATTGGAGTTAAAGGGAAGTATACTATCAATTGTATAATTAGAAAATTGTATAGTTCATGCATGAGGTGAGCAGGACGCCTTGGATGAACTGCACAATAAATTCTAGGGAATTTCCTAATTAATAGGGGCTCAATTCCCTCAGGAATGGGTAAGAAAGGTTGAGCAACCAAGTGGTAAGAAATTAGTTAAATATTGGACCAAACTTGATGGGATCAAAGTGAGACAATGAGAGATATTGCAGAGATCTCTTAAGCCCGAGAGAAGCATTGTATTGTTTCATATTCTTGACTTAATGCAATATACAAATAGTGAGGTTTTTTAGCTGAGTCTTTACCTAGATAAATCTTTGTGTTGTAAGATTGAAATTCTTTCTCTTTCTTGTTCATGTGATTGTGCGTTCGTAATTTGTTTCCAAAATTTTTAGAATAGATTTAAGTATTTGTTTTAGCATATTACAAGATTGGTTGAATCTATTTGGATTTCCTGAAGAAAGGCTCAACAACCTAGATGCAAGAAATTGGTTAAGTATTGAACCAAAATTGCTAGGATCAGAGCGAGACATTCAAAGATAGTGCAGAGAGCTCTCAAGCTTGAGAGAAGAATTGTGTTGTTTCATATTTTTGACTTAATGAAATATACATATAGCAGGGTTTTTAGTGGAGGCTTTCCCCAAATAAATCACTAGTAAATTTGGCCCAATTTCTGACGGCCACTTCGGCGCTATTCCGACACATATTTGTCATAAGAGCGATAGTTTGAGGCCAGACAAAACGTGGTTAGCCATTACATCATAATTCCAACACTTCAATAGAGCTTTTGTATTGCTACACTTTTCCTGACGTTTTGCAAAGTGTCGCAATACCGACGCTTGCAAAGTGTCGCAATACCGATGCTTGTGAAGTGTTGCAATACCTACGCTTGCAAAGTGTCGCAATACTGATGCTTGTAAAGTGTCGCAATATTGACACGTATGAAGCGTCGCAATATCGACGAAAGGAAAATTTTTTCGTAGGTTGAAAGCGTCGGAATACTGACATTGAAGAAGCATCGCAAGAGCGACGAAAGGCAAAAAATTTCGTAGGTTGAAAGCGTCGAAAGACCGACGCTTAGGAAGCGTCGCAAGAGCGACAAAAAGGCACTAAAATCGTAGGTTGAAAGCGTCAGAAGACTGACGCTTAAGAAGCGTCGCAAGAGCGAAGAAAGGAAAAAAATTCATGTGTTGAAAGCATCGAAAGACTGACACTTTGGAAGCGTCGCAAGAGCGAAGAAAAGTTAAAAATATTTAAAAAAAATGAATTAATATTGTAAGATTGTATGTTTTTTAATAGGAGTTAATCCATCCATTTTCCTAAAAATTTGGCCTTCAGACACTAGGTAATTTTCAATGATATCCAACATTTGCTTTGTTTGAGTAAAAATCAAAACTCAATGATTTTGATCCTTCCATACCTTGAAGACTTGAGAAACCACCTTCAATTTTTCACTGTGTTCTATATTTCCAAAATCTGGATGTGTAGCGTTGTGATCCATTTACAGCAAACCAGGATGATTGCATATTTTTCACAATATATATATTCCATAAAGAGATTTTCTACTTCCTTCGAATATTTATACACATCCAAAATTGCAAGAAAATCATGATATGTTATTCGTTTCTCCTCAGTTAAGTTACAAAAATAAACATGTTTTGTTTTATTTGTAAGATATGCATTTACATCCATTTTCATATGGCGCAACATGTAGGGCATTATCAAATCTGGAAGAACCCCAACACATTTATACTATAAGTTGAAACTTGTAATGGACTTGGATTAGTATAACCATTAATTACAATCGGTACAATAAATTAAGCCTCAAATATGGGAAACACTCCATCTTCACAGTTAGACCCCAAGTGGTAGAAAAATTTTTGTTCTCTTGCACTTCGGTCTCCATTTAATGCACATACAAATTGTGGAAACAACTAACAAAGAATATTATAACAATTCTCCCTTTTACCGGGAAAAGTTACAAATATTTAAAAAAAATGAATAAATATACTGCAAAATTGAACCTAAGTGTCTATGTTACATCCCCAAACTATAAATCTAGAGTCAAGACCCATGTATATTCCACTAAATTGGACTAATTTTCAAATCTCACTTGCAAGCTAAATTTCCCATTTGTAGGTTCTTTATAATTATTTGGGGCCATGTGTATTGCCCATGAGCCCTAAAAGTAAATGTTCAGGACCAATTTGTCATGTTTTAGCCTTGAACATGTTGTAGGAAATGAGACCCATCCATTGAAAGTTGAAATCATCATCCAAGAGTAAATAAACAACAATTTTTTAATCTCAACAAGGCATTTGTATAGTGGTCCCAACACTACCATTTTTCTCCTATGGATTCCTCACCATTAGTGTATATTTACCCATTTATGTCTTTATGCCTTAGATTTGGTACATATGGAGTGATGAAAAGTTAAAAATATTTAAAAAAAATGAATTAATATACTGCAAAATTGAAAATACACAACTAAATGAAATGTACGACTTCATCTTTCATTAGTATGACAATATTTTAAAATTGTTCTAGTATATGATGGCATGCAATACTTTTGGAATACAGAGATATCTTTGCTGCTTGCTTTGAATTGTTTAGGTAGCAGTGACTAAATCTTTGAGTTTGCTTTTCGAAACAGTCATGGATTTTTTCAAAAAAATTATAGAGAATTTTTTCAAAAAATTTATTTTGTGATTGTGTTTTACCTTATATTTAGTTTGCTTTTCATTTCCTATGGCGATCTTGTGGAAAAGGAAAGAGTATATGGCAATTTTCCAATACAATCAGCTTTCCTTAGTAGTGTTAAGACTATTTATGACCAAGTCCAAGCAATATGTAAAGGAGAAGAAAATGAGTATTAATGTGAAGCAAAATCCCAACACAGTGATAAGCCATTGTAGAGATATCCTGTAACATTAAATACATAAGTTATAACAACTATAAACCAAAGACATCACACAGGACATGACACTGAAACTGCTAGAAATGTTAGTACTGGAATGAGGGTTGAGCAATTCACATAAACTCAGTGAATTGCACTCCAATGACAGCGTTTGTAAATTTTTCAAACCTAGGTGATTTCTGTCCTAATGTTCTCTCATTAAATAACTCAAAACATAATTTATTTAAAGGTAGAAAATAAAATTTCTGAACATTGCATCAATCACACAACAGCTGAGCAATGAACAGTGGATGAAATAAAATACATACATATGGATTTTTCCTATTAATCAACTTTTTATCATTTGATCAAAGCTTACAAGGTGGCCTCTGCAGCCTGCTTGAACCAACAACTTTGCGGTCAATAAAATCATCTCAAACAGCAGTGTACAACCTATGTAAAAGAGGGTACAGATACATTAGTATGGCCTGCTCTGTTTCTGCTACCTTTGGACCTAAAATCTCTTTTCCTCTCCTCTCAACACTAAAGCACACTCCAGCAAGATAGTGTATGACCATATTTGAAGGTGCATGGCCTGTGCATGAAGAAAATATGTCTACAATAGTGGTACGGATTGTAGGGCATGCCGGTAAGTAGTCTCATTAGCAATATGCTCTTCTTCTCCTTGAATGCACTCTTCCTTCCTCCAATTCTCTTGTTCTTTTCTCCTATGAGATTGAATTTTCCTATCTTGTCTTCTTTTTGCTTTGAGAGAAGATAACTAATCTCCTCAATCCTAGCTTGCCACCTATCTCATTCTTGAGATGTATGGCTAAGATTAAATCCCAATCTAAGATTTTAAGTCACTAATGTTCTGGAACTTCTAGAACATTTCATTTGGACTCTTAAACCTCCACATTGACAAAGCTTTTGGCGTGGGTAATGAAAAGAGAAGAATTTTGTTTAAAATGTCCATATGGCATACAAATTTTGTTTAATGTCTTGTCCCCCCCGAAAAAAAGATATCATTTATCAATGCAAAATATCCTCTTTAAACTGGACAGGAAATTTCTTAGTTATACATAACAGATGTCATTTATAATATATAGAAGACTAGTAATTGATCCATCATCCCATTAGCAATCAATGGGCACCTTTGTCAAATGAAGTAATAACGAGAAATCAAAGCAAGAAATGTGATATGCACAACCGTAACCAAATATTCTTAAAACATACCCCCAGCAGTCTCGCATCAACCATGGATTTGAATTTTGCACTGGTTTTAAAATCACTCTTAAACGAAAAAGTCAACACATAAAGAATTTGAACCTGTGTTTGCCTAAAGGAATGTCATGCATTCAATTGCTGAAGCCTTTACCAAAGTATATAATGAGTATAGAGAACCTAATGTCAATAGACCATAACACATTTGATAGTCTGAATTTCAACCTACAATTTTGTATTGATCCTTTGTACAACGTTAAATAGTGATAGTATATAAATCACCAACAATTTGCTGGTGCAAGTTTAAGTTTCCCGTAATGAATGCTTTACTAGCCAGCTCCACAATACAAAAACTAACACAAGGTTTTGACCAAATATCTTTCTTCACTGAAGAATAGTTTTGTCAAAAAATATCTGTCTAGAAAATACCTGGAAAACAAATGGACTTGTGAACAACCAAAATCTCAAAATACCATGTGCTTAATCTTGGAAGGCCTGCAAATTCGCAGCTATCATTTTGTGCTACTTTACACATCACCTTCTTATCTTTTGCTAGCTTATGCTCCACCATGAATCAAGAGCACCTTGCAACTAACTCAGTATCTACTTCATTCGAAAAGGATGTAATTAGTACAGGCAGTTGATGCATCATGACACTTCTAGATTAGTTTGATCTCTAGCGTCCCGTGAAACTTATTTGGTAACCAAAAAAGTTCCTTTGACGACCTCCAAAGTTTCTTTGTTGAATGGGATTGTTTGTTTGTCTCCCACCTATCTGAGCCTGCTATGCCCTCATCCTTTGCTCCTTCATGTTTGCAAAAAAAGAATCAAGAGTCTGTGTAAAAAAAAATGAAACTTTGCTTCAAATAACATAGATTGCAACAACACAAGCAAACTAGACTTGCCTTGGTGATTTCCAATAAAGGTGGTTCATTTGAAAATGATCATGGGAAGTCACTTTCATATAAATAAAGCGAGCAAACAGATAAGATGTTGGCATGGAGAAACCAGATTTTCTATAGAGATTATTTACTTAGGCCTTGATCAGAGAGTTCATTCCAGTAAAAAACATCATTATCTAATTTTTTAACCTGATCTTAGATGATACACTCCCTCATTTTGTACAAGATGACTCGGTGATGGAGTTATACTAAATCCCATAAAGGCGGGTTTTCATCACTATGAATTTAGCCTACATTTTAAAATAGACAATGATTTCTTCACACGAGAGTGACTTTCAAAAAATTGTAAATTGCAAAATGAGGGCCATCCCATTGGAAATTCTACATTTGTTCAACTAAATAGTACTCAGTTTCTTCCTCTCTCAATGCAAAACCTTTACACAAGCTTATCTGGGGTTTATTCCTCGACAATACTTCAGACAAAATAGAACTAGTTCCAACTTGTAGAACATTGGGAGGATAAAGTTGATGTCTCTCGAGGATGCTCAAAGATTGGCATTATGTGTACAAAATTTTAGGTGAATACTGCACCAGTATTATTATGAACACTTTGCCCTATACTTTAGCCCAAAAGGTAGATTTTTTTCATTAATATCTACAGAACCTAAGGAGTAGTGCAAGGCAAGGTTTATGTAATGGTGAGATGACCGGCTCTAGAAGGAATCAATTTGAAGTATCTATAGAATATCTTGTCACCATTTTCCATATAAGGTGGAATAGATTAAAGTAAGACCATGGAAGCTTAAATACCAAATCAACAATAGTGCATTAGGCAAGGAGAGCTTTGCTCATCAATGGAAAATGTTCTTTCTTAATTTTTGGATCCATATATTACCTCCAAAGCATCTCAGAGATGTGTCTAGATTTCATGGTAAAGTACAAAGATGGAGGAATCGATGTTATTCAAACTGGTGTATTTTGGAATGGTCATGGGCCAGAGAAACATAATTATAATTTTGCGGGAAAACTTGGTGAGTTTTTAAGGCCAATACAAGGAAGATCTGAATTTGCAAATTTAAACATCCATATAAGATAACTTCAAAGGTGATAGAGCACTTTTGTATAATTTTAGGGAGATTGATGTTAGTTGGAATTTAGAATTATAAGAATATTTTGAGGCAGATCTTTAGCTTTGAAGGATTATAGTCAACAACATGAAGTTTCCAGATCTTTTATAACCTCATCTTACTCTCCTGAATCTAGGATGCCAACCTAATTATCGAACTTATTATGAGCTTATGAATGGTATAGTTCAAGAAAACAAGATACAAAAAGAACACTTGATTCCTAATGAGGATGCAGTAGGTAGTTCAGATCCTAATAACTTGGATGAAATTCATGACCTGGATGGAATGCCACTCGAAATAAACAATGTTCTTTCATTTAAGCTCCTTGAAAAAATGATGGAGAAGCATTTTCAGCCTACTGTAGATACTTATAGTGCCTTAATTGCAGGATTATACAAATAAGGCAAACTCCTTGAGGCAGACTAGCTGATAAATATGTTAGAGAGAGGCCTCCGTCCCAATGAAGCAATTTTGAACAAGTATTTCACATAATCCTAGTCACAATTTACAATTGTCTATTCATAATCATAATTGGAATTTATTTTCAAGGTTTACATACTAAAGATCAAATTGTGATTTACCTTAAGCTTCATGTTCACTAGAGCTATCTTTCACATAAGGTCGTGTGTCAATTTAAGATTATCTGGAATATATTATTGCATATTATAAACTAGATTTTCCATTTGATTCAATGTCGTGTTTGAACATAGTTACAAACATATCCTAGACTTATCATTTAATCAAAAAGTTGGAATTTTTTCAAGTTTTATATACCATTAAACAAAGTGTGGCTTAACCTAAGAGTTCTTGAAGAATTTCTCTATCTTCTTGGGTATAATTCTCTTACAGAAATCTGGAAATTTTCTTTCATTAAGTATCATAAAGCCAGAGTCGTCCTTAGATTAATATCATTATACCTCACTGAAGGATGTTTTAGAGGATTGATGATCGTAATGATGGCTCCAATGGATAATATAGCCATGCATATTATGGGAAAATGGATTCAATTCAGTTAGCGGAGGATTTTTAAACCATCGGAGAGTGAATTCACGCTCTCCCATAGTCGGAGGAATGTGGTGGTTTCCCCAGTGGCAGAGTCGATGAGGGCTATTGGGCCATTGTGGCGAAGGAGACATAAGTGGAGAGATCCAGGTATTCGTCTTGGGGAAAATCTACTGGTTTTCGCTTGCTGTAGTACGTCTGGTTGGAGCTACAATATCTGCTGCGGGGATCGATCTGGAGACACATTGTTCTATGGAATTATGGATTCAATATATGAGGAAAGGAGAAAATAAATTTGTGTGCAGGGAAGGGAATTAGGATATGGATGGAATGGAAGGGAATGGGACTAGGTTTTCATGGTATTTATAGTACGATAAAATATAGTACAAGAGCGATGGCTTGCGATGCTAGTTCTATTCATACCTAAGAGATAAAATACACTGTCTGGGAAACTGGATCGAGATCGCAGTTGGGTATTGTTTCCATGGAGAGGCAGATCCAAGGAAAAGACACTTGGATCAGGCTTATAAGCTCCCACAGAGGCCACTATGCATTTGTTTCATCAGATCGGGTTGGTAATGGGTTGCATACAGAAAAGCCTTTCAAGACCCTGATAACCAAAATGGGTATAGACTCCAAAAATCTGCATATTTTCATTTTATTAATGCTCTGAATGTACCACCAAAGGTAGTCCCAATAGAAAAAATTACAAGCAGATCCATGAGACAAGATCCCGAAAAAAAGCTAAAATGCCAACCTGCAAAATTTTTGTTGTATTGAAGAATAATAGTACCTGTTTTTGGAGTTGTGGAGTTGAGAGCAATGCAGAGATCCTCACACTGTCCATGGTGCTAGGCTCCAGATCCATGAGCACGACTCAGGGCACAAATCTCCCGCATCCTTCCTCCAAACCTACAATAGTATGGCTACATCCTTCCTCAAAACCGACGACAGTATGGCCGTATCCTCCCTCCTTCCTTGGACAAACCATGCAACCGGAGGGAAATGAACGAGGGAAATCAAAACTTTTGATATTTGAAAATTTTTGACATTTTGAAATGAAACAAGTGTGTTTTTTTTTAAGGCCACTCAAATTAATTTAAAAATATATATTTTAATAATTACAATAATTTTTAAATAATTAAAATAATTTCTAAATAATTAAATGTTTGTTTATTTTGATTGTTTATAAATATTTACAATAAAAAAAATAAAACATATCTTTTTGAGAAGCAATTAAAATTATATGAGTAAATAATGGACTGATTTTTGCATATAGTAATCCTTCTACCCTACTAAATCATCATGCTTTATTAAAAGGAGTTTTAAACTTTACACTATTAAATTATGTTTTATTTTAAATATTGCATTTGCAACCATGATCAAGAATCATAAGAGTTGTTTATTCATGTAACACGCTCAATATGCAAGGTTTTTTATTCATGTAACATGCTCAGTAAATATCCTTAAATATTGAGAACATATCTAATTAGTTGGAGCCTGTGTTACCCTTTATTTTGGCATATGGTTAACACTAGTGAATTATCCATATTTAAACAATTTGATGCTGGGAGGTTTGATATAGAAATGTCAGCTATGTTGCTCAGGGGTCGGATATAGAAATGTCAGCTATGTTGAAGTATTAGCATGTTAAGGTCTTCTTTGTGATGAATAATATGCTCACAATGGTCTTTGTGAGGAGTCATTGAAACTGTTCAATTAGATGCAACATAATGGGATGACACTCGATAATTTCACCTTTTCCACTAATTTTGTAGCATGTGCTAGTTTACGATGCAGTTCCAATATATCATCGTCATTAAAGTTAGGTTGGACTCAAATATATTTGTGGAGAATTCTCTTGTTTACCTATATACCAAATGTTTCAGCATAGAATATGCATGATTAGTATTGGATAATATGTTTTAATAGAGGGAAGCTAGAGTGCAGCGTGGCAAGGTAGGAGGCCTCTTGATGTGTACCGCAGCCCTTTAAGGGCCTGTTTGGTGACTGTGGGGAGGATCCCAGGGTTGCATCAAGATAGATCATGTTGTGCCCAACACTTATTTAACTCAGGGAAGAAGTGTTATTCCATCTTAGGTGTGGTAAAGATATTTATAAAAGATCTGAAGTATTACAAGGGGCTTTGATATTTGTCAAATGTGTCCTAGGAGATGACTCCAGGGAAATGGGAAAATCCCAAGAACAGTGCAAGTCCTAGATCCATCAAACGGTTATGGATTTGGGGGTTAGGGGTTAGGGTGGATTTAAGTGCATTTAGGGGTTAGGGGATTTAGGCTCAGTTAGAGGTTAGGTGAATAATGATTTAGTGGTTAAGGGATTAGGGATTAGGGGCTTAAGGGTTAGGGGAAGAGAATGGTCATTCCAGATGCTCTGAAAGTGTTGAGGCTTCAACCAGGTCACAAGTATTGTTTGCTAGGAAGGCTTTCCAAAGAAGTTGGCTGGCATCACTATGACACTATTACAGAATTAGAAGGGAAGAGAAAGGCAAAGGCTCAGGTTTCATATGAGAGAAGGAAGCAATTGGAAAAATTGAGATCAAAAGAAGTGGAGTTAGCCGAAAAGCAGCTTAACCCAGAGATGGATAAGATAAAACTTGACAACATATTTGTCAATTTCCAGGACACTTTATTGGTTATTCAGAAGGAGTATGAATACACCACCGTTAATATCAAGGTAATCGACCCCTAGCAGATCAAGGGGTTAAGGGGTTTAGGGGTTAGATGTTTGGGGTTTAGGGGGTTAAATGGGTTAGGGTTTTAGAGGTTTAGGGGCTTAATGGATTTAGCAGTTAAGGATTTTAGGGGTTAGGGGTCGTTACGGGTTAATGGGGCTAGGGTTTAGGAGGTTAAATCAGTCAGGGTTTTAGGGGTTTAGGGGGTTAAATGGGTTGAGGGTTGGGAATTAGTGTTTAAGGGGTTAGGGGTTAAGGGTTAGAGGTTTAGGGTTTAGGGGGTTAAATGGGTTAGGTGTGCATTAGAGGTTTAGGGGCTTAGAGGATTTAGCAGTTAAGGATTTTAGCTAGGGGTTATGGGTTAAGGGGTTAAGGGTTTAGAGGTCTAGGGTTTAGGGGTTTAAATGGGTTATAGGGGTTTAGAGGTATAGGGGGTTAGGGGATTTATTAGTTAAGCATTTTTGGGGTTAAGGGTTAGGGTACGAGGTTAAATGGGTTAGGGTTTTAGGGGGTTAAATGGGTTAGGACGGCTGGGAAATAGGGTTTAGAGGTTTAGGGTTTAGTGGGTTAAATGGGTTAGGGGTTTAGGGGGTTAAATGGGTTAGGGGTTAAGGGTTTAAGGGTTAGAGGTTAAGGTTTTAGAGGTTTAGTGTTTAGGGGTTAAATGGGTTTAGGCGCGCCCGACCGAACGATGCCACAACAGAGCAAACGACAAACGGGCCACCCGAATTACATGCACAAGGCACCCGGGCGGTCACAACTTAGAAAAACTGATACGGGCGCCCTCAAACGAAATGACACGACCTGAACGCACCCGGTCGGGCGACCTCCCACAGCGCAACACGGCATGCCCGACCGAACGATGCCACAAGGGAGCAAACGGAAAACGGGTCGCCCGAACGTGCACAAGGCACCTGGGCGGTCACAAATTAGCAAAAAAGATACGGGTGCCCTCAAATGAAACGAACTGACCTGAACGCACCTGGTCGGCGACCTAACATGGCGCGACACGACGCGCCCGACCAAACGATGCCACAAGGGAGAAAACGGAAAACGGGCCGCTCGAATGTGCACAAGGCACCCGGACGGTCACAACTTAGTAAAACTGATACGAGCACCCTTGAACGAAACGACCTGACCTGAATGCGCCCAGTCGGGCGACCTGATCACAAGGCTCAACACGGCGCGCCCGACCGAATGATGCTACATGGGAGCAAATAGAAAACGAGCTGCCCGAACGTGCACAATGCACATGGCGGTCACAACATAGCAAAACTGATACGGGCACCCTCGAACGAAACGGGCCGACCCGAACGCGCCTGGTCAAGCGACCTCACACGCCGCGACACGGCGCGCTCGACCAAACGATGCCACATGGGAGCAAACGGAAAACGGGCCACTCAAACGTGCATAAGGCACCCGGGCGGTCACAACTTAGCAAAACTGATACGGGCACCCTCGAACGAAACAACGCAACCCGAACGCGCTTGGTCGGGCACCCTAACACGGCACGACACGGCGTGCCCGATTGAATGATGCCACAAGGGAGAAAACGATAAACGGGCCGCCTGAACGTGCACAAGGCACCCGGGCAATCACAACTTAGTAAAACTGATACGAGCGCCCTCAAACGAAATGACCCGACCCAAACGCGCTTTGTTGGGCGCCCTCACACAACGATGCCATAAGGGAGCAAATGGAAAATGGGCCACTCGAATGTGCACAAGCCACCCGGGCAGTCACAACTTAACAAAACTGATATGGGCGCCCTCGAACGAAAAAACCCGACCTGAAATCCCCGGTCGAACAACCTCACACGACGCGACATGATGCGCCCGACCGAATGATGCCACAAGGGAGCAAACGGAAAACAGGCCGCTCGAATGTGCACAAGGCACCCGAGTGGTCACAACTTAGCAAAATTGATACGGGCACCCTCGAACGAAATAGCCCGACTCAAACGCGCCTAGTCGGGTGACCTTATCACAAGGCGTGACACGGCGCGCCTAACCGAATGATGCCACAAGGCAGCAAATGGAAAACGGGCCACCCAAATGTGCACAAGGCACCCGAGTGGTCATAACTTAGTAAAACTGATACAAGCGCCCTCGAACGAAACGACCTGACCCAAACGCGCTTGGTCGGGTGCCCTCACACGGTGCGACACGACGCGCTCGACCGAACGATGCCACAAGGGAGTGTTACACCATTTTTTGGTCATCTAACCCATTATCATTAGATAAACCCAAGTACACCATGTAAGACCAATTTTACCCCAAGTAAAATCACTTTCACCACATCTGTTTACATTTCTTGGTCATGTTTAACCCAAAACAAGGTAATCAATTAAATAAATCATTATTTATTTAATTATTTCCTAAGAATAAGTTATTTAAATCATTATTTAAATACTGTTCATGATTAAATTTGACTAAATCATCTTTAAATAATTAAATAAAACCTTTATTTATGATATATTCCCTGTTGCCCTTAAATAATAAACAAATCATTTATTTAACATTATTTATACTTCACTTCCGATTGATCGAAACCCTTTTCCCTTCAACAAATATAATAAAATATTCCTAAAGGGTGATTCTAGAATGTGATTAATAATATTTTATTCATG
The DNA here is from genome assembly GCA_034641835.2 of Pinus albicaulis. NCBI lineage: Eukaryota > Viridiplantae > Streptophyta > Pinopsida > Pinales > Pinaceae > Pinus > Pinus albicaulis. Next base: position 1,190,003,643 of record CM076582.1, read on the forward strand.
CACCAAGTTCTAGAACACCCCAATATTTTGTTATAAATAGAAGGGTTTTTCCCATTCATTAGTCACCTCCATTGCATTAGATCACACTAGATCTACTCTTGGTCACCAATTTCATTTTGTTTGCATTTTGAACTCCCATTGAGTTCCATGTTTGTTAGGGTTTGTCATATCAACCAAAGAGAGGAATTTTAGATCTGAAACACTGAGGACTTCCAAGAACCCATCCCACTGAGGAGAGCTGGAAAACACCTTTCTTGTTTTCCTCTCAGGTGCCCCATTCTTTAATATAATATAAGATTCTTTTTATACATTGTTCTTGTCTTGTTCATTGGATGCATGGAGCCATTTCACATTTTATCTGCTTAATGTATTTTATGCTTAGATCTAATATTATGCAGCAAATCTAAAGATATTTTGCAGCCATACTTGATGTTAGGGCTACTTGATATGCATAGCTAAAGTGATCTTTTATGATGAAAGGTGTTGAAATTTGGTTACCAGAGGACATGTGGTTCCCTAAGGCTTTGATCTTTGGCCTAGGGAAAAGTGTCCAAAAAAATTTAATTTTTCTCCTAAAGTGACTTTATAATTGTTATAAAGTCAAATCTAATTTAAAAGTGACTTTAAGTGATAAAGTTACTAAAGTGACTTTATAAAGTTACTAAAGTGACTTTATAAAGTTATAAAGTCAAATCTAATTTAAAAGTGACTTTAAGTGATAAAGTTACTAAAGTCTAATTTTAAAGTGACTTTAATAAAATCAATATAAAATTAGAAAGGAAAAAGTGACTTTGGAAATAAAAGACTAAGTGGGTCTTTATTAAAGTGGGGTGAATTAAAAAATAGAAAGTGAGATTTAAATGAGCATTTAATCTCAGCCCTAGATCTCAATCTATTTCAGCCATTGGATTTGGGGATTCCCCAAAAGTCACTTAGGGTTAGGTTAAAGGAGGAAAAGGAGGAAAAGATCATTCATTCTTTCATGAGCAGATTGAGAGAGGAGGAGAAGGAGAGCTGGAGACTTTTTTCTGAAGAGAGCTTGAGAGGGTGAAGGAGAAGAAAAACTCAGCAAGTCCATACAACAGTAAGGAGGGCACGATTTTCGAGTCAGTAAGAGAGTGCACGGATACCGAGGCAGCTTGGCCGTACAACATCACAGAAATCCGTACAGCAGTCCGTACAACGGTATTGAGGCACGATTTTCAAGGAGAAAGGTAGCACGTTTTTCAAGGAATAGTACAGCAGCAAGAGGGCTCGATTTTCTAGGTGGCTGGGCACGTTTATCGAGGAAGCCAACACTGTTTTCGAGAAAGATAGCTTGCTGGAAAATTTCGTACAGTCCGTACGGCTGTTCAGCTAAGTTCTGGGCACGAATTTCTGAACTGTCATTTGCTGTAATAAATTTCTGTTTTGAGTATTTTGCTGTTCTGGCACGTTTTCCAAGGCAGAGGCAAGCACGAAAACCCAGATAAGTCTGTTATTAATTTGCTGGAATTTTTCCTGTATATTTCACCCCTCTGTAAAAGCATTTTCCAGAAATAAGAAGGAGCTTTCGAACTGGTTTTCCCCAAGAGTTGTAGGGGGTTTTTCCAGGGTCATGTTGACCAAAAATATTTGTGTCAAATGTGTGAATGATTGTTTTTATGCTTGCTGATTTTTAATTTTGCATTTTCCAGCATTCTGAAAAATTTCCAGAATTTGTGTTTTCAGCAAAATTTATTTTCCAGTTTATTAAATGTATGGATATGGGAAAGGGCATTTAACTATTTTGGAGTAATAAGGTGAAAACTGAAAACCGGGGTGGGAAACTATAAATTTCTACAAAAGGATCATACTAACAATTGGCGACTCCACACGGGTTTTCTTTTGCGACCACTGTCGTTTTCTATTTTCTTGCATATCTAGCTGTTTCAGACCCTAGGGTTTCTCTTACATTTTTTGTTTTTCCTATTTTTATGCTATTTTTCCCCTCTAAAACCCTCAAACATTCAAATTTCTAACTTTCGTGTGTTTCTGGCCTTTTTGCGCAGGTGACCGACATCAGCCGCTGTTGAGACGACAAAATTTTCGAAAATTTGCTGCCGCCAGACCTGGCTCTGCAGGTCGCACTTATTAGCCCAAAAAGTGCGACCTGGCCTTGAGGTCGCACTTTTCTGCCTTAAATCTGCGACCTAGCCTGAAAACAGGCCCAAACTTGCGACCTGCACTTTTTTCTGCCATCTGCCAACACTTTTTCTGGGTTTCACTGAAGCTTCTGTCAGGGTGTTCCAGCCTCTATCTCCACCTGTTCAGACCTGTTTATGATCTATTTCACTCACCTAAGTGGGACTCTTGCCCCTTAGGGCTTCAGTTCCCTCCACTTTTTGTGGGAGAGTTTGTTGCTGTTTTCAGACGTCTGCATTTCCAGAAGTTTCAGCCTTATTTCAGATCTGATACCTCTTGTTCAGATCCTCACAGGTCAACTTTTCTTCCCTTTCTATACACTGCCTTTCGCTTTGTTTGGGTTTTGCTCTAGGGTCACCCCTTTGACCCCTTATTTTTAGCTGATCTCCTATTTTCTAGCAGCAACCTTGCCCCTGCTTGTTTGCTTCTTTCTGCACCACTTTCTAGCAGATTTCTCCATTAGATCCCAGTCCCTCCGGACCTTCGATCTATTGGTCGCTTGTTAGCGTGCTCTGCCCCTTCTAGAATAGTTTTGAGAGACCCACCTTCTTGGGTTCAACTACTGCCTTTTTAGTTGTTAATTTTTTGTTCTTTCAGTTTTATTTACTGCAGATTTCTTTTCCATTACGCAGCACACTTTTTTCTTTTACTCTCAAAACTTCTGGGTTTAATCAATTAAAATTAATGCATGCCACACACTGACCCTAAGTGAAGAATCGCCTGGTTAACACCACCTGGGAAAGACTCTAAAATTAATCGACACTACACCTCCTTGCCCTTGTCGCGTCTTGCTTTTGCACCTTGCTGCCCTTGTCGGTCTCTCTTCTTCACGTCATCATTGCGCCTCCAAGGTGTTTTTTCCCGACAACTTCTTGGCCTTCACCCTCAGTTTCCGGTTGATCGAATTACTCCTTCTCGTGTCCTCGAGTAAGTCCTCCCCCGAGTCCGCCCTCCGACTCTTCCTCTGCCTCTTCGGGATCTCCCCCTGTTAGTTTTGCCATGTCTACCTCTGATCAACCTCTTCTGGGCTACAGTTTCCCTCTAGGCATGTCCAGCCCCTTCGGCACTTTTACCTCTCCAGGTAGCATGTATCCCAGATTTGGCATGCCTCCTCCTTTTGCATATCCTACACCCTACCCCTACCCGCATTCTACTGTCCCAACGCCTTCAGCATTTGGACCACATTTACTCCGCCCTTCAGGGCCAACATTTGTGCATCCAGGTACCCCTTCTCCTCTTACTTCTCAACACAAGAGGAAAAGCCATCCCTATACTTCCATTCATCATGGACCCAACTATTCCTGCATTGATTCCCCCACTCTCACCCAATCCCCAGGCTCTCAGCCCAAGCCGATTAGGCCTCTTCACACTAACAAGCCTTGTTCGTGTTGTGATGTTTACGGTCATCCCACTCATGCTTGTCCCCGATTACCACCAATGAAACAACTATGGGAGTCTCAGCTCACTAAGCAGACACAACCATCTTCTCTCCCTCCCCATACGCACACGTCCCAACCCATTGTGTCTACTGATCCTTGCCCTCAACCAAGACTTGTGGCTACTCAATCACCTCATGACCCGGTACCCACTCAACCTTATCTGTCTGGTCCCTCTAGTCACCAGATTCTCATGATAGCCTCAGACCAATATCTCACCGCTAATCCTTCCCTTCAAACTCGACCTCCCATTCCTTCTACCTCCAAATTCCCATCCTCGGGCCCTACTCAGCCTCTATCGACACCCAATGCTCCCTTGCCCATTCCTCCGCCCACCGACAAGATTCATACCCAAATTCCTACGAGCCCCTCACGCCGAAATGCTGCCTCTACTCAGATTTCCCTGGATGCTGTCGACCCTACTGATAACTAGTTAATTGTTTTCGATCCCCGTCAACTTGACCATCCCCCTCTTCCTGCATCTGTTGCTTTCCAAATCTCGGTCCAAATCCAAACTGCCACTATTGCTCGATGCGTCATTGATGAGGGGGCATCTACCTGTGTCATGTCCGCTTTGGTTTGGCACCAAATTGGATCCCCTACGTTGGCCCCTTCCACCATCACCCTTCGCACGTGGGATGACCATGCTTCCCAGCCCGTCGGCCTCTTCCGCCGCTGTCCTATTACTCTTGCCGGCAAAACTGTGTGTGTCGACATCGAAGTAATCGATGCCCCTCTCGACTAAAACATCCTCTTGGGGCGTAGTTACACCTATGCCATGTCTGCCGTCCCATCCACAGTTTACCGCAAGGTGTTCTTCTCGCATAATGGAAAAATCGTCACCATTGACCAATTATCGTATCATACACCCACATCTCAGATTTCCCCTGAGGCCTCTATTTCTACCGCCACTACGTCTTGGCCTAGTATCTCTCCCGACCTCTTTAAAGACTCCTCCTTACTTGGAACCTTTCTTGACCCACCTACCCCCCCTGACCCTAGCCTGGCAAGCGTTTGCATGATGCAATCATCTTGGGCTGACCTTACACACCCCACTTTGGCTAGTCAGCAACCTCAACTTTCCCCAACTCCTCCGGCCCCTAGCCCTCCGGCCCCGCTAGCTAGTCTTTTTCCTTCAGAATCTCCTCTCCCTACTGGGTCGATTCCGCCTGACTTTAATCCCCTCGGCCCCTTCCCTCCTGGACAGATCCCTTTCCTCGCTCCCCCTCCTGGAGCTGCTTCCGTCCCTATCTTGGCTACCCTCTCTCTACCCAACTTAACCTTGGGTATACCTGTCTGGTATCTAAGCGCCCCTGCCCCTACCCTGCCTGGTCAACTCAAGCCGTATCTTTCTTTGACTCCGGTTCAACCAATACCCATGACCTCTCCCACTACTCCCATACCTCAGTCACCTAACCCAATGCCTCCTCCCGTTACAACCATGTCCGGTAACCATAGCAAATATCGCAGGGGGGCACCGAAGGACACGGTGGCGTCGACAACTTCCACTCCTCCTCGCCTTCCAAAACATCCCATCTAGTGCGCCTTGTGTGATGTTGTTGGCCACACCACCCATACCTGTCCTGAATTACCACACCTCAAAACCGTGGTCAATGAAACGTTTCCAGAATCTGATATTCCCACGGTCCAGGTCACTCTCCCTGGTTCCCTTCCCAAACTTAAAAACTTGCGCACCAATCACCCTTGTTCTTTATGCGACTTCCATGGGCATTATACCCACCTTTGCCCCCGTCTTGATAAGTATCGTGCTTCTTTGGCCGCTTACCGCCATTTCAAAGCCGCGCTTGCCCGTCCTCCTTTTTTAACCCCCGACCACACATCTACCCCTATTACCATTCCTCAGTCTGATACCGCCATGATCGAACTTTCAGCCACTATTTCCTACCTTTCCTCCTCACCTCGTTTTCCAACAATCGACCCCTTAGTCTCTGACCCCGCTTTCACCCCTCATAACGACACCAATGTAATCACCTCCCCTCCAAATCAGGTGTTTCTTACTTCTACCTCCTCTGGACATTCTCTACCATCCACTCCTCCCCTCTTCCAGTCCGACGAAGACATCATGGAAGCCATGACCGCACCCGACTTTCCATGGGACGATATGCACCATCATGCCTACTTCCTACCACATCAATCACATGACCAATACGCTATCGAAACCAAAGACTTAATCCCCAATAAAGTTGATTGGTTCAAAAACCCCATCCCTGCCCCTGATGCTTTCGAAGACGACAACATGGCTAATATCTCTCCTACCATCAAAATCAACATTTCTGTCAAACCGGGTCTCGAAGAACACATCACTCCGGGCGCCCAATGTACTCCAGATGAAATTGAAGCCTACACCAAAATTTTCAAAGAATTCCGTGATTTTTTCACCTGGTCCTACTCAGAAATGCCCAGACTCGATCCCGCCATTGTCGAACACCACATCGACACATGGCTGGACACCACTCCGGTCCGTAAAAAATTGAGACCCATTCATCCATCCAAACGCGACGCCATCAAAGCTGAAATCGATAAGCTTCGACAGGCTGGTTTCATTTACCCCATTGAATACACCACTTGGGTGTCCAATCCCGTCCCCGTCCTCAAAAAACAAGGCACCATTCCTGTTTGCACTGACTTTCGCGATTTGAACAAATCTTGTCCCAAAGACAACTTCCCCACACCATTTATCGACCAAATCATTGATGAGTGCGCGAGACATGAAATTTTATCCTTCATGGATGGCTTCTCAGGGTACAACCAAATCGTTATCCGTCGTGATGATCAACTTAAAACCGCATTCATTAGTCCCTAGGGCACTTTTGCCTACCGAGTCATGCCATTTGGTCTTAAAAACGCTGGCGCCACTTTTCAACGAGCCATGTATTATTGTTTCCATGACTTAGCTCACATTATCCTTGCCTATTTAGATTACCTTACTGCACGTTCTAAACATCGGGCCCAACACCTGCATGATTTGCGTACCATTTTCCTCTGCTGTCACAAGTATAACATCCGTCTTAACCCTTTAAAATGTGTCTTCTGTGTTCCCACAGGCCGTCTCCTTGGCTTCATAGTATCTAAAGCGGGGATCACTCTTGACCCTTTGAAAGTTCAAGCCATTCTTGAGCTTCCTATCCCCCATAGCTTACGACAGCTGCAAAGTCTCCAAGGCAAAGCTAATTTCCTTCGCTGCTTCGTTCTCGACTACGCTACTACCACACATGGTTTCCTCTGACTTCTTCGCTCTCACACCTCTTTTGTCTGGGATACCTACGCTCAACAATCCTTTGATGCCCTCAAGCATGCTCTCACCTCTGCCCCTTTGATCCGTCATCCTGACTTTAACTGAGATTTCATCCTTTACATCTCCGATTCCACCCATTCGGTTGCTGGTGTCCTTATTCAAGAAGATGATCACAACACCGAACATGTAATTTACTATGTCAGTAAAAACCTTGCTGATCCACCTGTCTCCTACTCACACGAAGAAAAATTAGCACTGGCTGTTGTGTTCTCGGTCCAAAAGCTGCGTCATTATATCATCCTGCGTTCCACCAAGGTGGTGACTGATTCCAACCCAATGGCTTTCCTATTGAGCTGACGCATCCTCAGCGGGAAATATGCTCGTTGGGTCGTTATCCTTCAAGAATTCGACCTTGAATTTGTCACCCCAAAAAGTAAGAAAGGTTTAGCCCTTGCTGAACTCATTTCTGACCTCCCTACTGGGACGCAAGACACTCCAATTAATGAGGCTCTCCCCGATGAACATTTATTTTCCATCACCACCGACGATCCATGGTACGGTGATATCCTTACTTACTTGCGAACCCAAACGTTTTCCCTTCACCTTGATCGTGACGATCACCGACGTATCCGACACCAAGCCTCTCGCTACCTTCTAATCGGTGACGATATTTATCGTCGTGGCATAGATACTGTCCTTCGTTGTTGCCTCACACACGCTGAAGCCGAACAAGTCCTCAACGCTTGTCATAGCGGCGCTTGCGGTGGCCACCTCTCTGGCCTTGCCACTGCCCAGAAAATCATGTGCGCTGGGTATTTTTGGCCTTCTCTCTTTAGCGATTGCATTGAAGTAGTCAAACACTGTTCCAATTTCCAACATTTTTCCCCCAAGGCGCGAACTCCACCCACTCCCCTTCATCCCGTCATCACAGCTGGCCCTTTTTGCAAATGGGCCATTGACTTTATGGAATGTCGACCCCCATCCGCCGGTAACCACAAATATATCATTGTGGCGGTTTACTATTTCACTAAATGGGCTGAAGCTATGCCCACATTCAACAACACGACAGCCATAGCCACCCTCTTTTCTTCAACCATGTCATCGCTCGTTTTGGAGTTCCCAAACAATTAGTCTCTGATCATGGCCGACATTTTGAAGATGAGATCTGGCATGAGCTGTCTTCACTCTTGGGTTTTGAACACCAATATTCATCTTCCTATTACCCCCAAGGTAATGGCCAAGTTGAAGCCGTCAACAAAGTTCTTAAGACCATGCTTCAAAGAACGGTTAATAAACACAAAAACAATTGGCACCTCATGCTCTTCCCTGCGTTATGGGCCTATCGTACTTCAGTTAAAACCGCCACTGGTTTCACTCCTTTCCACCTTGTCTTTGGTGAGGAGGCAGTCTTACCATCGAGTGTAAAATCCCTTCCCTTCACCTGGCCGTCGAACTTCTCCCCGATACCCAACCTCTAGAACAACGACTTATCATGCTAGAGCGCGCCTCTGAAGATCGCCGTGTTGCATTACAAACCCTTGAAGCGACCAAAAAGCACACCAAAGCTCAGTATGACCGCAAAGTCCACCCTCGCACCTTTCATGAAGGTGACCTTGTTCTAGTATACGACCAGGCCCACGATACCCTCGGTCATGGGAAGTTCGACTCATTATGGCTCGGTCCTTACATCATTAATAAAGATCTCGGGAAGGGGGCATACCTTTTAGAGGACTTTGAAGGCCACCCCCTTCCAAATCCTCGCAATGCACTCTATCTTAAGAAATATTACCCTTAGCATTTCCCACTCGAAATGCGTTTTCTTGTAGATAGCCAGCATATGTTTTTTTTCTGCATTTCAATACTTCAACAGGACACCCGTCGTCCACAGAGTCTTACTTCACCTATCCTTCATATCGCACTTCCTCACTTACACCACCTTTCAGTGGGGGGCATCACTTTTCCCCCACACTACTTTCTGTTCTTGAGGATTTTTGTCATGAGATACCCGTTTGTACTCATGTTGTTCATGGTCCCCATTGGACCTACCCCTCATTCCAGCATCATCATTCCTGTATACCTATTGGTCTCTCTACCTTTTTCTCCCATGCCTTGGTTGGGGTTCCCTTATTGCCTCACCTCTGGTGGGCCTACTTCTGTCGACATCGGCTCATTTTCTCCAGAAGCTAGGTATGGGGGAAGTGTACCCTGGTTCGAGCTCTTCTCATTATGATCGTGATCTATACACTTGATGGTCCAGTGATGCAGCAAAAGCTATTGGTGATACCCGGGTGTGTGTGAGATGTCTCAGCCCTCATGAGGGGGTGGCCCTGCAGGTAGCCCCCCACATGCCTGAATGACTTCTTCATTCCAGTCCTTGATGCAACTCCTCTCCTTCGATGATATCGGCATCAGTCGCTTGCAACACCTCTTCGATTTGCACGTGTCGGTCCGATTTCGCGAGCCCTTCCCCGTGTGTAGGGGGCATTTGGGGGGCATTTATATCTCATGTACTCCAAAACTATTGTATAAGTCCTGACGATTATTGCAGGCATAGCATGTATGTGGGATTCATCCTTCTTGTTTTCTGGCTCATGTTTCAGCCAACACTGACTTTACTATTGCATTCCGTGGTTTTCTGGGCGCCTTATTCTTTGTACTATTGTCTTAGCGGGCATAGGTATGCCTCCCCCGCCGCCTTTCACATTGGTACCACATCATACACTTGAGACTTGTTGAACCTGTAAGTCTCGTCTCCTCAGGGTCTAGTCCTCCACCACTTTAGATTACCTTACATTCCTCTCTTTCATTTTTTGCTATTTAGCGATTGAGTTCTTACAATGTACTTCGGTCATACGATTTGCTCCTAACACTCGTACGTTGGGGGGCAATCTGTTACACCATTTTTTGGTCATCTAACCCATTAATGTTAGATAAACCCAAGTACAGCATGTAAGACCAATTTTACCCCAAGTAAAATCACTTTCACCACATCTGTTTACATTTCTCGGTCATATTTAACCCAAAACAAGGTAATCAATTAAATAAATCATTATTTATTTAATTATTTCCTAAGAATAAGTTATTTAAATCATTATTTAAATACTATTCATAGTTAAATTTGACTAAATCATCTTTAAATAATTAAGTAAACCATTATTTACTTAATTATATTCCCCTCATTGCCCTTAAATAATAAATAAATCATTTATTTATTTGTTATTTATAAATAAAGGAATTGACCCAAGTCAAAAACCATTTTCCCTTCAACAAATATAATAAAATATTCCTAAAAGGTGATTCTAGAATGTGATTAATAATATTTTATGCATGCACCGAGTTCTAGAACACCCCAATACTTTGTTATAAATAGGAGGGTTTTCCCCATTCATTAGTCACCTCCATTGCATTGGATCACTCTCGATCTACTCTTGGTCACCAATTTCATTTTGTTTGCATTTTGAACTCCCATTGGGTTCCATGTTTGTTAGGGTTTGTCATATCAACCAAAGAGAGGAATTTTAGATCTGAAACACTGAGGACTTCCAAGAACCCATCCCACTGAGGAGAACTGGAAAAAACCTTTCTTGTTTTCCTCTCAGGTGCCCCATTCTTTAATATAATATAAGATTCTTTTTATACATTGCTCTTATCTTGTTCATTGGATGCATGGAGCCATTTCACATTTTATCTGCTTAATGTCATTTATGCTTAGATCTAATATTATGCAGCAAATCTAAAGATATTTTGCAGCCATACTTGATGTTAGGGCTACTTGATATGCATAGCTAAAGTGATATTTTACAACAAAAGAATCATACTAACAGGGAGCAAATGGCAAATGGGTCGCTCGAACGTGCATAAGGCACCCGGGCGGTCACAACTTAACAAAACTGATACGGGTGCCCTCGAACGAAACGGTCCGACCCGAACGTGCCCGGTCGGACGACCTCACATGGTGCGACACGGCGCGCCCGACTGAACGATGCCACAAGGGAGAAAACGGAAAATGGGCCGCTCGAACGTGCATAAGGGACCCTCGAACGAAACGGCTCGACCTGAACATGCCTGATCGGGTGACATGATCAGAAGGCGCAACACAATGCACCCGACCGAACGATGCCACAAGGGAGAAAATGGAAAATAGGCAGCCCGAACATGCACAAGGCACCCGGGCAGTCACAACTTAGTAAAACTGATACGAGCGCCCTCGAATGAAACGACCTGACCCGAACGCACCCAGTCGGGCGACCTGATCACAAGGCGCGACACGGATCGCCCGATCGAACGATGCCACATGGGAGAAAACGAAAAATGGGCCGCCTGAATGTGCACAATCCACTCGGGCGGTCACAACTTAGCAAAATTGATATAGGCACCCTCGAACGAAACGAGCCGACCCGAACGCGTCCGGTCGGGTGACCTCACACGACGCGACACGGCGCGCCCGATCGAACAATACCACATGGGAGCAAACGGAAAACGGGCCGCTCGAACGTGCACAAGTCACCTAGGCATTCACAACTTAAAAAAACTAATACGGGCGCCCTCGAATGAAACAGTGCAACCCGAACGCACTTGGTTGGGCGCCCTCACACAGCGTGACACGATGCGCTTGACCGAACGATGCCACAAGGGAGAAAACAAAAAACGGTTCGCCTGAATGTGCATAAGGCACCTAGACGGTCACAACTTAACAAAACTAATACAGGCGCCCTCGAACGAAACGGCTCGACCCGAACGCGCCCGGTCGGATGACCTCACACGGTGCGCCAGACCGAATGATGCCACAAGGGATAAAACGACAAATGGGCCGCACGAAAGTGCACAAGGCACCTAGGTGGTCACAACTTAGAAAAACTGATATGGGCACCCTCGAATGAAACGACCCGACCCAAACGCGCCCGGTCGGGCGACCTGATCATAAGGTGCGACACGGCTCGCCCGACCGAACGATGCCACATGGGAGTAAACGGAAAATAGGCTGCCCGAACGTGCACAATACACCCGGGCGGTCACAACTTAGCAAAACTGATACGGGCACCCTCGAACGAAACTGGCCGACTCAAACGCGCCCGGTCAAGCGACCTCACACGACGCGACACGAAACGCCCGTCCGAACGATGCCACATGGGAGAAAACGAAAAACAAGCCGCCCGAACATGCACAAGGCTTCTAGGTGGTCACAACTTAGCAAAACTGATACATGCACCCTCGAATGAAACAATCCGACCCAAACGCGCCCGGTCGGGTGACCTCACACGGCGCGACACGGCGCTCCCGATCGAACGATGCCACAAGGGAAAAAACAACAAATGGGCTGCTCGAACGTGCATAAGGCACCTCGGTAGTCACAACTTAGCAAAATTGATACGGGCACCCTGGAACGAAATGACCCAACCCGAACGCGCCCGGTTGGGCGACCTCACTCGGCGCGACACAACGCGCCTGACCGAATGATGCCACAAGGGAGAAAACGGCAAATGGGCTGCTCGAATGTGTACAAGGCACTCGGGCGATCACAACTTAGTAAAACTGATATGAGCGCCCTCAAACAAAACGACCCGACCCGAACGCGCTTGGTTGGGCACCCTCACATGGTGTGACACGGCGCGCCCGACTGAATGATGCCACAAGGGAGAAAATAGAAAATGGGCTGCCCGAACGTGCACAAGGCACCCGGGCAGTCACAAATTAACAAAACTGATACAGGCACCCTCGAACGAAACGACCTGACCCGAATGCTCCCAGTTGGGCGACCTGACACGGTGCGACACGGTGCGCCTGACCGAATGATGCCACAAGGGAGAAAACAACAAACAGGGTGCTCGAATGTGCACAAGGCACCTGAGTGGTCACAACTTAGCAAAATTGATACGGGCACCTTCGAATGAAACGACCCGACCCGAACGCGCCCGGTCGGGTAACCTGATCATAAGGCGCGACATAGCACACCCGATCGAACGATGCCACAAGGGAGAAAATGAAAAACGGGCCGCCCGATCATGCACAAGGCGCCTAGGTGGTCACAACTTAGTAAAACTGATACGAGCGCCCTCGAACGAAACGGCCCGACTCGAACGCGCTTGGTTGGGTGCCCTCACACGGCGCGACACGACGTGCCCGACCTAATGATGCCACCAGGGAGAAAAAGGAAAATGGGCCGCTCGAATGTGCACAAGGCACCTAGGCGGTCACAACTTAGTAAACCTGATATGAGCGTCCTCGAACAAAACGACCCGACCCGAATGCGCCCGGTTGGGCGACCTGGTCACAAGGCCCAACACAGCGCGCCCGACCAAATGATGCCACATGGGAGAAAACGGAAAACGGGCCGCCCGAACATGTAGAATGCACCCGGGTAGTCACAACATAGCAAAACTGATATGGGTACCCTCGAACAAAACGGGCCGACCCGAATGCACCTGGTCGGGCGACCTCACACGGGGCGCCCGACCGAACGATGCCACATGGGAGAAAATGGAAAACAGGCCGCCCAAATGTGCACAAGGCACCCGGGTGGTCACAATTTAGCAAAACTGATATGGACGCCCTCGAACGACACAGCGAGACCTGAACCCGCTTGGTCGGGCGCCCTCACATAGTGCGACACAACTTGCCCGACTGAACGATGCCACAAGGGAGAAAACGTAAAATGGGTCGCCCGAACGTGCATAAGGCACCCTGGCGGTCACAACTTCACAAAACTGATACAGGTACCCTCGAATGAAACGGCCCGACCCAAACGCGCCCGGTCGGGCGACCTGATCACAAGGTACGACACGGCGCGCCCAACCGAACGATGCCACATGGGAGAAAACGGAAAACAGGTTGCCCGAATGTGCACAATGCACCCGAGCGGTCACAAATTAACAAAACTGATACGAGCGCCCTCGAATGAAACGGGCCCACCCGTACATGCCCGGTTGGGCGACCTCACACGGCGCGACACGGCACGCCCGACCGAACGATGCCACATGGGAGAAAATGGAAAACGGGCCACCCGAACGTGCACAAGGCTCCCAGGCAGTCACAACTTAGAAAAACTGATACATGCACCCTCAAATGAAACGGTCCGACCCGAACGCGCCCAGTCGGGCGACCTCACACGGTGCTCCCGATCGAACGATGCCACAAGGGGGCAAATGGAAAACGATTTGCTTGAATGTGCACAAGGCACCCGGGCGGTCACAACTTAGCAAAATTGATACGGGCGCCCTGGAACGAAACGACCAGACCCGAATGCGCCCGGTTGGGCGACCTCACACGGCGTGACACGACGTGCCCGACCGAACGATGCCACGAGGGAGAAAATGGCAAACGTGCCACCCAAACGTGCACAAGGCACCCGGGCGGTCACAACTTAGTAAAACCGATATGAGCGCTCTCAAACAAAACGACACGACCTGAACACGCTTGGTCGGGCGCCCTCACACGGCGTGACACGGCGCGCCCGACTGGACGATGCCACAAGGGAGAAAATAGAAAACGGGCTGCCCGAACATGCACAAGGCACCCGGGTGGTCACAACTTAACAAAACTGATAAGGGCGCCCTCGAATGAAACAGACCGTCCCTAATGCGCCCGGTTGGAAAACCTCACACGGCGCGACATGGTTCGCTCGACCGAATGATGCCACAAGGGAGAAAATAGAAAATGGGGCGCTTGAACGTGCACAAGGCACTCAAGTGGTCACAACTTAGCAAAACTGATACGGGCCGAATGAAACGACTCGACCTGAACGTGCCTGGTCGGGTGACCTGATCACAAGGCACGACATGGCATGCCCGACCGAACGATGCCACAAGGGAGTAAATGGAAAACAGGCCACCCGAACATGCACAAGGCACCTAGGTGGTCACAACTTAGTAAAACTGATACAAGTGCCCTCGAACGAAACGACCCGACCCGAACGCGCTTGGTCGAGTGCCCTCACACGGTGCGACACAACGCACCCGACCGAACGATGCCACAAGGGAGCAAGCAGAAAACGGGCCGCTCGAACGTGCATAAGGTGCTTGGGTGGTCACAACTTAGCAAAACTGATATGAGCGTCCTCTAACGAAATGGCCCGACCTGAATGCGCTCAGTCGGGCGACCTGACCACAAGGCCCAACATGGTGCGCCCGACCGAACGATGCCACATGGGAGAAAACAGAAAACGGGCCACCCGAACATGCACAATGCACCCGGGTGGTCACAACATAACAAAAGTGATACGGGCGCCCTCGAACGCGCCCGATCGGGCGACCTCACATGGCACGCCCGACCGAACGATGCCACATGGGAGAAAATGGCAAACGGGCCGCCCGAACATGCACAAGGCACCTAGGCAGTCACAACTTAGCAAAACTGATATGGGCTCCCTTGAACAAAACAGCACAACCCGAACACGCTTGGTCGGGCGCCCTCACACGGTGCAACATGACGCGCCCGACCGAACAATGCCACAAGGGAGCAAATGGAAAATGGGCTGCCCGAACGTGCACAAGGCACCTGGGTGGTCACAACTTAGTAAAACTGATATGAGCGCCCTCGAACGAAATGGCCCGACCCAAACGCGCTTGGTTAGGCATCGTCACACGGTGCGACACGGCGCGCTCGACCGAATGATGCCACAAGGGAGAAAACAACAAACGGGCCGCCCGAACGTGCACAAGCCACCCGGGCGATCACAACTTAAAAAAACTGATACGGGCGCCCTCGAATGAAACAACTCGACTCGAACTCCCCTGGTTGGACGAACTCACATGACGCGACATGGCGTGCCCGACCGAACGATGCCACAAGGGAGCAAACAGAAAATGGGCCGCTCGAACGTGCATAAGGCACCTGAGCGGTCACAACTTAGCAAAACTGATACGAGCGCCCTTGAACAAAATGGCCTGACCCGAATGCGCCCGGTCGGGCGACCTGATCACAAGGCCCAACAGGGCGTGCCCAACCGAATGATGCCACATGGGAGAAAACGGAAAACGGGCCACCCAAACGTGCACAATGCACCTGGGCGGTCATAACAAAGAAAAACTGATACGGGTGCCCTCGAACGAAACGGGCCGACCAGAACGCGCCCGGTTGGGCGACCTCACACGGCGCGACACGGCGCGCCCGATCGAACGATGCCACATGGGAGAAAATGGAAAACGGGCCGCCCGAATGTGCACAAGGCACCCAGGCGGTCACAACTTAGCAAAACTGATACGGGCGCCCTTGAACGAAACAACGCAACTTGAACGCGCTTGGTCGGGCGCCCTCACACGGCACAACACGGTGCACCCGACTGAACGATGCCACAAGGGAGAAAAAGGAAAACAGACCTCCCAAACGTGCACAAGGCACCTGGGTGGTCACAACTTAGTAAAACTGATACGAGCGCCCTGGAACAAAACGGCCCGACCCAAAAGTGCTTGGTCGGGCGCCCTCACACGGCACGACATGACGCGCCCGACCGAATGATGCCACAAGGGAGAAAACGACAAACGGGCCGCCCGAATGTGCACAAGCCACTCGGGCAGTCACAAATTAACAAAACTGATACGGGCACCCTCAAATGAAACAACTTGACCTGAACTCCCCCGGTCAGACGACCTCACACGACGTGACATGGCGCGCCCGATCGAACGATGCCACAAGGGAGCAAATGGAAAACGGGCTGCTTGAATGTGCACAAGGCACCCGAGTAGTCACAACTTAGCAAAACTGATACAGGCACCCTCGAACGAAACGACCCGACCTGAACGCGCCTAGTTGGGTGACCTGATCACAAGGCATGACACAGCGCGCCCGACCAAACGATGCCACAAGGAAGAAAATGGAAAATGGGCCGCATGAACGTGCACAAGGCACCCGAGCGGTCACAACTTAGTAAAACTGATACGAGTGCCCTCGAACGAAATGACCCAACCCAAATGTGCTTGGTCGGCTGCCCTCACACAGCGTGACATGACGTGCCCGACTGAACGATGCCACAAGGGGGAAAACGGAAAACGGGCTGCCCGAACGTGCACAAGGCACCCGGGTGGTCACAAATTAACAAAACTGATACGGGCGCCCTCGAACAAAATGGCCCGACCCGAACGCGCCCGGTCGGACGACCTCACACGGCGCGACACGGCGCACTCGATCGAACGATGCCACAAGGGAGCAAATGGAAAATGGGCTGCTCGAACGTGCACAAGGCACCTGAGCGGTCACAAGTTAGCAAAACTGATATGGGCACCCTCGAACGAAACGACCCGACCCGAACGTGCCAGGTCGGGCGACCTGATCACAACGCGCGACATGAAGCGCCCTACCGAACGATGCCATAAGGGAGAAAACGGAAAACAGGCAGCTCGAACGTGCACAAGGCACCCGGGTGGTCACAACTTAGTAAAACATATACGAGCGCCCTCGAACAAAACGGCCCCACCCGAACGCACCCAGTCGGGCGTCCCGATCACAAGGCGTGACACGGTGCACCCGACCGAACGATGCCACATGGGAGCAAACCGAAAATGGGCTGCCCGAACGTGCACAATGCACCCGGGTGGTCACAACTTAGCAAAACTGATACAGGTGCCCTTGAACGAAATGGCCCGACCCCGAACGACACGACACGCCCGACTGAACGATTCCACATGGGAGAAAACGAAAAACGGACCACCCGAACGTGCACAAGGCACCTGGGGAGTCACAATTTAGCAAAACTGATACGGGCGCCCTCAAACGAAACAGCGTAACCTGAACGCACTTGGTCGAGCTCCCTCACATGGCGCGACACGACGCGCCCGACCGAACGATGCCACAAGGTAGAAAATGGCAAACGAGCCGCCCGAATGTGCACAACGCACTCGGGCAGTCACAACTTAACAAAACTGATACGGGCACCCTTGAACGAAACGACCCAACCCCAACGCGCTCGGTCGGACGACTTCACATGACGCGACATGGCGCGCTTGACCGAACGATGCCACAAGGGAGAAAACGGCAAACGGGCCTCCTGAACGTGCATAAGGCACCCAGGCAGTCACAACTTAGCAAAACTGATACGGGCACCCTCGAACGAAATGACCCGACCCGAACGCGCTTGGTTGGGCGACTTTATCACAAGGCGTGACACGACACGCCCGAACGAACGATGCCACATAGGAGAAAATGAAAAATGGGCTGCCTAAATGTGCACAATGCACCCGGGCGGTCACAACTTAGCAAAACTGATACAGCCGTCCTCTAATAAAACTGGCGGACTCGAACGCGCTCGGTTAGGCGACCTCACACGGCGCGCCCGACCGAACGATGCCACATGGGACCAAATGGAAAACGGGCTGCCTGAACGTGCACAAGGCACCCAGGTGGTCACAACTTAGAAAAACTGATACAGGTGCCCTCGAACAAAATGGTCCAATCCGAACGCGACTGGTCGAGCGACCTCACACGGCGCGACATGGCGCTCTCGACCGAACAATGCCACAAGGGAGAAAATGGAAAATGGGCCGCTCGAACATGCATAAGGCACCCGAGTGGTTAGCAAAACTAATACGAGCGCCCTCGAACGAAACGACCCGACCTGAACGGGCCCGGTTGGCCGACCTCACACGTCGCGACACGGCGCGCTTGACTGAACGATGCCATGAGGGTGCAAACGGAAAACGGGTCGCCCGAACATGCACAAGGCACCCGGGCGGTCACAACTTAGTAAAACTGATATGAGCGCCCTCAAACGAAACGACCCAACCCGAACGTGCTTGGTCAGGTGCCCTCACACGGCGTGACACGGCGCACCCGACCGAACGATGCCACAAGGGAGCAAATGAAAAACGGGCCGCTCGAATGTGCACAAGGCACCCGGGAGGTCACAACTTAACAAAACTGATACGGGCGCCCATGAACGAAATGACCCAACCCGAATGCGCTCAGTTGGACGACCTCACACGGCGCGACACGGCGCGCCCAACCAAATGATTCCACAAAGGAGAAAACGTAAAATGGGCTGCTCGAACGTGCACAAGGCACCCGAATGGTCACAACTTAGCAAAACTGATACGGGCACCCTCGAACGAAACGACCCGACCCGAACGCAACCGGTCGGACGACCTGATCACAAATCATGACATGGCACGCCTAACCGAATGATGCCACAAGGGAGGAAAAGGAAAATGGGCCACCCGAACATGTACAAGGCACTCGGGTGGTCACAACTTAGTAAAAATGATACGAGCGCCCTTGAATGAAACAACCCAACCTGAACGCGCTTGTTCGGGTGCCCTCACACGTCGCGACACGACGCGCCCGACCGAACGATGCCACATGGGAGAAAATGGAAAACGGGCCGCCCGAATGTGCATAAGGCACCCGGGCGGTCACAACTTAGCAAAATTGATATGAGCGCCCTCGAATGAAACGGGCCGATCCGAATGCGCCCGGTCGGGCGACCTCACGTGGCACGACACGATGCGCCCGATCAAACGATGCCACATGGGAGCAAAGGGAAAACGGGCCGTTTGAACGTGCACAAGGCACCCGGGTAGTCACAACTTAGCAAAACTGATACGGGCGCCCTCGAACGAAACAACGCAACCTGAACGCGCTTGGTCGGGTGTCCTCACACGGCGCGACATGGCGCGCCCGACCGAACAATTCCACAAGGGAGCAAACGGCAAACAGGCCGCCCGAACGTGCGCAAGGCACTCAGGCGGTCACAACTTAACAAAACTGATACGGACGCCCTCGAACGAAACTGCTCGACCCAAACGCGCCCTGTCGGATGACCTCATACGGTGCGACATGACACGCCCGATTGAACGATGCCACAAGGGAGCAAACAACAAACGGGCCACTCGAATGTGCACAAGGCACCCAGGCAGTCACAACTTAGAAAAACTGATACGGGCACACTTGAACGAAACGACCCGACTCGAACGCGCCCGGTCGGGCGACCCGATCACAAGGTGCGATACGGCGTGCCCTACCAAACGATGCCACATGGGAGAAAATGGAAAACGGGCTGCCCGAACGTACACAATGCACCCAGGTGGTCACAACTTAGCAAAACTGATACGGGCACCCTCGAACGAAACGGGCCAACCTGAATGCGCTTGGTCAGGCGACCTCACACAGCGCGACACGACGTGCCCAACCGAACGATGCCACATGGGAGAAAATGGAAAATGGGCTACTCGAACGTGCACAAGGCACCCAGGCGGCCAGAACTTAGAAAAAATGATACAGGCGCCCTCGAACGAAACAGTCTGAACGGAACACACCCGGTCGGTGACCTCACATGGCGCGACACAGTGCGCCCGACTGAACGATGCCATAAGAAAGAAAATGGCAAATGGGCCGCTCGAACGTGCACAAGGCACCTGGGTGGTCACAACTTAGTAAAACTGATATGAGCACCCTCCAACGAAATGGCCTGACCCGAATGCGCCCGGTCGGGTGCCCTCACATGGCCCGACACGACGCGCCCAACCGAATGATGCCACAAGGGAGAAAACAGCAAATGGGCCTCCTGAACGTGCACAAGGCACTCGAGCTGTCACAAATTAACAAAATTGATACGGGTGCCCTTAAACGAAATGACCCGACCCGAATGCGCCCGGTCGGACGACCTCACAGGTGCGACACGACGCGCCCACCGAACGATGCCACAAGGCCGAAGCAAATGGAAAACTGACCGCTCGAACGTGCACAAGGCACCCGAGTGGTCACAACTTAGCAAAACTGATACGGGCACCCTCGAACGAAACGACCTGACCCGAATGCGCCCGGTCAGGCGACCTGATCACAAGGCGCGACACGGTGTGCCCGACCAAACGATGCCACAAGAGAGAAAATGAAAAACAGGTCGCTCGAACGTGCATAAGGCACCTAGGCGGTCACAACTTAGCAAAATTGATACAGGCACCCTCGAACGAAACGGGCCGACTTGAACGTGCCCGGTCGAGCGACCTCACACGGCGCGACATGGCGCACTCGACCGAACGATGCCACATGGGAGAAAATGGAAAATGGGCGCTGCCTGAACGTGCACAAGGCACCCAGGCAGTCACAAATTAGAAAAACTGATACGGGCACCCTTGAACAAAACAGCCTGACCTGAATGCGCCCGGTCGGGCGACCTGATCACAAGGCGCGACATGGCACGCCTGACCGAACAATGCCATATGGGAGCAAATGGAAAACGGGCTACTCGAACGTGCACAATGCACCCGGGCGGTTACAACTTAGCAAAACTGATACGGGCGCCCTCGAACGAAACGAGCCGACCCGAACACGCCCGGTCGGACGACCTCACATGGCGCGACACGACGCGCTCGACCGAATGATGCCACATGGGAGAAAACGGAAAACGGGCTGCCTGAACATGCAAAAGGCACCCAGGTGGTCACAACTTAGAAAAATTGATACGGGCACCCTCGAATGAAACGACCTGACCCGAACGCGCCCGGTCGGGCGACCTGATCACAAGGCGCGACACAGTGTGCTCGACCGAACGATGCCACATGGGAGCAAACGAAAAACGGGCTACCTGAATGTGCACAATGCACTTGGGCGGTCACAACTTAGCAAAATTGATACGGGCACCCTCGAACAAATAATAGAGTTTTCATCTCACCAAGTTGTAATCAAGGATTTAAAAGATCCCAAGCATGTCCTAGCCTTTGGAATAATATACCAAAATGTGCAAGTTTTCATGTATTCTTGTGTAATGTAAATATTTTTATGTATAAGCATGTTTTCCAACAAAAAAAACATTATCCAATAATGTAATACTCATTATATCAAAATAAATCATATTTATATAAACAAAATGTTAAATAATATAATGTTTTCATATTCAAATGTTGAACAATTGCTAATAAAGTAATACTTTACATGTCCATGCATGTAATTGTTTTTCATGTCCAAGTTTGTTTTCCAACCAAACAAATGTTATCCAATGATGCAATATTTATTATATCCAAATAAATCATATTTATATTAATAAAATGTTAAATAATACAATGTTTTTCATATTAAAATGTTGTGTTGTTTAAACGTCGGTCTTTTGGCGCTTGGGAGAAACCATCGGAAGAGCGACGTTTCTCATATAGACATCGGTCTTGCGACGTTTGGCTCCACAACATCGCAAGATCGATGTCTATATGAGAAATGTCACTCTTCCGACAGTTTCTCCCAAGCGTCGCAAGACCGACGAATGTGTAGGCGACGTCGCAATTCCGACGTTTCGTCCCATAAACATCGTAAGACTGACGAAGTGTTTAAAATGTCGCAATTCTGACAACAAACATAAACGTCGCAAAAGCGACGATATCCCTAAACGTCAGTATAGCGATGGTTTGTGGCGGGATTTGAAAAATTGATAGAAATTGGGGAAATTTCCAACATTACGACAAAAGTGTCGGAATTTCCACCAAATGTACTAGTGAATCTTTGTGTTGTGCGATTGAAATTATTTCTCTTTATTGTTCATGTGATTGCGCGATCGTAATTGGTTTCCAAAATTTGCAGAAGAGATTCAATTATTTTATTTTAGAATATTCTAAGATCAGTTTAATCTATGTGGATTTTCTACATGGTATCAGAGAAGGAATCACTATAGAAGAGAAGAATACGAGTTTATTTTGAAAAGGTGAATCAAATTTGCAGATTTATTCTTCAAGACCGACAATAGACTAGGATGTCTTTTTGTGGAATGAGACTTGAATATGCCCTTGAGGGTAGTTAAAATTACATCACTTGGAAGGACAGGATGGAGGCAATGTTGGAGGACAACGATCTAAAGGAATTCATAGACAATGATATTCCCAGACCCGCAACAATAGATGCTCAAAATATTGATGCATGGAAGAAGAATGTAGCAAAGGTGAGAAGGATTATGTTAGAATGAGTTCGAGATCATATTGTCTCAAACCTCCATGGAAATACAACTCCATATGCTATGTGGAAGACATTAATATATTTGTTTCAGAACGACAATGACCACAGGAAGCTGGCACTAAAGGACAAGCTTAGAAATATCAAGATGGAGAAGGATGACACAATACCAAAATACTTGACGAAGTTCACTCAATTTCAAGATGAGCTTGGAATTGTTGGTGTGACAGTTTCCGAGGATGATCTGGTGAGCCTATCCCTTCTATGCCTTCCCAAGAGCTGACACAACTACCAGGATTCTGTGAATGCGAGGGAGAAGCTACTAGAGTGGGAGTGATTGTGGTCCGACTTGGTACAAGAAGAGATTCAACGAAACACCATAGATGGATCCTCATCAAAGACTAATGATGAGTAGAACTGTGCCTTGTATGAAAAGAAAAATAGAGGGAAAGGGAAGGCGTCCCATTCCAAATCAGATTCTGGTCAGGCATGCAAGAAGCAAGACTTGTCAAAGATAAAATGTTTTCACTATCATGAGCTTGGACACTATGCTAGAAAGAGTCTGCACAAGAAGTTCGACAAGAAGCCCTTAGGAGGAGCGAAAAGTGAAGCACTTGCTTAATAGTTCAAGTTTAATTTCACCCTCCTTGTAAGCATGGTGTCACAAGGTGCAACACGGTGCGCCCGACCGAACGATGCCACATGGGAGCAAATGGAAAACGGGCTGCCCGAACGTGCACAATGCACTTGGGCGGTCATAACTTAGAAAAACTGATACGAGCGCCCTCGAATGAAACGGGCTGACTCGAAAGCGCTCGGTCGGGCGACCTCACACGGCGCAACACGAGGCGTCCGACCGAACGATGCCACATGGGAGAAAATGGAAAATGGGCCGCCCGAACGTGCACAAGGCTCCCAGGCAGCCACAACTTAGCAAAACTGATACAGGCGCCCTTGAACGAAACCGTCCGATCCGAACGTGCTCGGTCGGGCGACCTCACACGGCGCGACATAGCGCTTCCGATCGAACGATGCCACAAGGGAGAAAATGGCAAACGGGTTGCTCGAATGTGCACAAGGTACCCAGGTGGTCACAACTTAGAAAAATTGATACGGGCGCCTTGGAACGAAACGACCCGACCCGAACGCGCCTAGTTGGGCGACCTCACACGGCGCGACACGACGCACTCGACTGAACGATGCCACGAGGGAGAAAACGGCAAACGGGCCACCTGAACGTGCACAAGAAACCCAGGTGGTCACAACTTAGTAAAACTGATACGAGCACCCTTAAACAAAACGACCCAACTCGAACGCGCTTGGTCGGGCGCGCTCACACGGCGTGACACGACGCGCTCGACCGAACGATGCCACAAGGGAGCAAACAGAAAACGGGCCACTCGAATGTGCACAAGGCACCCAAGTGGTCACAACTTAACAAAACTGATACGAGCGGCCTCGAACGAAACGACCTGACCCGAATGTGCCTGGTTGGATGACCTCACATGGTGCGACACGGTTCGCCTGATCGAATGATGCCACAAGGGAGAAAATAGAAAACAGGGCGCTCGAATGTGCACAAGGCACCCGAGTGGTCACAACTTAGCAAAACTAATACAGGCACCCTCGAACGAAACAACCTGACCCGAATGCACCCGGTCGGGCGACCTGATCACAAGGCGCAACATGGTATGCCAGACCGAACGATGCCACAAGGGAGAAAACGGAAAACGGGCCACCCGAACATGCACAAGGCACCCAGGTGGTCACAACTTAGTAAAACTGATACGAGCGCCCTCGAACAAAATGTCCCGACCTGAACGCGCCCGGTCGGATGACCTCACATAGCGCGACATGGCGTGCCCGACCGAACGATGCCACAAGGAAGAAAATGGCAAACGGGCCGCTCAAACGTGCACAAGGCACTCGAGCGGTCACAACTTAGCAAAATTGATACGGGCATTCTCGAACGAAACGACCCTACCCAAACGTGCCCAGTCGGGCGACCTTATCACAACGCGCGACACGGCGCTCCTGACCAAACGATGTCACAAGGGAGCAAACGGAAAATAGGCAGCCCGAACGTGCACAAGGCACCCGGGTCTTCACAACTTAGTAAAACATATACGAGCGCCCTCAAACGAAACGGCCCCACCTGAACGCGCCCAGTCGGGCGACCTCACACGGTGCGCCTGACTGAAAGATGCCACATGGGAGAAAATGGAAAATGGGCTGCCTGAACGTGCACAAGGCACCCGAGTGGTCACAAATTAGCAAAACTGATACGGGCGCCCTCGAACGAAACAACGCAACCCGAACGCGCTTGGTCGGGTGCCCTCACATGGTGCAACACGGCACGCCCGACCGAACGATGCCACAAGGGAGAAAACGGAAAATGGGCCACTCGAACGTGCACAAGGCACCTGGGCAGTCACAACTTAGTAAAACTGATATGAGCGCCCTCGAACGAAATAGCCCGACCCAAACTTGCTTGGTCGGGCGTCCTCACACGATGCGACACAACGCGCTCGACCGAATGATGCCACAAGGGAGAAAACGGCAAATGGGCCGCCCAAACGTGCACAAGCCACTCAGGCGGTCACAACTTAACAAAACTAATACGGGCGCCCTCCAACGAAACAACACGACCCGAACTCCCCTGGTCGGACGACCTCACACGATGCGACACGGCGTGCCTGACCGAACGATGCCACAAGGGAGCAAACGGAAAATGGGCCACTCAAACATGCACAAGGCACCTGAGCAGTCACAACTTAGCAAAACTGATACGAGCGCCCTCAAACAAAATGGCCCGACCCAAATGCACCCGGTCGGGCAACCTGATCACAAGGCCCAACACAGCGTGCCCGACCGAACGATGCCACACAGGAGAAAACGGAAAATGAGCCACCTGAATGTGCACAATGCACCTGGGCGGTCACAACATAGCAAAACTAATACGGGCGTCCTCGAATGAAACGGGCCAACCTGAACGCGCCCAGTCAGGCGACCTCACACGGCATGACACGGCGCGCCCGACCGAATGATGCCACATGGGAGCAAATGGAAAACGGGCTGCCCGAATGTGCACAAGGCACCCGGGCGGTCACAACTTAGCAAAACTGATACGGGCGCCCTCGAACGAAACAACGCAACCCGAATGCGCTTGGTCAGGCGCCCTCACACGGCGCGCCCGACCGAACGATGCCACAAGGGAGAAAACAACAAATGGGCTGCCCGAATGTGCACAAGGCACCCGAGCAGTCACAACTTAGTAAAACTGATACGGGCGCCCTTGAACGAAACGACCCGACCCAAATGCGCTTGGTCAGGCGCCCTCACATGGTTTGACACGACGCGCCCGACTAAACGATGCCACAAGGGAGCAAACGACAAACGGGCTGCCCGAACGTGCACAAGCCAGCCGGGCCGTCAC
The DNA here is from genome assembly GCA_034641835.2 of Pinus albicaulis. Lineage (NCBI taxonomy): Eukaryota > Viridiplantae > Streptophyta > Pinopsida > Pinales > Pinaceae > Pinus > Pinus albicaulis. The sequence continues at coordinate 1,190,029,792 of CM076582.1, forward strand.
AACTTAACAAAACTGATATGGATGCCCTCGAACGAAACAGCCTGACCCGAACTCCCCCGGTCGGACGACCTCACACGACACGACACGACGCACCTGATCGAATGATGCCACAAGGGAGAGAACGGAAAATGGGCTACTCGAATGTGCACAAGGCACCCAAGCAGTCACAACTTAGCAAAACTGATACGGGCACCCTCGAACGAAACGAACCGACCCGAATGCGCCTAGTTGGGTGACTTGATGATAGGGCGCGACATGGCACGCCCGACTGAACGATGCCACAAGGCAGCAAACGGTAAACGGGCCGCTCGAACATGCACAAGGCACCTGGGTGGTCACAACTTAGTAAAACTGATACGAGCGCCCTCGAATGAAACGACCCAACCCAAATGTGCTTTCTTGGGTGCCCTCACAGGGCATGACACGATGCGCTCAACCGAACGATGCCATAAGGGAGCAAACAACAAACGGGCCGCCCAAACATGCACAAGGCACCCGGGCAGTCACAAATTAACAAAACTGATACGGGCGCCCTCGAACAAAACGACCCGACCCGAATGCGCCCGGTCGGACGACCTCACATGGCGCGACACGGCGCGCCCGACCGAACGATGCCACAAGGAAGAAAATGGCAAACGGGCCGCTCGAACGTGCACATGGCAGCCGAGCAGTCACAACTTAGCAAAACTGATATGGGCACCCTCGAACGAAACGGCCTGACCCGAACGTGCCCGGTCGGGCGAATTGATCACAACGCGCGACACGACGCGCCTGACAGAACGATGCCATAAGGGACAAAACGGAAAACAGGAAGCCTGAATGTGCACAAGGCACTCGGGTCATCACATCTTAGTAAAACATATACGAGCGCCCTCAAATGAAACGGCCCCACCCGAATGCGCCCAATCGGGCGTCTTGATCACAAGGCGTGACACGGGGTGCCCGACTGAACGATGCCACATGGGAGCAAATGGAAAATGGGCCACCCGAACGTGCACAATGCACCTGGGTGGTCACAACTTAGCAAAACTGATACGGGAGCCCTCGAATGAAATAGGCTGACCCAAACGCGCCCGAGTGGGCGTCCTCACATGGCCCGACACGGCGCGCCCGACCGAATGATGCCACATGGGAGAAAACGGCAAACAGGCCGCTCGAACGTGCACAAGGCACCTGGGGAGTCACAACTTAGCAAAACTGATACGGGTGCCCTTGAACGAAACAGCGCAACCCGAACGCACTTGGTCGGGCGCCCTCATATGACGCGACACTACACGCCAGACCGAATGATGCCACAAGGTATAAAACGACAAACGGGTCGCCTGAACGTGCACAAGGCACCCAGGCCGTCACAAATTAGTAAATCTGATACGGGCGCCCTCGAACGAAATGAACCGACCTGAACACACCCGGTCGGATGACCTCACACGGTGTGACACGGTGCGCCTGATCGAACGATGGCACAAGGTAGAAAACGACAAACAGGCCTCCTGAATGTGCACAAGGCACCCGGGCAGTCACAAATTAGCAAAACTGAACGCGCCCGGTCGGCCGACCTGATCATAAGGTGCGACACGATGCACCCGACTGAATGATGCCACATGGGAGCAAACAAAAAATGGTCTGCCCAAACGTGCATAATGCACCCGGGCGGTCACAAATTAGCAAAACTGATACGGGCATCCTCGAATGAAACTGGTCAACCCGAATGTGCCTGGTCGGGCGACCTCACACGGCACGACACGGCGCGCCCGACCGAACGATGCCACATGGGAGCAAATGGAAAACAGGCTGCCTTAACGTGCACAAGGCACCCAGGTGGTCACAACTTAGCAAAACTGATACAGGCGCCCTCGAACGAAACGGTTCGACTCGAACGCGCCCGGTTGAGTGACCTCACACGACGCGACATGGTGCTCCTGACCGAACGAAGCCAAAAGGGAGAAAACGGAAAACGTGCCGCTCGAACGTGCACAAGGCACCTGGGTGTTTACAACTTATCAAAACTGATACGAGCACCCTTGAACGAAATGGCTCGACCCGAAAGCGCCCGGTCGGGCGACCTCACACGGCGCGACACGGCACACCCGACTGAACAATGCCACATGGGAGAAAAAGGAAAATGGGCCGCCCGAACGTGCACAAGGCTCCTAGGCAGCCACAACTTAGAAAAACTAATACAGGTGCCCTCGAACGCGCCCGGTCGGGCGACCTCACACAGCGCGACATGGCGCTCCCGATCGAACGATGCCACAAGGGAGCAAACAGCAAACGGGTTGCTCGAACGTGCACAAGGCACCCGAATGGTCACAACTTAGCAAAATTGATATGGGCGCCCTGGAACGAAACGACCCGACCCGAACGCGCCTAGTTGGGCGACCTCACACAGTGCGACACGGTGCACTCAACTGAACGATGCCACGAGGGAGAAAACGGAAAACGGGCCACCCGAACGTGCACAAGGCACCCGGGTGGTCACAACTTAGTAAAACTGATACGAGCGCCCTCAAACAAAATGGCCCGACCCGAACACGCTTGGTCGGGCGCGCTCACACGGCGTGACACGGCGCGCCCGACCGAATGATGCCACAAGGGAGAAAACAGAAAATGGGCCACCCGAATGTGCACAAGGCACCCAGGCAGTCACAACTTAACAAAACTGATACGGGCGGCCTTGAACGAAACGACCCGACCCGAATGCGCTCAGTTGGATGACCTCACACGGCGCGACACGGTTCACCCGAACGAATAATGCCACAAGGGAGAAAATAGTAAACGGGGCGCTCGAACGTGCACAAGGCACCCGAGTTGTCACAACTTAGAAAATCTGCTACGGGCACCCTCGAATGAAACGGCCTGACCCAAACGCGCCCGTTCGGGCGACCTGATCACAAGGCACGACATGGCACGCTAGACGAAATGATGCCACAAGGGAGCAAATGGAAAACAGGCCGCTCGAACATGCACAAGGCACCGAGGTGGTCACAACTTAGTAAAACTGATACGAGCGCCCTCGAATGAAATGTCTCGACCTGAACGCGCCCGGTCGGACGACCTCACATGGCGCGCCTGACTGAACGATGCCATAAGGAAGCAAATGGAAAAAGGGCCACTCGAACGTGCACAAGGCACCCGAATGGTCACAACTTAGCAAAACTGATACGGGCACCCTTGAATGAAACGACCCGACCCGAACGTGCCCGGTCAGGCAACCTGATCACAACGCGCGACACGACGCGCCTGACCAAACGATGTCACAAGGGAGCAAACGGAAAACAGGCAGCCTGAACGTGCACAAGGCACCTGGGTCGTCACAATTTAGTAAAACATATACGAGTGCCCTCGAACGAAACGACCCCACCCGAACGCGCCCAGTCGGGCGACCTCACACGGTGCGCCTGACCGAAAGATGCCACATAGGAGCAAATGGAAAACGGGCCGCTCGAACGTGCACAAGGCACCCGGGTGGTCACAACTTAGCAAAACTGATATGGGCGCCCTTGAACGAAAAAGCGCAACTCGAACGCACTTGGTCGGGCGCCCTCACACGGCGCAACACGGCATGCCCGAATGAACGATGCCACAAGGGAGAAAACGGAAAATGGGCCACTCAAACGTGCACAAGGCACCTGGGCGGTCACAACTTAGTAAAACTGATATGAGCGCCCTCGAATGAAATAGCTCGACCCAAACGTGCTTGGTCGGGCGCCCTCACACGGCGCGACACGACGTGCCCAACCGAATGATGCCACAAGGGAGCAAACGACAAATGGGCCGCCCGAACGTGCACAAGCCACTCGGGCGGTCACAACTTAACAAAACTAATACGCGCGCCCTCGAACGAAACAACAAGACCCGAACTCCCCTGGTCGGATGACCTCACATGACACGACACGGTGTGCCCGACCGAATAATGCCACAAGGGAGAAAACAGAAAATGGGCCGCTTGAACATGCACAAGGCACCCGAGCGGTCACAACTTAGCAAAACTGATACGAGCGCCCTCGAACAAAACGGCCCGATGCGAATGCGCCCGGTCGGGCGACCTGATCACAAGGCCCAACACGGCGTGCCCGACCGAACGATGCCACATGGGAGCAAACGGAAAAAAAGCCACCTGAACGTGCACAATGCACCCGGGCAGTCACAACATAGCAAAACTGATACGGGCACCCTCAAATGAAACAGGCTGACCCGAACGCACCCAGTTAGGCGACCTCTCACGGCACGACACGACGCACCCGACCGAATGATGCCACATGGGAGCAGATGGAAAACGGGCTGCCCGAATGTGCACAAGGCACTCGGGCAGTCACAACTTAGAAAAACTGATACGGGCGCCCTTGAACGAAACAACGCAACCCAAACGCGCTTGGTCGGGCGCCCTCACACGGCGTGCCCGACCGAACGATGCCACAAGGGAGCAAACAACAAACGGGCCGCCCGAACGTGCACAAGGCACCTGTGCAGTCACAACTTAGTAAAACTGATACAAGCGCCCTTGAACAAAACGGCCCGACCCAAACGTGCTTGGTTGGGCGCCCTCACACGGTTTGACACGATGCGCCTGATCGAACGATGCCACAAGGGAGCAAATGACAAACGGGCTGCCCGAACGTGTACAAGCCACCCGGGCGGTCACAACTTAACAAAACTGATATGGGCGCCCTCGAACGAAACAGCCTGACCCGAACTCCCCCGGTCGGACGACCTCACACAACGCGACACGACGCGCCTGATCGAATGATGCCATAAGGGAGTAAATGGAAAACAGACTACTAGAATGTGCACAAGGTACCCGAGCGGTCACAACTTAGCAAAACTGATACGGGCACCCTCGAATGAAACGACTCGACCCGAATGCGCCTAGTTGGGTGACCCAATGACAGGGCGTGACATGGCGCGCCTGACCGAACGATGCCACAAGGCAACAAACGGTAAACGGGCCGCTCAAATGTGCACAAGGCACCCGGGTGGTCACAACTTAGTAAAAATGATACGAGCGCCCTCAAATGAAATGGCCCAACCCAAATGTGCTTGCTCGGGTGCCCTCACATGGTGCGACACGATGCGCCCAATCGAACGATGCCATAAGGGAGCAAACGACAAACGGGCCGCCTGAACATGCACAAGGCACCCGAGCGGTCACAAATTAACAAAACTGATACGGGCGCCCTCGAACCAAACGAATTGACCCGAATGTGCCCGGTCGGATGACCTCACACGGCGCGACACGGCGTGCCCGACCGAACGATGCCACAAGGAAGAAAATGGCAAACGGGCTGATCGAACATGCACAAGGCACCCGAGTGGTCACAACTTAGCAAAACTGATACGGGCACCCTCGAACAAAATGGCCTGACCCGAACGTGCCCGGTCGGGCGACCTGATCACAACGCGCCTGACCGAACGATGCCACAAGGGAGCAAATGGAAAATAGGCAGCCGAACGTGCACAAGGCACTCGGGTCATCACAACTTAGTAAAACATATACGAGCGCCCTCGAACGAAACGGCCCCACCCGAACATGCCCAGTCGGGCATCCTGATCACAAGGCGTGACACGTGCCCGACTAAACGATGCCACATGGGAGAAAATGGAAAATGGGCCGCTTAAACGTGCACAATGCACCCGAGCGGTCACAACTTAGAAAAACTGATACGGGCGCCCTCGAACGAAACGGGCCGACCCAAACGCGCCCTAGTGTGCGACCTCACACGGCTCGACACGACGCGCCTGACTGAACGATGCCACATGGGAGCAAATGGCAAACGAGCTGCCCGAACATGCATAAGGCACTTGGGGAGTCACAACTTAGCAAAACTGATACGAGCGCCCTTGAACAAAACAGCGCAACTCGAACGCACTTGGTCGGGCGCCCTCATACGACGCGAGACGACGCATCCGACCAAACGATGCCACAAGGTAGAAAACGGCAAACGAGCCGCCCGAACGTGCACAAGGCACCCGAGCGGTCACAACTTCGTAAAACTGATACAGATGCCCTTGAATGAAATGACCTGACCTGAACGCACCTGGTCAGACGACCTCACACGGCACGACACGACGCGCCTGATCGAACGATTGCAAAAAGTAGAAAACGGAAAACAGGCCTCTTGAACGTGCACAAGGCACCTGGGCGGTCACAAATTAGCAAAACTGAACGTGCCCGGTAGGGCGACCTGATCACAAGGCGCGACACGACGCGCCCGACCGAACGATGCCACATGGGAGCAAACAAAAAACGGTCTTCCCGAATGTGCACAATGCACCCGGGCGGTCACAACTTAGCAAAACTGATACGGGCGTCCTCGAACGAAACTGGTCGACCTGAATGTGCCCGGTCGGGCGACCTCACACGGCGCGACACGGTGTGCCCGACCAAACGATGCCACATGGGAGAAAATGGAAAACGGGTTGCCTGAACATGCACAAGGCACCCAGGTGGTCACAACTTAGCAAAACTGATACAGGCGCCCTCGAACGAAACGGTTCGACTCGAACTCGCCCGGTTGAGCGACCTCACACGGCGCGACATGGCGCTCCTGACCGAACAAAGCCACAAGGGAGAAAACGGAAAACGGGCCGCTCGAATGTGCACAAGGCATCCAGATGGTTACAACTTATCAAAACTGATACGAGCACCCTCGAACGAAATGACCTGACTCGAACACGCCCGGTCGGGTGACCTCACACGGCGTGCCCAACGGAACGATGCCACATGGGAGAAAACGGAAAATGGGCCGCCCGAACATGCACAAGGCTCCTAGGCAGCCACAACTTAGCAAAACTGATACAGGCGCCCTCGAATGAAACGGTCCGACTCGAATGCGGCCGGTCGGGCGACCTCACACGGCGCGACATGGCGCTCCCGATCGAACGATGCCACAAGGGAGCAAACAGAAAATGGGTTGCTCGAACGTGCATAAGGCACCTGGGCGGTCACAACTTAGCAAAATTGATACAGGCACCATAGAACGAAACAACTCGACCTGAACGCGCCTAGTTGGGCGACCTCACACGGCACGACATGGTGCACCCGACTAAACGATGCCACGAGGGAGAAAACGGAAAACGGGCCACCCGAACGTGCACAAGGCACCTGAGTGGTCACAACTTAGAAAAACTGATACAGGCACCCTCGAACAAAATGACCCAACCCGAACGCACCTGGTCGGGCGACCTGATCACAAGGCGCAACATGGCACGCCCAACCGAATGATGCCACAAGGGAGCAAACGGAAAACGGGCCGCTCGAAGATGCACAAGGCACTTGGGTGGTCACAACTTAGTAAAACTGGTACGAGCGCCCTCGAATGAAACAACCCGACCTGAACGCGCTTGTTCGGGTGCCCTCACACGGCGCAACATGACGCGCCTGACCGAACGATGCCACATGGGAGAAAACGGAAAACGGGCCGCCCGAATGTGCACAACGCACCCGGGCGGTCACAAATTAGCAAAATTGATACGAGCGCCCTTGAACGAAACGGGCCGATTCGAACGTGCCCGGTTGGGCGACCTCACACGACGCGACATGACGCGCCCGACCGAACGATGCCACATGGGAGCAAATGGCAAACAGGCCGTCCGAATGTGCACAAGGCACCCGGGTAGTCACAACTTAGCAAAACTGATATGGGTGCCCTCGAACGAAACAACACAACCTGAACGCGCTTGGTTGGACACCCTCACAGGCGCGACATGGTGCACCCAACCAAACGATGCCATAAGGGAGAAAACGACAAACGGGCCACCCGAACGTGCGCAAGGCACCTGGGTGGTAACAACTTAACAAAACTGATACGAACGCCCTCGAACGAAATGGCCCGACCCGAACGCACCCGGTCGGATGACCTCACACGACATGACATGGCGCGCCCGACCGAACGATGCCACAAGGGAGAAAACGGAAAATGGGCCACTCGAATGTGCACAAGGCACCCGGGTGGTCACAACTTAGAAAAACTGATACAGGCACCCTTGAAAAAAATGACCCGACCTGAACGTGCCCGATCGGGTGACCTGATCACAAGGCGCGACACGGCGCGCCCTACCGAACGATGCCACATGGGAGCAAACGGAAAACGGGCTGCTCGAACGTACACAATGCACCTGGGCGGTCACAACTTAGCAAAACTGATACAGGCACCCTCGAATGAAATGGGCCGACCTGAATGCGCCCGGTCGGGCGACCTCACACAACGCGACATGGCGAACCCAACCGAACGATGCCACATGGGAGTAAATGGAAAACGGGCTGCCCGAACGTGCACAAGGCACCCAGGCGGTCACAACTTAGCAAAACTGATATAGGCGCCCTCGAATGAAATGGTCCGACCCGAACATGCCCGGTCGGTGACCTCACATGGCGCGACATGGTGCGCTCGACCAAACGATGCCACAAGGGATAAAATGGAAAATGGGCTGCTCGAACATGCACAACGCACCCGGGTGGTCACAACTTAGCAAAACTAATACAGGCGCCCTCGAATGAAACGGCCCGACCCGAATGCGCCCGGTCGGGTGACCTCACACGACGCGACACGACGCGCCCGACCGAACGATGCCACAAGGGAGAAAATGGTAAACGGGGCACCCTAACGTGCACAAGGCACCTAGGCGGTCACAACTTAGTAAAACTGATACGAGCGCCCTCGAACGAAACAACCTGACCCGAACGCGCTAGGTCGGGTGCCCTCACACGGCTCGACACGGCGCGCCCGACCGAACGATGCCACAAGGGAGAAAAAGGAAAACGGGCCTCCCGAACGTGCACAAGGCACCCGGGCTGTCACAACTTAACAAAATTGATACGAGCACCCTCGAATGAAACGACCCGACCCGAACGCGCCCGGTCGGGCGACCTCACACAACGCGACACGGCGCGCCCGACCGAACAATGCAACATGGGAGAAAATGGAAAACGGGCCGCCCAAACGTGCACAAGGCACCCGGGCAGTCACAAATTAGAAAAACAGATACGGGCACCCTCGTACGAAACGACCCGACCCTAACGCGCCTGGTCGGGCGCCCTGATCACAAGGCGCGACATGGCACGCTCGACCGAACGATGCCACATGGGAGCAAATGGAAAATGGGCTGCTCAAACATGCACAATGCACCCGGGCGGTCACAACTTAGCAAAACTGATACGGGAGCCCTCGAATGAAACGAGCCGACCTTAACGCGCCCGGTCAGGCGACCTCACACGGCGCGACACGACGCACCCGATTCAATGATGCCACATGGGAGAAAATGACAAACGGGCTACCCAAACATGCACAAGGCACCCAGGCAGTCAAAACTTAGAAAAATTGATACGGGCACCCTTGAACGAAACAACCCGACCCGAACGTGCCTAGTCGGGCGACCTGATCACAAGGCGTGACATGGTGCGCTCGACCGAACGATGCCACATGGGAGCAAAACTGATACGGGCGCCCTCGAACGAATAGTAGAGTTTTCATCTCACCAAGTTGTAATCAAGGATTTAAAAGATCCCAAGCATGTCGTAGCCTTTGGAATAATATACCAAAATGTGCAAGTTTTCATGTATACTTGTGTAATGTAAATTTTTTGATGTATAAGCATGTTTTCCAACAAAAATAAACATTATCCAATAATGTAATACTCATTATATCCAAATAAATCATATTTATATAAACAAAATGTTAAATAATATAATGTTTTCATATTCAAATGTTGAACAATTGCTAATAAAGTAATACTTTACATGTCCATGCATGTAATTGTTTTTCATGTCCAAGTTTGTTTTCCAACCAAACAAATGTTATCCAATGACGCAATATTTATTATATCCAAATAAATCATATTTATATTAATAAAATGTTAAATAATACAATATTTTTCATATTAAAATGTTGTGTTATTTAAATGTCGGTCTTGCGACGCTTGGGAGAAACCGTCGGAAGAGCGACGTTTCTCATATAGACGTCGGTCTTGCGATGTTTGGCTTCACAACATCGCAAGATTGACGTCTATATGAGAAACTTCACTCTTCCGATAGTTTCTCCCAAGCGTCACAAGACCGACGAATGTGTAGGCAACGTCGCAATTCTGACGTTTCGTCGCATAAACGTCGTAAGATCGATGAAGTGTTTAAAACATCACAATTCTGACGACAAACATAAACGTCGCAAAAGCGACGATATCCCTAAACGTCAGTATAGCGACGGTTTGTGGCGAGATTTGAAAAATTGATATAAATTGGGGAAATTTCCGACATTACGATAAAAGTGTCGGAATTTCTGCCAAATGTACTAGTGAATCTTTGTGTTGTGCGATTGAAATTCTCTCTTTATTGTTCATGTGATTGCGTGATCGTAATTGGTTTCCAAAATTTGCAGAAGAGATTCAATTATTTTATTTTAGCATATTCTAAGATCAATTTAATAGATGTGGATTTTCTACGTGGTATCAGAGTAGGAATCACTATAGAAGAGAAGAATACGAGTTTATTTTGAAAAGGTGAATCAAATTTGCAGATTTATTCTTCAAGACCAACAATAGACCAGGATTTCTTTTTGTGGAATGAGACTCGAATATGCCCTTGAGGGTAGTTAAAATTACATCACTTGGAAGGACAGGATTGAGGCAATGTTGGAGGACAACGATCTAAAGGAATTCATAAACAATGATATTCCCAGACCCGTAACAACAGATGCTCAAAATATTGATGCATGGAAGAAGAATGTAGCAAAGGTGAAAAAGATTATGTTAGAATGAGTTCGAGATCATATTATCTCAAACCTCCATGGAAATACAACTCCATATGCTATGTGGAAGAAATTAATAGATTTGTTTCAGAATGACAATGACCACAGGAAGCTGGCACTGAAGGACAAGCTCAGAAATATCAAGATGGAGAAGGGTGACACGATACCAAAATACTTGACGAAGTTTACTCAATTTCAAGATGAGCTTGGAATTGTTGGTGGTATAGTTTCCGAGGATGATCTGGTGAGCCTATCCCTTCTAGGCCTTCCCAATAGCTGACACAACTACTAGGATTCTGTGAATGCGAGGGAGAAGCTACTAGAGTGGGAGTGATTGTGGTCCGACTTGGTATAAGAAGAGATTCAACGGAACACCATAGATGGATCCTCATCAAAGACTGATGATGAGTAGAACTGTGCCTTGTATGAAAAGAAAAATAGAGGGAAAGGGAAGGCGTCCCATTCCAAATTAGATTCTGGTCAAGCAGGCAAGAAGCGAGACTTGTCAAAGATAAAATGTTTTCACTATCATGAGCTTGGACACTATGCTAGAAAGAGTCTGCACAAGAAGTTCGACAAGAAGCCCTTAAGAGGAGCGATAGGTGAAGCACTTGCTTAATAGTTTGAGTTTAATTTCACCCTCCTTGCATGCATGGTGTCATCGGTGATGGGTTCCGTGTGGTACTTAGATAGTGGAGCTTCATTCCATATGACCGAAAATAAATAATTCTTCAATAGCTTGGAGGAAAATGATCTCCAGATGCACATCGATATGGGAGATGAAGGGAGGTATAGCGCGACCGAAAAAGGTAAAATTACCTTTCATAGGGAGTATGGTACTCCTCTCACATTAAATTATTTCATTTATGTTTATGGTTTAAAGAAAAAATTAGTTTATTTTAATATTTTGGAAGACCATGACTATGATGTGATATTTAGAAAAGGAAAGGTGTTCCTTTTTCACAAAGCCACGGGACAAGTGAAGAAGATTGGGTTTCAAGTAAATAACCTCTAAAAATTGGATGTAGAATACTGTGCTTCCTTGAGCATGAAAGGAGAGAAGGTGCAGAGCCAAGACATCACTGAGTTACGGCATAGAATATTTGGCCATCTACACCATGACACTTTGAATATCATGCAACCGATTTCTACATGACTTCCCAAGGGTGCACTTGAGTAGCTAGTTACATGCAAAGGTTGTACATTGGTTAAGTACACCAAAGACACCTTTCACGATAAGGAAATCCAAGTAAAGGTGATCTTTGAGAGAGTTCACTTAGATGTGTGTGGACCATTTTCGACAACCTCCACAATAAAACATAGGTATTATGTGATTTTTGTAGAAGATTTTTCACGCAAGTGTTGGATATTATTAATGAAAAAAGAAAGATCAGACATTCTCAAACATTTGTGAGTTCAAAGAACTTGTCAAGAAAGTGTTGAGGCCTCTGAATTCTGCTGCCGAAACATGGGGGAAAACCACCCAGTCTAGACCTTAAAGCAACTCCTTTTCTGTTTGGTGTAGTGGCTCCGACTGGGGGTAATGGGACCAATTTCCCAATAAGGATGATTTTGAGGGTGTGTTATTATATGACATGCAAATGGAAAATGATTTTAATCTATCTTATGCATATGTATAAAATATTTATTCTACTATATACCCGAGGTGTTTCTTCCTTTATGCGATCTGAAAAGATATCCTTAAACTGTTAGTAATATAGATCATTTAACAGTTGAAAGAGATGAAAATTATGTAAGATGATTCTTCTAAAAAAATAGTTTGACTAGAAGAATTGTGAAAAATATATCACATTCATATGTGTGATTATACATTCAATAAGAAACTACAAATAAATATTAGAACATAAATTCATGTAACATTCATCTATAATAACGTTTCAAATATATAATGCAATAAAAAGATGACTGTCAATCTATAAAGTAAGACTTAATACAAGTGATAAAAGTACCATATGTACGAAGTTATACTCATGTAAACTGAAAGTAATTGATCTGCTCCTTCTCACTTTCAAGTAATTTAAAGAGTACAGTAGTGCAACATCAGTTAAACATCTTTAATTGTCAAAAGATAACATATGTGTTCCATTAATTCATTAAAGCATTCACAAACTTACAATAGTGCATTCTTTGCAAATGTTTTTGACAAATTTCTAGACCCTTCTCTAAATGCATGAGAGAGGTTTAAATACTAAACTAACTGTGTTCTAAAATAGATTATTACAAAAATATAGAGGAGGTTTCAAACAAACATCCTCGTAAGACTAACTTAAACTACAATCTAGGAAAATAAAATAAAAATTTTGATTTATGAATTCTGCCCTTTCTTCTGGATTTGGTCACGAAGTTGACAAATATCTATCATAGGCTTGAGCTGAGCTAGCTACGAAATCCTCGATCTGACCTGTCCCTTGAATACTGTGTTTGAAAGTACTGGTTGTGATCTTTTTGTTGAATCTATTAAGGATTGCAGAATCTGATATTGATGATAAGGTTTGATCAGAAAATTCCAATAATTTTCTTGATCAAACTTATTTACCTTTTTAATTAATTCATCCTGTGTGTCTGCCTTCTTCTTCCATTGTGTTTCTAGCTATTTTACTTTTGAGAAAACTTCAGATGTGTACTATTTGATAAGTTCTGCTTTCACCTGCTGTTCACATACAGATTCAATAATTTCATTTGATAATTTTGATGTTTTTGCTGCTGCTTTTTCTTCCTTCTTGATTTTTGTTTCCCAATCTTTGAATAGGATCTCCTTATGAAACTTATCTACCTGAGGTAGATCAAATTCCTTTCCTGAGTATGATGCTTGCCATTGAATGTGTTCGGTGAATTTCTTTTCGAGTCTTTCACATTTAATTTTCTGGATAGCTATTTGTTGGATCAGTATTTTATTTGAACCACAATAAGAGTCAATAATAGAAGCTTGATGAAAAAATACTTCCCGTTCTTTCTTTAACTTAGCATTTAAATCTAATGCTTCTTTTATAAATTTCTCTAGTTGCGTCTGGCTCTGTAACTTGGTCATTGTTGTTTCTAGTTGTGCTTGTTTCTCATTAATTTATGCTTGATGCTGCAATTTAAGACTCTAGAAATCCTTTTGAAATTGGGCCATCTTTGCTTTGATTTGATCAATGGAGTTGGATTTTTCTTCATTTAACATCCTCTCTAGTTCTTGTACTTTGGCTTCCTTTTGCCTCAGCAACACTCTAACTTCAATAGCTTTATCAACAGTGGCAATAGCATATGCGCCTGCATACTGTGATAATTTAGTTAGACTTTCTCTAGGGTCATCTAAGGAGTCCTTCCATAATGCATCAACTGATTCATCTGTGAGGTTTGAGACCGTTTCATCAGTTCTTCTCCTTTTTTTCCTCTTAACTACAACCTTATATCTAGGACTGTAGAAGATGTCGAGTGAAGGAATTTCTTCAACTTGTAAAACTATTTGTTCTGTAGGGTAGGCCAATATGATCTCTTGATCATGAGTCTTTGGAACTTGTTGTAGTGGATTAACAATTTCCACTATCTTCTATGAATGGTCGGGTGTTTGAAAAATAGTTACTTGATTAGTATTGGGATTTTCTTTAGGAGTTTTTATTGCTTCAGAAAAATCCTCCCATTCACTACTAAAATTCTTTGTTTGTGACTTTTCAAACTGATCTAGTGTGTCATGATTGTATTGAACTTATTAAGGAGTTGACTCTGTTCCATTACTTGCTTTTCGCTCCTGCATCTCTTTCTCTTGGATTACCTGATCAATTATCTTTTCTAGAGTATCCTTTCTGGATTTAGATTCATTTTCAGAGTGATACGAATTGTGAGATTGATGCTATGATTGACCTGATTCATTCTCAGACATGTATTTTGCTTCATTATCCATGCTGATACTTGGAGTAGGTCTGTTGACATCTTCAATAGTTAAAAAATTGAGAGTAACTCTCTCCAGTCTCTTATTTATCTATATTTGGAATGCTTCCAAATCATCTTGGCTCAGTTGGTTGGATGCCAACTTTATTATATCTGAAAAATTTTCCATGCCTTGGAAGAGAACATCAAATCCATCTATTTATTTTATAAAAGGCTTCATTTTGAGCTCTGTAGTATAATTTTTAATTAAATCATTTGGATCATATAGCCTCTTTGGCATTACTGCCATTTTCAATATATTAATCTTGGAAACCTCCTTATAGGTATGGACAATATCAAAAAGTGCAAAAGTGCCACATTGTACATGGAAATTAGGCCAAACGGCCTTCTTAGCATCTTTCAGCTGTTTAGTGATACCATTAACAATATGGTAGGCTATCTCTAATGCAAGAAACTTATCAGGAACATAATATGGTAGGACATGGGGAGAATCATAACTCCCGAATACTCTGACATATGTTAAGTTCTCTTCTGCAAACTATCTAGCCACAGAAAGAATATCTACGCTAACCTCTTAAGAAACCCTAGGGGCCTTCTTATTGAATATCATTTGGTGCATAGGAAATATGAATCCATAATTTTTTATATAAAAATGCAGGCAAAAGTCTGAATCTCGAAGGTCTCAATGGTAAATGTGGATTGGGGTAGGGTCTTAGGTAGTCCATTTCCATCCCATGGTAGGAAAACTAGAAGAAAATCAGATTGCGTCCATGACATAGGAAGAAATATAAAAGGGAGGTATTTATCTAGATGAAACACTCCTTATACTCCTATACTCTGTGATGTGTTTGGCTAAACTGTCAGATAGGATATTTTCCCAATTCAGAATTGAGGAATTGACGATTGCGTCAATCAATGGAACCCATTCTACTGAAAACACAGTGGTATCAGATTTGGAAAACAATCTACACAACATACCGACAACATAATAATAAGGGGAAGAATTTGGGCAATTGGGTACATACCGAGTTTATCTCGCTTCATCTATCCCTGGTCTTCCTTCCATTCTTTGATAACTTTCATGAGATCTGGATGCTCTGCTCTAAAGCTTTGCAGAAAAGCCTTGTCATATTTCTTCTGCGGGGAGGGTAGAAGGTACATTGCTTGTAAATCTTATCCCTGAAAGACCCTATGTTTTCTCCCTTTGAATATTTCAATTTCATGTCATCTATGCTTAAGTAGTCAATTACCCACTTAACCATGTCTGTGTAAGGGATAATTTTCAGTCTTGTGGCTACCTTGTGGATGAATGAACATGCAACATCGAAGTAGGTCACGTTTGAAGTAGATGTCGTGCTTGTTGTAGAGAATTTGGTTATTACTTTTGGATTTTTGTCTTCAAACAGTTTATACATTGCTTCCCATGATGAACTACCGCAATCCTTGTTGCAGGTGGTATCTGAAAATAAGGGAGACATGTCTGAGTCTTTAGTAGGTAGCGCTTGCGAAATCTCTTTGCCCTTCTTGCTCATTTCAATCTTCCTTAATTCGTTAAAATGTTTCCTGATTTCAAGTAAACAGGTAGAGCATTAAAAGCATAGAGAACAAAGAGTTAAATCTGTTGTTTATATCAAACATGTGTGAATAGATATGAATCTTTTCAAATAAAAAAAAAATCATCGACAATTATTTCAAAATCGAATTTCTTACACCTTCACACGAAATCTGTATCAATCAACTTTAAGCTGTTAGATCTCGAATTTCGTTTTGATGCGACATAAGTCATTTCGCATGCTTGAGTAATTAAACGCCGTTAGTTCGCACATCGCCATATATAAATTTTACCGTTTGTGATGTTTACCAATAAATGCTGCGAAATGCGATGTGCGCAAACCACACATCGCAAATTTTATGCGATAATGAATTTGTTTTCAGATTTCACATCGCAAATTTTATGCGATAATGAATTTGTTTTCGGTTTAAATCATGCGAAATGCGAATCGCACATTAAAAATTCAAGCGGTCTTGCTTAATAGGACTTCAGAGATTTATTTTTATTGCTTTGTTGGCTCATTGGGTCTGCGCAATCGCACTTGTATCAAATTTCTTTTTGAGTTGGTTGTTTTAAATAAGGTGCGATGCGATAAAGAGAATATAACGATAATTGAAGTGTTTGCAAGTTTTTAAAACATAACTTTGAAAAAAGGTTAGCACATTTCGTAGCCCACGTAACTTCGAGGATTGTAAGTATTTTTAAGTTGTAAGCTATGCAGTTTGCGATGCACTAAAGGAATAAAGCCGAAAACTCAAAATAAAACTTTTATTTCCTAAGTTTTTTGTTTTTAAAGCTAAAAATAATTTTCCTATTTATTTCTAAAGGGTCCCCATTTATTAAAATAAATGGGGGGTGGGGTGTTGTATAGCACAACAATTGGTGATTCACTTGGGAGAACCAAATATCTCTGACTATCTTTTTGAAATTTCTAAAAGCTTTTGGAAAATAAAAGTAGTTGCAGGAATGAATTTCAAACAAATAATATCTTACTAAGCAATGAAATTTCTCTTATTTACTGTTCATAAGAATCCCTCTTTTAAAGATATAAGTATGAAAATATATGTCAGTCTTTACTCAATTCAAAGAGATGAAGCAGGTGGCTCTTATAAATCAGCTTTATAAAAAATTACTCTTTTGTCACAGGTAGAGCCTCTGTTCCAATAGGAAATTTAAGATTTTGGCAGGGTTACCTTTTACCCAACAATGATTCATTGTCCCATCCAGTGTTTCTTACAATTTAAAAAATAAACTCTAATTTTTTGATTTTTTTTTTGTATCATATTTTTTATTTACTTAAAAACCATTGTCTTGGCTTGGTAACCAAATGATGACAATGCCATTAACTAGTTGTAATTAAACTGATCAAGCTGGCTCTTGATGAGACCCCTTGTCCTCTTGATATAATGTCAAGTCATTACCCTGTTTTGGTAGGAAGTATTGGTAATGTCAGTTTAACTATTTCCCTATGTACATGGTAAACAAGCTCTTGATGAGACTTATTATCTTTTAAGTTTTTCTAGTTATAATATTTTTTTAATTTATTTCAAAAATTTATAAGTTTTCGTGGATGGGGTGAATCATTGGTCCTTTTGAGGATTCTGGATGATAATGTTGAGTTTTAGATTGCTTTTCTGTAAAAGAGTATTTACTATGTTAAATGTTATTTTCTTAATTGATAATAGAATAATCATGCTATATAAGGATGATATTTCGCCAGAGAATAAATAATTTTAGTGAAATTACATCTTTCAGTGAAAATAAAATCTATTTTTCTTTCAAATCCTTCGATTGTTTCCTTAACACTTCTTATTTCTATAAGCGATAAATAAAAAAGGATCATCCGAGATTTTATTTTGAAAAGCCAAAAATTTATACTAAGCAAATTTTTATTTCTTCCAAGGAAAAGAAAAAGACATTAGTATACAAGGAATAGAAGGGGTTACCTCCTATGAAAAGTATTTTTTCAAAATCTGCCCATTAACAAGAAAATAATCTCGTTTTCTTGATAGACCTTGCGATAAGAATGTTGATGGGCCTATTTCTTTGATTATTTGAAATAGACCTAGCCAAAGTTTTTGAAACTTTGTGTGTTTACCTTTTTCCTCATGCGCTTTGTCCCATTTCAATACCAGATCACCAATTTGATTTTTTTTTGGAGTAATAGAAGTTGAATCAAATGAGGCTTTTACTATCTGTTGATGATGTGCGTGAGTCTGTTTGGATTTTTCTCTTTCTTCCTCTAACTTAAGAATTTGACATTGTCTAAGTTGTAAAGAAGAAGTCAGAGATTCATCAATAAATTGTATTAAGGAAAGAGAGGGAATAACTACGTTGGTAGGAAGTATAGCTTCTTTTCCATAGAGAATACTAAATGGAGAAGTTCCAATAGAAGCTTTTTGAGTTATTTGATTTGCCCAAAGAGCAAAGATTAATGACTTATGCCAATTTCGTTGGTTTTGATCAATAGTTCTTTTGATTATCCTAATCAAGTTCTTGTTTGTAGATTCTGCCAAACCGTTTCCTTGCGGATAATAATTTTCAGAATACTTAAGTTTAAAACCTCTTTTAATTGCAAATTACATCATAGCAGTTCCTGAAAAGTAAGATGCATTATCAAACATTAAAGCAGTAGGTAATCCAAACCTGGTTATGATATTTTGGTCGATGAAATCAATGATATTCTTAGAGTTGGCTACTTTTAGTATAATTTCTTCCATCCATTTAGTAAAGAAATATGAGGCTATGAGAATATATCTGTGTTGTTTGGAAGAGTTAGGAACAATCTCACCAATTATATTTAATCCCCATTATTTGAATGCTTGTTCGATATTGACTGGCTGTAATGGGAATGCTGGTTTCCTTTGTCTTGCAGATGCACTTTGACACACTTTTCATTTTCTTGCACATTCATGAGAATATTTGAAAAGTTTTGGCCAATAGTAACCTGCATGCAGGATTTTGTGTGTTGTTGTATTTCCTCTAAAATTTCCTCTAGTTGGTCCATCGTGGATTTCCTGTAAGACTTTCTCTGCTTCAAATTTTTCTAAGCATCTTAAAAGTACAAAATCAAAATTTCTCCAAAATAACACATTGTTGATTAATTCATATTGTTTGGTCTTTAATCTTAAAGCTCGTTTTGTTTTGTAACTGAGTTGATTCGAAGCATATCCATTCTTAAAATAGAATATAAGATCAACATATTGTGATTGTGCATCGTTGAGGCTTACCTCTGATATTTTCACATTGTTACCTGAATCTACCTCTGATGATAGATGGGATGCTCCTGTAAGCATTCTGCAAAAACCTTGACCTCTAACAATTTTAGAGGGTATAATTTCTACATCATATTCTTGTAAAGCGGTAACCCAGTTAGCCCTATTCTCTCCTAATTCTCTTTGCATCAAGAGTTGTCTTACTGCAGAGAATGGAACTATGATTTTGGTGTGAGTTTTTAGGAGAAAAGGTCTAAAATGCTTTATAGCCTTAAAGACAAAAAATGCTTGTTTTTCGACATATGTACAATTTAGTTTTGCACCTTGAAAATTTTAACTGAAAAATGATATTGGTGCTTCAATTTGTTGGTCATTCATCTGTGTTAAAAAAGCAACATATGATGTATCCGATGAAAAAGTGTATAGTGTAAAAGGATTAAGAAAATTGGGGGTAGTCAGGAATGGAGCATTGATAATTGATTGTTTAATCAAATAAAATGCTTCTATTTCATTATGTCCCCATTTAAAGCCATAATTTTTCTTAATCATGTTCCGTAAAGGTAAAAATATTTGCGAAAAGTCAGGGACAAACCTTTTAACAAAATTAATTTGCCCAAGAAATGACTGCATAGATTTCTTGTTATGAGGGAAAGGAATTTGTTTGATCTCGTCAATTCTTTCAAGATCAATATAGATACCACTTTTTGACACAATGAATCCTAAATTTTTTCCTTCATCTAATGCAAAAAATGATTTCTTTGGATTCAATGAGATGCCATACCTTTTGCATCGTTCAAAGACTTGTTTTAGGTCATTCACATGATTGGTTACTTGTTTATAAAAGACTGTAATGTCATCTAAATAAATAACGACTATTTTATTTATGATCCCCCTAAAAGCTGTGTCCATAGCTCTAAAAAAAGTGGCACATGCATTAATTAATCCAAAAGGCATCTTTTGATAGGTGTAAGTTCCCCACTTGGTTCTGAACATAGTCTTCAATCTATCGTTTGTATGTACAAGAATTTTATTATATCCTGAGAATCCATCTAGAAAGGACATGAGTTCAAAACTAGCTACTGTTTGCATTACTTGTTCCATGGTTGGTAATGGAAAGTTATCCTTCTAAAAAGATTTGTTTAAATTCCTAAAATCAATGAAAATTCTAATATCACCATTCTTCTTCCTGACAGGTACCAATTTTGATACCCATTGTTAGGTACCTATATTACTAGTATAGTCCCTTATTGTTGTTAGTGTAACCCCCTTATTATTATTTTTGTACCCTTATAACCCCCATATTTTTATTATTGGCCCTTACATTATTATTGTTAGGTCAGCTAGGATTACATTGTGGCCCCATGGACCCCTATATATATAATTGTTCATTTATGTAATGTATTCGAGGTTGCCCCCTCGAAGTGGCTGATTTCTAAAGCGTTGATCTCTCTTTTCTTCTATTTTTGGAGCTGGTTTCACAACATTTGGTATCAAAGGTTTGGATTCTAGGGCTTTTCACAGAGCAAAGCCGTAAGCCCAAGGAACATCATGGAAAATTTTTAGATATTGATTCACATTATTTTGGAAGGTAGGATCTGTGGAAGTTAGGGCTTTTTTAGGCTCCCAAATTTCATCTCAAAGAGGTGATTGTGGGAAAATATTCATAACTCTCTCTCTGAGCATCGGTTTGGAATTCTATAAAGAGTGGCTGCAAGTACACTGACTATAGTTTATTTTCTATCAATTTTGGAGCCAAATAAGGAAACAATGACACGTGGCAAGTAGTACAAGTTATCTCTACTGAACCAGTCCATAATTAGGGCATTGTGGGAGATTGGACATAACTTTGTCCTGAAGAATCCAAATCAGGTCAGACCTGTGGCATTCGAAAGATGATTCAGAGGGCTACCTCAGGGCCAAATTTTAGATATTGAAGATCTGAAATCATAGAGATAATTTAGTTTCAATATGGAGCTTCTCAAAAGCAAGAAAAAGTTTTTTTTTTTTTTCCCAAATTGCATAAGTCTTGTGTAAAAAATCAGTTTGAAGTGATTCCAAGGGCCTATTGAGTATATATACCAGCATTGGATTCTAAAATGCCCCCTAAAAATAATTCAACACCCATTAAGCTTTTATAAGGCTCTACTATGACTCATGAAGACGAAGAATGACAACATGACATATCAAAATTACAAGAGCAAGTGCGAAAAATTTCGCTCTCACAAAGAGAAACAAAAAATGACATGGAAGTTTTGAAGAAAGGCGTGGAAACTAAGATGGATGGTTTGAAGAAAGGCGTGGAATCTAAGATGGATGGTTTGAAGAATGGCATGGAAGCTAAGATGGATGGCATGGAAGCTGGCATGGAATCTAAGATGGATGACATGGAAGCTAAGATCGAAGAAAAAATGGAAAACATGAAGAATGATATAAAAGCAGACATGGAAGGTTTGACAAAGTTGATACACGAAATGTTTCCTAATGGTGAAAATATAGTAGAGGAAACTCATGATGAGAACAAAATAAATGTTAATCGTGATTTCATAAACTCTAATGTTGGAGGGAAGAACCACCATATTCCAAAAATGGATATGAGGAAGTTTGATGGCAAGGATCCCATAACATGGATACTATAGATGGAGCAATATTTTGATCTCAATAATGTGCAAAACACACAAAAGGTACGCATTGCAACTTTACATTTAGAACAAAATACATTTGTATGGTATCAATGGCTTTGCTCCCGTAAAAAAATTGTCACTTGGTCGATTTTTACGGAGGAAATGATAGCACATTATGAGGATACAAAGAGCAACACCTTCTTTACCCAATTGATAAATCTCAAACAAAAGGGTTTAGTGGGGCAGCACATTGAGGACTTCCAAAAATTGAATATAAGGGTAACTGATATTCCAGAGGAACACAGGATTGATCTCTTCATAGGCACTTTAAAGGATAACATCCAACATGAAGTTTGCATTTTGGAACCTGATTCATTGGAGAAGGCATTCAGGTTGGCAAGAAAAATTGAATGTAAAATTATGGCGACAAGGAAGCCTACCACTCACATCTATAAAGATGGAAGTGTTGCTACTTCTAGACTTCCACAACCTACAAGGTTGACACCACAACAATTGGAAGAACAAAGAGAAAAAGGGCTTTGCTACAGTTGTGATAAAAAATAAACTAAAGGTCATAAGTGCGTGGAGAAGAAGTTATTTTACATAGGTTGTGAAGAGGGGGAAGAAAATGAACAAGAAACTTAAAAAGTAGAGGAGATACACCAGGAAGTAACCCTAGAAGAAGAAGAAATGAGTATGACCATATCATGTAATGCATTGGCAGGAATTACCACTCCTCAAACTCTCAAGATAGAAGGACATATCAAGAAGAAAAAGGTAATAGTGTTGATTGATTCGGGTAGTACCCATAATTTTATTCATTGTAAGGTAGCCAAGGAATTGAATTGTTTCCTATACCCAGCACCAGAATGTCAAGTGATGGTTGCAAATGGAGGAACTATAAATTTCTCTGGAAAATGCCATAATATCAAGCTATCCATGGAGGAATATGTATTGAATAGTCCAATGCTTTCCATCCCAATGGGAGGTGCTGATGTTGTACTAGAGGTACAATGGCTACAATCTTTGGGGACGATAGCTTTTAATTTTCAAGAACTTTTCTTGAAATTTTTTTCGGAAGGAAAGGAAATCGAATTACGGGGTATCACAGGGAAGCTAGGAAAGATAATAAGCTCTAATGTCATGAAAAATCTTCTGAATAAATAACAACGAGGAGTAATTGCACAATTGTGCTCACTAGAAGTTCCAACATCAAAATCATCTATTTTTGCAGATCTCCAAAAAGTATTGGACAATCATTCCAAGGTGTTTGATACTCCCAAAGGACTCCCACATATTCGTGATAATGATCATGCTATTCATTTGATTCCAGGAAGTGTTCCTCCAAACATCATGCCTTACAGATATCCTTATGTCCAAAAGAGAGAAATTGAATGTATGATTACATAAATGTTAGAGGCTGGTATAATTCAACCTAGTCAAAGTTTTTTATCTGCTCCAGTAGTATTGGTGCACACGAAATATGGATCATGGCGCATGTGTCCGATTATAGGGAGATAAATAAGCTCAATATTAAAGATAAATTTCCCATTCCTATGATTGATGAATTATTGGATGAATTACATGGAGCAATTTATTTTACCAAGTTGGATCTTCGTTTAGGATATCATTAAATTAGAATGAAGACTGAAAATTTTCCGAAAACAACATTTCGAATTCATGAGGGTCATTGTGAATTTTTGGTCATGGCTTGTTGCCTTACCAATGAACCTTCTACATTTCAAGGGGTTGATTAATTCCATTTTCAAAACATTCCTTATAAAACTTGCTTTGGTAATTTTTGATGATATACTAATCTATAGTAGGTATTGGAAGGATCATGTTCAACATGTTGACAAGGTGCTCAAACTATAGGAGGACAGACAATTATATACAAAAACCTCCAAAAATTTTTTGGATTACAAGAGGTGGAATATATAGGTCATATTGTATCTTAGGAGGGTACTAAGGTAGACCCTAACAAAATTAAAGCCATTAAGGAATGGAAAGACCCCAAAACATAAAGCATCTACAAGGATTTCTCGGGTTAACAGGGTATTATCACAAGTTTGTTAAGAATTATGGGAGAATAGCATCACATCTAACAACATTATTGAAGAAAGATGCATTTTCATGGACTCCCGAAGCAACTAAGGCCTTTGAACATATTAAAAAGGAAATGTGCCAAGCATCGGTCTTAGTTATGCTAGACTTCACAAAAATAGTTTATTTTGGAATGTGATGCCTCACGAAATGGAATTGGTGTTGTTTTAATGCAAGAAGGAAGAACCATTGCTTTTGAAAGTTGTCCAATCAAAGGAAGGTATTTACATAAATCTATTTATGAGAAGGAAATGTTGTACACTAATATATTGTTGTTGAGATTATTTATTGAAAATATACTGCAAATGATCATGATAGTCTTAAACACTTTTGGGAACAAAGACTATCTTCAGAAGAGCACCAAAAATGGGTCATAAAGATGTTGGGTTATGAATTTGAAATAATCCACAAAAAAGGAAGCTAAATGTTGTTGCAGATGCACTATCAAGAAAGAATGAAGAGGTGGAAGCATTGCTTTGTGCCATTTCTATTATCCAACCAGATTGGATAACTGAAGAAAGGGATGAATGGAAGAAGGAAAAAGAAGTGTGGACACTCATTCAAAAGTTGCAACAAGATCCTAGTACATCTGATACATTTAGTTGGAAAAATGATTCCTTATGGTACAAAGATCGCTTATATATTTGCAAGAATTCCCAACTAAGACAAAATATTCTCTTGGAATTTCACACTTATCCTTTAGGAGGAGACTCAGGATTTTTAAAAACTTACCACAGGGTGAAGAAAGAATTTTTTTTGGATGGCCTTAAATCTGATATTCAAAATTTTGTGGCGGAATGTTTGGTTTGCAAGCAAAATAAAGTTGAGACAATTAAGACCCCGGGTCTTCTACAACCTTTATCCATTCCAAGTCAACGTTGGGAGGAGATTTCAATGGATTTTATCATAAGTTTACCTAAGTTCGAAGGAAGGAGTGTCATCATGGTGGTAGTTGATCGACTTACCAAGTATGCACACTTTTGTGCATTATCTCATCCATTTAAAATGAGTACAGTTGCTACTGCATTTATGGAAAAAATTCAAAAGATACATGGAAACCCGAAGATTATTGTAAGTGACAAAGATCCCATTTTTACAGGAAATTTTAGACATAATTATTTTCTTATTTGGGTACTTAACTAGCTCATAGCTCATCTTATCATCCTTAATCCGATGGTCAAACAGAGATAGTGAATAAATGTTTGGAAGGATATCTTCATTTTTTTGTATCTAATAAGCAAGCACAATGGGTCAAGTGGTTACCTCTCGCTAAATGGTGGTATAACACTTCCTTCCATATTGCAGCAAAAATAACCCCATTTATGGCACTTTATGGATATCATCCACCGTCCATCACATATTATTTAAGGGAAAATTCTAGGGTTCAAGCAATGGAGGATCACATTGAGCATCAACAATAAGTTCTCCAACTCTTAAAGGATAACCTAAATTTGGCGCAAAATCGAATGAAACAACAGGCAGATCAACATCACAGCGAGAGAAGTTTTGATGTGGGAGACTGGGTATTTTTACAGCTACAACCATACAAACAAATGTCCCTCAAGCAAGCTAATAAGGATAATAAATTATTGCCAAACTAATATGGTCCTTACATGGTGTTGCAAAATATTGGTACTATGGCATACAAATTGGAGCTTCCTGCTTCTTCGCAAGTGCATCCAGTTTTCCATGTTTCCTGCTTAAAAAGGGTTACAGGTGAAAAAATTCCAGTTCAAACAATATTGCGAGAACTTGATGAGGAAGGAAAAACCATATTGGAACCTGAAGCAGTCATGGAAACAAGAACTCGACAGCGATGAAGTCGAACAATTTCAGAGTATCTCATCAAATGGAAGAACTTACCCACTAAAGATTTTACATGGGAGGATGAGAATTTTATACAAAAGCACCCGGAGCTACTCAAGTGTTGAGGACAACACTTTTGTGAAGGAGAGGAGCATGTTAGGTCCCTATATTACTAGTACAATACCTTATTGTTGTTAGTGTAACCCCCTTATTATTATTGTTGTACCCCTGTAACCCCCATATTGTTATTATTGGCCCTTACATTATTATTGTTAGGTTGGCTAGGATTACATTGTGGCCCCATGGACTCCTATATATAGAAAGGAGGTTTTTTCATTTGTGGCATCCAAGAATTGTTCATTTATTTAATGTATTGGAGGTTGCCCCCTCGAAGTGGCTGATTTCTAAGGTGTTGATTTCTTTTTTCTTCTATTTTTGGAGCTGGTTTCACAACACCCATTTAGAATGCCTGACTGGAAAGATGATTTTTTCCTTGAGGAGTTTGTTCAATTATGTTTTGATTTGATTTTCAATATTTGGATGAATCTTCCTCAATTTCTATTGTATAGGCTTTTCTTCTGAGATCATAGGAATTGTGTGTTGAATCACAGAAGTGTCATATGTTTTAAGATCAATATAATCCCAAGAAAATACACTTTTGTACATTCTAAACATTCTAATAAATGATAATCTTTCTTAAGAATATAGACCAAGACCTAGATTTACATTTTGAGGTTTTTCGTTAGTTCTTAGATTTACTAACTCAAATATTAAGGTAGAGCTTTGTTTTTTTGAGTTAGTAACTCTTTTAAACCTGTCTTTTAGATCATATAGGTCTTCTAGCTTGACAACAAATTTAGGAATATGATTTTCTTCTTGTTCTTTTTTAATCTGAATGTCATGTTTATTTTCATCCAAAATTTGACTATCATAGGATCCTTTAGATGTTAAAAATTCTATGATATCTGAATCATTATTGAGTACTCTCCAATTGGTAATATAATCAAGAATATATGGTCTAAAAATCAATTCAACAGAAAATCTATCGGGACTAAATTCTTGGGATGGGACTAACTTTGATGCTACATTAGCCAGTATATCTACACTAGCATTCTGCATTCTAGGTACAAAAGAAATGTTGAAGGCTAAGAAATGAGTGGTTAATTCTTGGACTAATTATTGATAATGCTTTAAGTGTCCAGAATTAAAATGAATGGTATCTCTTACCTGTCTAACAATGATTTCTGAATCTCCTAGAACTTTCAGATATTTGATTTTAAGATCAATAGGTTTTAACAAGCCTTGAACTAATGCTTCATATTCAGCTACATTCGTTATACAATCCAAATTCTAATCTGTAGGCTAACATGGTATTTTCTCCTTCTGGGTTTATTAATATACAACCTGCACCTGCACCATCTTCAGATATAGAACTGTCGAAATAAAGAGTCCAAAACAAAGAACTAACTACTTTTCTATCTGCAAAATTTATACATTTGGAATTATCTGGCTGGGAAAAATTATCGATCTAAGAAACAACTGGATTATCAAAGAAAGGTGATGGTTGAGCATTGAAATATCCAAAAAATGATCCTGCTGAGTAGTTTCCAATAATGTTGTTATTGAACGCTACTGGCTCATTTCCTCCTTCAAGATCAGTGACTGTATGCTTCATGAAATTTTCGCGATCCACCTAAATTTGATTTGGATTTCCATTATATGGTAACCACATTTGTGACCAGTTTGTTGCAAAATAACCATGAAGTTTTTCAGACCAGTCTCGGCTTAAAACTAAGCCATAAAATTCAGGAATATCAACCACTAATAGATCAATTATTTGAGTAACTTTGGGGTTTGATGAAAATCTGATGGAAACAGAATTTATTTCTCCTACCACTTGTACTCTGGTTCTATCAAGTTATACTATATGAACAGGTGAACCCTACGAAGTTATGTTCAACTTGGCACAAACTGATTTCGGCATTATGTTTGAGGAAGCTCCTGAGTCTATTAAACAGTTATGGACGTTTTTGTTGTAGATCTCACAGGTTAAAAGAAAAGGAGGAGTATGAGAGATGGATCGATCACCTATCATAATCAAGTCTGTAGCATCAATTTTCATTGAAGGAGAAGGTGGCTTACCTATTTCATTAGCAGCTTGTACTATTACTGGAGCAGGTAAGTTTGAAGCAGGAACCACATTTAAGTCTCTAAGTAAGATTTTATATCGCTGCTTTAATTTAGTAAGCTCATGGATTGAAATGTTGGCCCTGGTTTTCTTCATATCTTCAACTACATTATACTCAATTATGTCTGAGACTACCATTGTCTTAGATGTAGGTGGAGTGTTTGAAGTAAAGGGGCTTGTTTGAGTAGCTTTAGAATTATACTTTTTGCTTACCGATTTGTCTTTAGCAGGAGTTGAAATATTTTTATGTTGATTTGGCTGTGTTGCTTCAGTAGTATTTTTGCTCCTTGTGCTCACAGGTAAAGCTTCATGTTGTTCTTCATTTGGTAGGATGAAATCCCACATTCCATTTAGTGCAACTTCTTCTTCTTCGTCATCTTCTTCTTCCTCTATATCTTGATCAGATTCAACATTAGATATGACATTTGGAGGTTGAGTATTAGAGGATTGAACTTTCTTAAATTTTATGAAAGTATTTTTTGAGGTAGAATTTTCAATGACTTGTTTCTTGATATTTGCCATCTAGGTTTTCATGGTTTTCAAAATTTTTTGAAGACCTTCTACGTCGAAAGGATATTTTGGTGCCTTCTTTTTAGAATCATCTTTGAAATACACCTTCTTTTATTTTCAATCTTCTTGAGATTTCTCAAGAGAGGTTATGCGTTTCTCTACAGATAGAGATTCTTTCATATTTTCTGCAAGTGTTGCCAATTTTACTCTATCAACAAAAATATCTATATTAGATGGAAGAGATGAAATATACCACTCAATTTGAACTTCTGCACCAGGAACTGTTGTAGCAGGAATTTTATTGAGTAATTTATTAAATCTTGAATTGATTTTTTTTATCTTCTCAGCTGTTTTATTCCAGCTAGTTATAGAACAGGCAGGAAATGAAAAATACCTGGATCCTGTAGATACTTTTAGAGTATATGGAAATAATATTGTAACACAATCCTCTTCAACTACTCCATTTATATTGACAGCTAACATAAAATTGTGAATGTGTTCTTCTGCCAGAAGACCATCATTGTCGATAAGTGGTTGTCATTGACGTCAACCCAAGCAGCACCAGGGGCTACCCCGATCTTGCATGGTAATTTTGACCTACCAAATTAGTATATTCTGGGTCAAGAATATTTTCTATGGTTTCTACTTGTCGAGATGTTTCCGTTGATATATGGCACACCATGTTATTCTTCACGTTTTGAGAGATATTCATGTTTGAAGTTTGTAACCCCAGTTAGTGGGCTAAAACCCCATGGGGTTGTGGCATGGGTCATTGAAAAGTAAATGATTAATAATTTTTCAGCTCCTAAAATCCCTCCCATGTTCACTTGTTGAAGACCCTCTCAACCTAAGCATTTATATAAATTGTGATCCTCATATCCTCATGTAGGGATTTCATTACCTGAAAGATGTCATCTTGGAATTTTCACTCTAAATTTTTTTCTACAAAGGTTCAGAAGCTAAATTTTTTATGAGACGAAGTCAAAATCCTAAGGAAGCTCCTGTAAAAATTTCAGATTAAGGTGCACACAATTTCTGGAGATATGATCTGTAGAAGTCGATGTTTTTGTAGGCTCTTGAACTTCATCTCAAAGAAGTGACCTTGGGAAAATTGTAATAACTCTCTCTCTAAGTATCAGATTTCAATTCTGTAAAAAGTGGTAGATAGTGCACGGGCTTTAGTTTTCGCTGTATAAATTTCAGAGTTGAATGAAGAAACAATGACACGTGCCATGTCGTACAATTTTTCTCTACTAAACATGTCCATAATTAGGTCATTGTGAGAGATTGGGCATAACTCTCTCTTGAAGAATCCAAATTGGGTCAGACCTATGGAATTGGAAAGAAGACTCAGAGGACTACTACAGAACCAAAAATCACATATTGGGGATCTGAGATAATAGAGATACACCAGATTCAATATCGAGATCTTAGAAGGCAAGAAAAAACTGGATCATGTGTTTTCAAGGGCTTTGAAGGACTAGAATTTATAGGGCAACAAAGAAAAGCAAGGTGCAACAGAGGGTAGCATGACAAGAGAAACAATCAAGGTGCAGAACAACAGCAAGAAGTTCACCACATGAAGTCTTCAAATGGGCAACACTGTATACAGTCATTATAAATGTATCACTGTACTAAGTCATTGTAAATGCATCATTGCAAAAATTGTAAAAGTGTCTATCTGCCAAGAGTTGAAGA
Source organism: Pinus albicaulis (assembly GCA_034641835.2). Taxonomy (NCBI): domain Eukaryota; kingdom Viridiplantae; phylum Streptophyta; class Pinopsida; order Pinales; family Pinaceae; genus Pinus; species Pinus albicaulis. The sequence goes on from CM076582.1 coordinate 1,190,060,115, forward strand.
GGTAGTTTCAGAAGGTCTAGGATCATCATTAGGTGGTTGTGTCATAGTTGGGGTTATGGTCTAGTGTGTCTTCTTCTTCTACATCATTCTATATCATTGTAAAGTGGACCATTTTCCTGGTACATGAGTCCATTCTTCTTTTATTATTATATAGGGTGGTAGGGTGGTGCTAGGCTGGTGCATGAAGTTACCAACAGGTTCAAGCCTGTGAAAAATTTAGGGTGGTAGGGTGGTGTTAAGGAAAGTTGTAGCTCATTGGGTGTTGGGGCATCCGTTCAGTTGACTACTGAAGAATCTCGGGCGTTGGAGTGTCCATCTAGTGGGAGCTGGAGCATAATGATTTTCTAGATTCTAGGAAGTTGGAGCTTTATTTCAATTGGAGTTGAATATTAAAGAATTACTAGAAAATAATTTAGGTGGTTTTTGTCCCGGAGAGGGTTTCCACCTTAAAAATTGTGTGCATTTGTGTTACTTTTGTTTACTGCTATCATTGTACAAAAACTGATAATAATTGAAGATTAACAAATGCTTTGAAAGATTAATAATAATACTAATTGAAAGGAATATTGATTCACCCCCCTCTTAATATTTCCAACAATCATAAGGATTAAATTTAGGTGGCCATATTTCATGATTTTTTGGAAGAGCATGAAGAGGAGCGGGCATGTTTACAACCCCTGGATTGCTCCATGGGTTTACATTTGGTGGAGGTGGTTGACCTGCCATTGGATTTTGGATAGGTTGGTTTGGTGGAGTTTGAGTTGAAGAAGAGGCAGGCTGAGTGCTAGGACTAGTTGAAGGGATAGTAGTTTGAGTACTGGAACTAGTCAACGTAACACTGATTATTAGAATGGAAGTTGTGGAAATGAGCGGAGGTAATGGAGGTGAATGGGATAAGATCTTTCTAGCGATGGACTCTGATTAGGTCCTCTTTAGTATCTTTCGAGTACTATCGATGGGAAACTAAAAAAGGATAATTCCTGTCTTTTGACTTTCTCATTGAGTTAATATTCTTCGAGGTTGTAAAGAAGACGAAATACTGGCATCCGATATTTGAGAAGATTCAATATTTTCAGCAGAAATAGATACTCTCTCTAAATTTTCTATCAAAGACTGAACTTCTGGGGAATCTTAATGGGAATCAGGAGATAGTATGAGTTGAGCATCATTAGGAGACTTAGGAGAAGGATGATCAACTTCATATTTTAAAGATGAGGATCTAGACAATTTTCTGGAAGTTGATGGGGATCTAGAGAGAGAGAAACTCTTTGATTGACCTTTATATTGATCAGATATTTTTTGCCATTCATAGGGGTTTAGGCCCTCCTAGTGCCAGAATGTTGATGCCTCAGAATTCCACTACCGAAACATGGAGAAAACCACCCGATTCGGACCTCAAAGTAGCTCCTTTTCCGTTTGGTGTAATGGCTTTGACTAGGGGTAATGGGACCAGTTTCCCAATAAGGATGATTTTGAGGGTGTGTGATTATATGAAATTCAAATGGAAAATGATTTTAATCTATATTATGCATCTGTATAAACTATTTTTTCTACTATATACCCAGGGTGTTTCTTCCTTTATGCGATCTGAAAATATATCCTTCAACTGTTAGTAATATAGATCATTTAACAGTTGAAAGAGATGAACATTATGTAACATGATTCTTCTAACAAAATAGTTTGACTGGAAGAATTGTGAAAAATATATCGCATTCGTATGTATGATTATACATTCAATAATAAACTACAGACAAATATTAGAACAGAAGTGCATGTAACATTCATCTATAATGATTTCTTGCATGGAAACTTAGTGTGGTTAAATAGTCAAGACAGAGACGAAAGATGGCTCGGTGCAGCGGAGTTTTCTTCTTTGAACTAGGGTTCCAGAGTTCTGAGGCCGCCGTCTGGTTCGATGTGGCATTGAGGAAGTGCTCCAAGCCTTCACCAGCCTGCTTTGGATGCTCAGAGCTGATGAGGAAGGTCGATAATCCATTACAGGGCGGAGATCTGGAGTCTTGCGGGGTGGAGGCAGGGGCAGTGGCGCCGCCTTTCCCTTCCCTCACCATCGGCTCATCTCTGCTGTCTTTTCTTGGTCTGGTTTTTTCCTCAGTGGCTGACTGTGCAGAAGGTTCAAAGGAGGCTCTCTGGGGTGCAGACGAACCCCTTTCGATCCAAATTCGATGGCGGCAAAGTCATTACCTTTCGCCCCCTGTTTGGAGCAGAGTGAGGTACTGCGGATGGCTTCTCCCTCTCGCGGTGGGGATGTATTCGAACAACGTTCCTCAATCTCAAGATTGGCAGCTCCCAGACGCGGATGCCATCATGCAACACGCCTCGATCCTGCACAATAAAGTCGCCGCTTTTGGCTACAAGGCATCTCCTTTTCGCCCTGCGACTGGCATTGTAGCAGTCTCATGCTGTCTTTCTCTTGGTACACCTTTTCGGCTGTAGGTCTCTCCCCTCCTGATTGCCGCCGCCCCTGCCTAGGTGGTATGGTATGGGGTTCCCTCAGGCCCGGGCTGCCTTGAGATGGAAAACGGGACTCATGCCATAAAAGGGCTACAGCCAGATGCTTGCGCTAAAGCGTTTTCGTTGGAGGCTCTGTTTTCTCAGCACGATAGTGATCTATTGCAGAAGATGAAGCTTAACCGAGGCCTGCGGACTGGGGTCCCCTCGGGCCATGGCAGATTTGCTCTCGGAAGCACAACAGGTCTTGGCATTGGATCTAGGCACCTCTCGAACTCTTTTAAAATTCAAATTTCTCAACCTACTGGCAAGACCATCCTGCAATGGGTCAGCCCTTCAGATTTGGTGCTAGATCTCAAACTGGATCTAGAAAGGCGGATTGGGATCCCTTCAGGCCTTCAGAGACTTCTCTTTCAAGGTAAACAACTTGAGACCTTCTTCCCATCTTCTCTTACAACATTAACAGAAACAACTCCTTAGTGTTAACCCTGCAGTTGAGAGGGGGGGCAGCGGGACAATCCTCTGTTCCTAATTTCTCTTACAAAGATGCTGTACACTCAGAAATTCCTAAACCCCTGGAAGCCCCAAACTCTAAGCCATTTTTGGTTGACAAGAAAGAGGAAGTTCCCACTGTCGAAATCACATATCCAGATATTGCAATTCAACTTCAGGATTTTGCAGATAGAGCCATCATTTGCAGATTCAACGGACTGTGGCCGAGATCTCAGGACCTTTATGCTTGGATTCATGCGAATTGGACCCATCACTGTAAGGTCAGTTTCTGTTCTAAAGGATATTTCATTTTTCTATTTAATGACAGTAAGCACTATGAAAAGGCTCTAGAAGAAGGCCCTTGGTTCATGGGTACTGCAGGGCTTTTCTTAACTCCTTGGTTCCCAGATTTTGATCCTGTAACTGCGGTCATTACCATGACACCAGTATGGATCAGGCTTCCAAACCTACCTGTCCACTTATGGCATGTTGTAGTCTACAAAGCCATAGGCAACACCCTGGGCAGTTTCATTACAGGAGATTATAGGCGAGAAAGAAATGGTCTATACACATATGCCAGAATATGTGTGGAGTTAGATTTCAGCAAGGGACTACCAGAGCAAATCAATCTCAAGTTAAACGACTTTGTTTGGACCCAGATACTGGATTACGAAAACACTGCCTTCCGTTTCCGCCATTGCCATTTAACAGGGCATCTGCGGTCCTCCTGCCCTACTCTCCCGGCAAAACAGAAAAAGGATCACCTCTCCAAGTCAAAATCCAAAAGATGGGCTCCCTGCTCTCCACCTCCAGTTGAGGATTCTGATTCCTCCAGCTCTGAAGATGAAGCTTGCGATGCAGATCTGGATCACGCCCCTCAATCTGGGGTCCCCTCCGCTGATGGACCAACGCGTTCCTCGGATTTAGCCATCGCCCAGAAACACGTCCATTTGACCTCCTCCTCTGATTCAGATAAGGAGGGCCCCTCCTTGGAGATCCCCAATCTTCAGGTTATTGTTGCTCATTCGCCCCAGGATGGATGGGTCGAAGTTAAAAAAAGAAAAGGAAAAAAGCTTCGTGTTGAGACTTCTGCCCATTCTGGGTAGAGGTCTGTCTTCTAGCTTTTCTGTTGTTGGTTGTAGCTCCTTGCTTACTTCTCTCTTTCTCCGGAACCGAGGTTGATAGTCCTATCATTTCCGGTTGCCGGTTTTAGTCTCTCTTGATTGTATCTTCTTCTTGTACCATATTTTTTACTTAATAGATTTAGTCTAATTCAGAAAAAAAAAAAAACATTCATCTATAATAACGTTTCAAATATATAATGCAATAAAAAGATGACTGTCAATCTATAAAGTAAGACTTAATACAAGTGAATAAAAGTACCATATGTACGAAGTTCTACTCATGTAAACTGAAAATAATTGATCTGCTCCTTCTCACTTTGAAGCAACTTAAAGAGTACAATAGTGCAACATCAGTTAAACAACTTTAATTGTCAAAAGATAACATATGTGTTCCATTAATTCATCAAAGCATTCACAAACTTACAATAGTGCATTCTATGCAAATGTTTTTGAAAAATATCTGGAACCTTCTCTAAATGCATGAGAGGGGTTTAAATACTAAACTAACTATGTTCTAAAATGGATTATTACAAAAATATAGAGGAGGTTTCAAACAACCATCCTCGTAAGACTAACTTAAACTACAATCTAGGAAAATAAAATTACAATTTTGATTTATGAATTCTGACTTTTCTTCTGGATTTGGTCACGAAGTTGACAAATATCTATCATAGGCTTGATCTGAGCTGGCTGCGAAATCCTTGATCTGACCTATCCCTTGAATACTGCATTTGAAAGTATTGGTTGCAATCTTTTTGTTGAATCTGTTAAGGATTGCAGAATCTGATACTGATGATAAGGTTTGATCAGAAAATTCCAATAATTTTATTGATCAAACTTATTTACCTTTTTAATTACTTAATCCTGTGTGTCTGCCTTCTGCTTCCATTGTGTTTCTAGCTATTTTAATTTTGAGAACACTTCAGATGTGTACTCTTTGAGAAGTTCTGCTTTCACCAGCTGTTCACATACAGATTCAATAATTTCATTTGACAATTTTGATGTTTTCGCTGCTGCTTTCTCTGCCTTCTTGATTTGTGTTTCCAAATCTTTGAATAGGATATCCTTATGAAACTTATCTACCTGAGGCAGATCAGATTCCTTTCTTGAGTCTGATGCTTGCCATTGAATGTGTTCGGTGAATTTCTTTTCGAGTCTTTCACATTCAAGTTTATGGATAGCTATTTGCTGGATCAGTATTTTATTTGAATCACAATAAGAGTCAAGAATAGAATCTTGAAGACAAAATACTTCCTGTTCTATCTTTAACTTAGCATTTACATCTAATTCTTCTTTTATAAATTTCTCTAGTTGTGGCTGGCTCTATAACCTGGTCATTGCTGTTTCCAGTTGTGCTTGTTTCTCATTGATTTCTACTTGATGCTCCAATTTAAGACTCTTGAAATCCTTTTGAAATTGGGCCATATTTTATTTTATTTTCTCACTGGAGTTATATTTTTCTTCATTTAACAGCCTTTATAGTTCTTGTACTTTGGTTTCCTTTTATCTCAGAAAAACTCTAACTTTAGTAGCTTTACCAACAGTGGTAGTAGCATATGCCTCTGCATACTATGATAATTTAGTTAGATGTTTTGTAGGGTCATCTAAGGAATCCTTCCATAATACGTCAACTGATTCATCTATGAGGTTTGAGACTATTTCATCAGTTCATCTACTTTTGTTCCTCTTAAACATAACCTTATAGCGAGGACTATAGAAGATGTCCACTGAAGGAATTTCTTCAACATGTAAAACTATTTGTTCTGTAGGGTAGGTCGATATGATCTCTCGATCATGAGCCTTTGGAACTTTTTTAAGTGGATTAACAATTTCCACTATCTTCTAGGAATGTTCAGGTGTTTGAAAACTAGTTACTTGATCAATATTTGGATTTTCTTTAGGAGTTTTTATTGCTTCAGAAAAATCCTCCCATTCACTACTAAAATTATTTGTTTGTGACTTTTCAAACTGATCTAGTGTGTCATGAATATGCTGAACTTCTTGAGGATTTGAGTCTGTTCCATTACTTTATTTTAGATCTTGTATCTCTATCTCTTAGATTACATGATCAATTATCTTTTCTGGGCTATACTTTCTGGATTCAGATTCATTTTAAAAGTGATCTGAATTGTGAGATTGATTCTCTGATTGACTTGATTCATCCTCAGACATTTCCTTTGCTTCATTATCCAAGCTGATACTTGGAGTAGGTCTATTGACATCTTCAATAGTTAACAAATTGAGAGGAACTCTCTCCAATCTCTTATTTATATATATTTAGAATTCTTACAAATCATCTTGGCTCATTTGGTTGGATGCAAATTTGATTATATCTAAAAAAATTTCCATGCCTTGGAAGATATCATCAAATTCATCTATTTCTTTTACAGAAGGCTTCATTTTGAACTCCGTAGTGTAATTTTTAATTAAATCATTTGGATCGTATAGCCTCTTTGGAATTACTGCCAATTTCAATAGATTAATCTTGGAAACCTCCTTATAGGTATGGCCAATATCAAAAAGTGAAAAAGTGCTGCACTGTACAGGGAAATTAGGCCAAACGACCTTATTAGCATATTTCAACTGTTAGCGATACCATTAACAAGCTGGTAGGCCATCTCTCGTGAAAGAAACTTATCAGGAACATAATCTGGTAGGACGTGGGGAGAAGCATAACTCTCGAATACTCTGATATATGTAAAATTATCTTATGAAAACCATCTAGCCACAGAAAGAATATCTGTGCTAGCCTCTTCGAAAACCCTAGGGGCCTTCTTATTGAATATCATTTTGTGCATACGAAATATGAATCCATAACAAATTTTATAAAAATGCAGGTGAAATTCTGAATCCAAAATGTCTCTGTGGTAAATGTGGATTGGGGTAAGGTCTTGGGTAGTCCATTTCCATCCCATGGTAGGAAAACTAGAAGAAAAGAAGATTGCGTCCATGACATAGGCAAACATATAAAATGGAGGTATTTATCTAGATGAAACACCTTTTATTCCTATACTCTATGATGTGTTTGGATAAACTGTCAAATAAGATATTTTCCCAATTCAGAATTGAGGAATTGACGATTGCATCAGTAAATGGAACCCAATCTACTGAAAACCTAGTGGTATCAGGTTTGGAAAACAATCTACACAACATACCGGCAACATGAAAAAAAGGGGAATGAATTTGGGCAATTGGGTACGTACTGAGTCTATCTCGCTTTAGCTTTCCCTAGTCTTCCTTCCATTCTTTGATAACTTTCATGATATTCGGATGCTTTGCTCTAAAGCTTTGCAAAAAAGGCTTGTCATATTTCTGCTGCAGGGAGGGTAGATGGTACATTGCTTGTAAATATTCTGCCCTGAAAGAAGCTATGTTTTATCCCTTTGAATCTTTGAATTTCCTGTCATCTATGCTTAAGTGGTCAATTACCCACTTAACTATATCTGCGTAAGGGAGAATTTTTGGTCTTGCGGCTACCTTGTGGACGAATGAACATGCAACATCGAAGTAGGTCGTGTTTGAAGTAGATGTCGTGCCTGTTGTAGAGACTTTGGTTATTACTTTCAGATTTTTGTCTTCAAACAATTTATACATTTCTTCCCATGATGAACTGTTGTAATCCTTATTGCAGGTGGTATCTGAAAATAAGGGAGACATGTCTGAGTCTTCAGTAGGCAGTACTTGAGAAATCTCTTTTCCCTTCTTGCTAATTTCAATCTTCCTTAATCCGTTAAAAGGTTTCATGATTTCAAGTAAACAGGGAGAGCATTAAAATCATAGAGAAAAAAGAGTCAAATCCATTGTTTATATCAAACATGCGTGAATAGATATGAATATTTTCAAATATAACAACAATCATCGATAATTATTTCAAAATCGAATTTCTTACACCTTCACACGAAATATGTATGTATCAAATTTAAGCTGTTAGATATTGAATTTCGTTTTGATACAACATAAGTCATTTCACATGCTCGAGTAATTAAATGCCATTAATTCTCACATCACCATATACAACTTTTACCATTTGTGATGTTTACCCGTAAATGCTACAAAATGCGATGTGCGCAAACCGTACATCACAACTTTTATGCGATAACGAATTTGTTTTCAATTTAAATCATGCGAAATGCGAATTGCGCATTAAAAAGTCAAGTGGCTGTGCTTAATAAGAATTTAAAGATTTATTTTTATTGCTTTTTTGGTTCATCGGGTCCACACAATCACACTTATATCGAATTTCTTTATGAGTTGGTTGTTTTAAATAACATACGATGCGATAAAGATAATATAACGATAATTGAAGTGTTTGTAAGTTTTTAAAACATAACTTCGAAAAAAGGTTAGCTCATTTCGCAGCCAACATAACTTAGAGTCTTGTAAGTGTTTTTAAGTTTTAAGCTATGTGGTTTGCGATGTGCTAAAGGAGTAAAGAAGAAAACTCAAAAGAAAACTTTTGTTCCCTAAGTTTTTTGTTTTTAAAGCTAAAAATAAATTTCCTATTTATTTCTAAAGGGTTCCCATTTATTAAAATAAATGGGGGGGGGGGGGGTATTGTATAGCACAACAGAAAGATACAGGAAGAAGGTGAAGTCTCTCTGAAGCTAGATTGGTGGAGAAGATGTCTCAAACAAATTCAATAAATTCTATGCTTCAGAAGGAATTCACCAGGAATTGATAGAACCTCATAACTCAGAACATAATGGGGTTGCAAAAAGGATAAACATAACTATGCGGGAGAAACACGAGCGATGTTGCATGATCAAGGCCTACCGTTGCATCTATGGGATGAAGCATGCAAAAAAACAATATTTTTGTGGAACAAAAGTCCTCATCGGATACTTGGGATGAGTAGACCAGAGGAAGATTTTTAAGGTAAGAAACTAGATGTGGCGCATTTTAAATTTTTTGGTTCAACAGTTTATTGCCATGTAACCAAAGATGCCAGGAAGAAGCTAGAGCCAACAAACAAGTTGGGAATATTTCTGGGGTACACTGATACACATCACAACTATCGGGTGTACTTGCCAGCATAAGAGATTACAATGGTCAGAAGATATGTGCAATACGATGAAGATAAGGCCATGCGAATTTCCTTTAGAGGGAGCTTCAATTGCATGTAGTTGAGGAGCTCTTAGCTCCAAAAGAATAACCTCAAGATGTGGAGTAGCCACAAGTAGAGGAATAAAGAGTGGAATCACCCACTCATGTAGAGCCATCTAGATATGGATGGAAGCACACCAGAGAGGTTGATCGGTTGGTGCTTGATGCTAGATAGAATGTGGGAGCACCCACATCACAACGCAGGTAGAGAAGGTCCCCAGAGCGGTACATTGGCTACATGGCTCTTATGAGCGAGATTGTAGAGAAAGAGTGATCATATTTCGAGGAAGAAATGCAACAACCAGTTTGGGTTGATGCCATGTGTTGGCTCGAGGGGTCCTGACCTAGGTTCGGAGGTTAAGGTTTGCTAACAAACCCCTATAATACTAGCCCTTTCAGTAGTGACCTACTTGTGCAGGCCAAAGTCTCACCCGAAGCAGTATGGGAGGGTGTTGGAACTAGGTTTCTGCACCCTGAGAGAGAGTAGGTAAGTCAAGTAGATCTGAGTTCACAACCTATCAGGTTCACATTGAACAGGTCTATTCACAGGTTTGCTAATAGTATAATCCGCAACTAATCATAACAGAGCTATTACCATGCACCGATCTAGTTAGTACCTTTGCATCCATGTGCGTATCAGTTATCAATACATAACATCATAAATGCATTAATAACAGATTACAGATGCACTTCATACCATAACACATACAGATTCACAACATAAACAGATAACACAACTATATTCATAGCTCCAACAGATCCCAAAGGTTCGCATCAATTGTAACACATCATATCAGATAACACATAGATACTTTAACTATATCTGCATATATTAGCATCCAAAAACCCAGTTACAATCTAAACACAGCCTGTGCACACAACCAGCAGGGTCTGCACACAAAAGGACTAAGGATCTCCGTGTACACATCTAGCACGAAGTCTTTACACAAACGACCCAACAACAGATCTAAATATTAGCACTTAGCATCAAACTTCATTCTTTTCTATCTCTAGACCCAAAATGTTCATCTATTTATATCGACTTAGCCTATGCTTCTAGTGGTCCGTAAACCGTGGTTTGCAGACTCTTGGTCTACCCTTTGACCCATTACAATGAGTTTGGGGCTTTGACCCACCCCAAAACCCCAACGCTAGACTAATTCATACCAAAAATATACAAAATTGTACAAAATTCGCAGCTTTAGGGGACCCTATTCCAATAGTCCCCCAACACAATCTTGTGACTTGTCCTGAGTCACTATGGTCGTGGGGTCTCCACCTGCGCTTGCAGTAGCCTGATCGCCTCTACTAGTGGGGGTAGCAATCCTTCAATTTGCAGTAGTGATTCTCTCCAGAGTTTGGTTCAGTTGTTTAACAACAACATCAATGTACTAAGAGAGCTTGAGGGCTTCGTCAGCCCAAAGCTTAACGCGGTCGCTGAGAGCCTTCTTCTTCTGGTAGAGTTCGTCAATATCATCCCAAAGGGCGTGGCTGGTACGCAATCATGCCAATTGTTGAGCAGGAATCATAGTAGGCATAGTGGCTTCCAGCTGCTCAAACGCTTCTTCCTTCTAGTGCAAGTCCTGGTTGATTTCACGCAGGAGAGGGTCGCGCTGCACCTTGGTCCATAACTGCATCATTGTTTCCAATAATTGGGCACCCTGATCAATTTTCCCTGTAATCACGTTTGTAGCCGCTATAACAAGTGCTAATCGCTGGGCTCTTACCTCCGGAGGTGTCTCTGGTTGCAACTTAGCCTGTAAATCTACAATCTACTGTTCCATTTGCGTTTTGACCGCCTGGATTTTGATCCTTGAGGCTTTCAGTGCTGCGACCAACCCCTCAATTTTGGCCTTGGGGGTGTCCGTAGCCGGGATGTCTTCGGTAACGTCCGCGCAGAGCTTAGTAATGAGGTGCTCCATCTCTGTCTACCGCGCGAGGATGAGGGTACATGCAGCCTGTGCCTGGGAGGCCTCAACAGTCTTCTCTTTGATGATTTGCTCAGATGTAGTGAGCTGCTGGTGAGCTTTTCGATCCCGGTGCTTAATTTATTCAAATAGAGACGCGTGAAGAAGCTGCAAAGGTTCATGTGGTAGGCAGGTGAGATCCAACTTCACCTTCATGTAGGCTTGGACTTACACTCCTACATCGTGTGGACTCAGTATGAGGGCGACACCAGGGAGTGGGCATAGGCAAATTTCTGGCATATTGATCACTTGCTAGTCGCTGGGGTTGATCAGACCTGGATCATACTTGTCTGCAAGGTGTCAGTTTTTAATTGCAGGGCCCAGAGCTCGGCCTTGAGGGCATTGACCGCGACTTTCTGCTGCTCTTCCAGGTCCAGCCATTTATCCTTTGCAGCCAAATTGACCGCATCTGCAATCTACTCAAGGTCCCCTTCGGTCAGCGTAACACCTTCATCGCGTTCTGGTCGTTGAGAGCACTGCTTATTTTGTGGCCCTTTAACAGGGTCACCAGTACTCTTCGTACCTCTAGGGGAGTCAGAACCTCCTGCTTCCTGATCTTTTGCACCCAGATCCTGCTGTGAATCCTTCTTCAATGCTGCTTCCGTGCCCTTCCTTGTACTCTTACCCGGCTGCAAACCCTTCTGTGATGCGGTTTCAGCACCCTTCCCTGTGCTTTTGCCCTATCCTATGATTTATTTGGTGATGATAGGCGGGATGACCTTCATGGTGCTCATTCCTTTAGTACCCTTCTCACTTGTTTGGAATCCAAGCTTCCAATGTGGAGGCCATTGTGCAACCAAGCAATAAATCTCTTCATCTGCAACCATATAGGGGAGAAAAACCCATGGCGAATCCTTGTGGCCTTTGATTTGTACATTATGCATAGTTACCTGGAATGTGGCGATGATTTTATACTTATCGTAAATGGTTGGCAACAAGCGTGGCCTATAATTGATAGCTACTACGAGCCCACTCTGAAACAGGACCCAGAAGACTTGATTGTACTCAATGCGCTGCACGTTCTTAGAGTCCCACAAGTTTTGATATCTAGCCCCCTCACACATGTTTGGGGGTGAGCTCAGGGAGGAACAAGTCCTTAGGCGCTTCCCAGGCAACCAACATGATGAGAAGTAGTAGCCAGGAGTAACAAAATGCACGACCCTGATCTTGGGATTTGCAGACATTCGCTAGAAACTCGTTGCACAGGTACTAGTACCAATTGAAACAGATCCATTTTTCGCACCGTCCTGCCATTTGAATCACATATGCAGGGACGGTGGCCACCTGAAATTTATTCATCACAAGGTACCCCTCTGCATACCAGGGTCATTGATGGTTTTGATCATGAAGCCTTGAATGTTCTGCTCCACATGGTAGTCCTCATGCACCTTGTCAGCGATCTTCCCCTCATACTACTTGCAGGTGGTTCGGTAAGCCCAAAGAGCAGACGGAAAGCGTACATCCCAGTCACTGTGATCAACGTTACAGACCTTAGTCAGTGCTTGCTCCAGGATTTTATTAAAAGCTTCTACTGCTCCGTTTTCCTGCGGATGATATAGAGTGCTCTTCGCATGGTGGATTCGAAATTATTCTGTCAAGGCCTGTATTATTTCATTAACAGGGTGCATACCTATGTCGCTTATTAAGATCTTCAGACATCCAAACCTAGTCATAATCTGCTAAAAAATGAAGTGCGTAGCAGTATCTGCAGTGCAATCCTTCATAGCTTGTTATTCAGCCCATCTAGTTACGTAATCAGTGGTAGTTATGATGTAGTGTGCACCTGTATTCTTTCCGGGTGGGTTGATAGGCCCTACGAAATCGATGGCCCACTTATCAGATGTTTGCAGGTCCATTTGCAATTGCAGGGGAATTTCATCTCTGCGTGAGGGTCTTCCAGTTCGTTGGTACGTATCGCAGGCTTTGCAATGGTCATGAGAGTCACTATGCAGGGTAGGCCACCATAGTCGAGCTCACAATATCTTTTGTGCCATTTCCTTTCTTGCGTAGTGACCTCCTGCTACACCCTCGTGAGCATCTGCCAAGATAACGTGCCTTTCATGCTCCAAAACGTATCTTCGCAACAATTCATCAACTCCCATATTGTATAGATGACCGACGATGATGGTGAAATCTGCTTTGCGGGTTACCAACTCTTTCTTCTGTTGTACTGAATATTCTGCAGGTGCCATGCCCGTAGTTAGGAACTAAATGATGTTGGTGAAGTGCGCATCAAATACCTTAATAGTGAACAGTTGTGCATTAGGCAATCCCTCTTCTAGGTTGGTCAGTTCTTCACCATTCTCGATTCCGGACAAGTGGTCTGGTCCAGCATTGAAATTCCTTGGCTTGACAATGTTCTCAAAGTCGTACTCCTGAAACAATAGTAGCCATCGACAAATTCCCCCCCCCAACACAGGCTTATTCACTAGGTACTTCAAAGCTAAGTGATCTGTAAGCATTTTTAAGTGCCCTGCTAAAAAATAATGCTGATATTTCTATAATGCATAGACCATAGCCAATCCCTCCCACTCTGTAGTGGAGTAGTTGAGCTCCACACTAGAGAGTTCCCTACTAGCGAACACAACAAGATGATCAATGTCTCTGTCTCCAGGCTGCGTAAGGACCACTCTCAGGGCGATCCCTGATGCATCTACATGAACATGGAATACCTTCTCCCAATCAAGAAAGATGAGAATAGGTGCAGAGACCATCTTCTCCTTAAGTAGCTTGAAGCTTTTCTGACACTCATCATCCCAAAAAAATGAAACATCCTTCTTAATAAATTTTTCCATGGGTGCTGTGATCAACGCGTACCCTTGAATGAACTTCCTGTAGTAGCTATTAGCCACCTATAAAAATTTTTCATACCAAATGGTGGCAAAATCTTTTTAGCCTTCAAGAAACAATTCATTTCCAAATTGTGAGTTCTTAAAGTCTTATGATGATATTTATCCTTGGTATTAATCTTCACTGCTATTTCACTATTAGCCCTCAAGGACCTTGCTGTTTATTAAAGAAAAACTGTTCAAGAGGCTCCATTTTCCATCATTTCACTCCTCCTTTCACTCATGAACAATTCCATTTTCACCCTTATTCCCCTCATAAAATCCTTCTAAACCCATTCATTTAACCCCTAAATCATCCTAACCCTCTTAAAACCTTTTATTTCCCCTTATTTGGTTTTAAAAATCCTTTCTTTCATCTATCGGAACCCTCATTTTGGCTTTAAAATACCTATTTTAAGCCTAAAGACAGTCTTTTTGAATTATAAATTACTAAGCCCCCAAGGGCTTACATCCTTTAGCCCTTCACTTCATATGTCCTAAAGCCCCGCAATCGGGTGCTTAAGCACATTAGCCTTCATGCCAAAAACCTTTTCCCCTTCTATTTTTCCATTCTCCGATGTTGTGGTTCAAAATAAATATGGACCATTGAGCTCTGTGGATCAATGACTATCGGGCCACCTTTCCTTCTCCTCGTTCATCTATCTTCCTTTTCCCTTTCAAAACTACACCCCTTTATTAAATCTGGAACGTTCGATTCGGAAATCCTACGATCGGGACTTAACCCGATAAATCTAAATGTTTTATTTTAAAATTTTTACCCTACCACTAACTTTCCATTACACGACAGGGGCGCTGACACATCCATCAGTCCCACCATACATCCTTCGCGCATCTTTGGATTGATCGCGTTCTACCCGCACCATCCGATCAATCACCAATCATCCGACGGCTCAAACTTGATATTGTGCAAGTTTTGGCCCCTTTCCATAGTGCACTACTTCCGCACGATAAAATTGGTTTTGAGAATCCACGTGTCGATTGATGAGTCATATAGCGTTCCATTCGGCTAATTTTGCTTACCGCCCAGAGCCCGTGCGAGAACCGCTACCGGTTTTCCCAAAACCACCCTTCTTCATATTTGTGCCATAATTCAAATCTGAGCCTGGTTAGCTATCTCTGCCAAGATTTCGTTCTCCCCCACTGCATTTCTCCATCCTCTATCGCTCAAACCGCCTCCGCCGAACCTCTGAACGCAGTTAAACCATCTTCGCAGGGTTTCTTAATAAGTTTTCGTGTTTTGTAGGGTTCTAATGGTGGTTAATCCGTGTATTTCCACATTCACAGACAAGTGACTAGTTCAGTCCAGAATGACGATTCTGTGACTTATATCAACGAGTAAAAGGAACCAGCAGGGTTTCCAAATTCATGTTATCAGTGGATCGTGACCCTTGATCTTAGATGAAATCCTCCAACTGACAGAAAGCCACCTGTTCCAGTGAAACAAAGCAATAAAGTGTATCATTATACAGAATTAATGAGTAAAGAAGATTAAATCCAAAGCCTAAAGATCAAGGTTTTAATCCTCAGGTTTAAAGAGATAAATACAGTATCAGAGAATGAAGACCCGAAGCAAAGATCAAGGCTTAATTAAGCCTAAACACATCTCGAAAAAAGATAAAAAATGTTTTAGAGTAAAAACAGAGAAAAATATCAGTAAAAGAGGCCTCCACTGCCACATCAAAGGCCATTTATCCTCTTCAGCTACCAAAGTGCCACCTGCAGCCTCAATAAATCAAAAGAAGGCATAGTTATTGCCTTAGTCAGTGATATTTTTGTTAAAGACAACCAAAGTTATTGCCAGCCTATTTGAAAGAGTTTAAAGTCAACAAAATCTTCCAAGTAGCTAAAAACTTAATGAAAACCAATTAATACAGAGGAAAGATCAGAAAACTTCTCTATTGAGCCCTTCAAAAGTAGAGAAGCATTAAATTGTATTAATTGAACTAAAGACCCTTCCTTTCATTCCACCTCCTCTTTCTTCTATAAATACTTCTGAAGAAGTTGGTTGGTTGTTGGTTGTTGATGTAATACTTACTGCTTGAAACTTTTTGCATGTAAATAGTTCTCAGAGGCTGTTGAAGCTCTGTTTGTAATAGAAGAAGTTAGACTAAGAAGAGAAGTTGTTGCTGTATTGAAACATTGGACTTGAAGATTGTAACTGGATTGACATCAATATACAAGCTGATTCATGGGATCCTGGTCTATACCATTGGTGATGTACCTCTCATTGTACTTGTTTTCCTTCTTATGTTTTCCATAAAATTGTCCATTTTTCTCCGATAAAGAACAACAAATATAGAGTTAGGATTTACTCTTAGAAGTACCCTACTCTCACTCATAAGCTTTATATTCATGTTTTCCTCCAATTGTGTATTTAATAATGATTTAAGACAGTATAAACCAGTCAAGAAATGTTGGTGAGCCCATGTCTTGCTGCTTAAACTCTAAACATTGTTCTTAAATGATTTTTTCATTACATGCTAAGCAGAGTTGGACTAAGAAAGTTTATGGTTTGCCCTGTCTTCTAGTTCTTTCTCCAATGGTTTTTTGAAAGTTTCCCTAAGAGTATGCTAAAAGCAAGCCTAGATTTTAATGATATCTTACTTGATCTTAAGCTACACTTTGATTTCTTATATGTTTTCATCCTTTCTGAAAGTAGTCATGGGGATTACTGGATTGTTTGTCTGATAAGTTGGCTTTAGTACAAGTTTGTCCAAAGAAGTCTATGGTTAGCCCTGTCCTTTGGTTTACTTCAAAATAGTTACTTAAAGGCTTTTTCTTGTTCAACAAAGTTAATTAATTCTTGATTGAGTTGTTAGCTTTACTTTGTTCTCAACACTTTAATGTTCCATCCCATCATTTAATCTAAAGAATCCTTTGTTATAGATGACTTGCCCCATGGACCACTCTTGAAAACTATTGTGCAATTAAAACCTTTTGTGACTCAATAGCCCAATGGATTAAGTGATATTTCATACCTATCCTATCAGCTAAACGTTGTTTTGATTATTCACACCTTCACCCCTCTGAAACTCTTTCATTTTTTAGGACTTTCCACTCAATTTAGTAGCGGAACATACCACAAACAGATTGTTTACCTATATTTAAGTAATAAAACAATATTAAGGTTCTTGGCACTCTGGAAAGATAAAACATCACATGTCTTATAAGAGATACCTCTCGAGTTCAGAGGATAACTTAGATCACATGGTTTTAGATGTTGTCTGTCATTGTTTGGCCTGCTAACCACAGAACTCAAACATACTGAGCACCACCGGCTTTCCTTCCTTCTTAGTAATAAGATACTTCACAATTGAAAACCGTATTTTAAAATAATCATGAAAGTGGCTCAGAATAAAAGGTAACCCTTCACATGGTGACTTTACTAAATATCAGTAGGCCTGCTGATTTTTCTTGGTTTTCCAAATACTTCACTGGGAAACCCCCTTATCATAACATCATTTAAACTCAGTAAAGAAGACTTTGAGGATTAAGTTTTATTTGTCAAAGACTAGTTTGCCTTTCAAAAAATTGTTATATTTGGCTTAAAATTTTCTGAATATTGGGTCTAAAAATGAAACACTGTGGCTTCAAAAAGAATTCATACTAGGAGCCATCCTGACCCAAATCCTCCTGAGGTAGTTTATAATCCTGAAAGAATCCTTAGGAAGTCTCCTAAAGTTAAAAATTCAACTATTGCCAGACCAATTGCAAGAGCTAACTCCTTTCCTGAAAACCTTGTAGCTCTTGGAGATACCCAAGTTGACTTACCTTTTTCGAGAAATTTACCAAGACCTAAGTCACTTAGTGGTATAGATCAGTTTGAATTTAAGCCTTCTAATTCCCCACAGCATAGTGGTGAACACAGTGATAGAAGAGAAACCCATCCTTCTACACCTCCTGATTCTCATTTTATTCAGAATTTTGGTTTCTCTCATCCAAGATCTGCTCAACAGCCTTTTGCTGATCCATCCACTTCTGCTATCCATACACCCACTGTTCAAACCACTCCATTTCACCAACCACCCCCCAGCCTACATCCTCCACCTGCAAACCCCCCATTTTTCCCATAACCTCCTATCATGGCAACATGGTATGCCCCTCTAGTCCTTCCTTTACCTTTAGTCAATCTGCCACAGGACTATCATTCCAAGATTCCATTGTATGATGCCAGTAGTGCTACTACTGCTTCACAACACATGGACAAGATGAATGACTATTTTGATAGAAATGAGATAGATGATGAAACTGTCAAACTCAGATTATTTGCTCAAATTCTAAGGGGAGAAGCAAGAAAATGGTTCAAAGGCTTAACCCCTAATAGTATTAATGACCTACAAGCCCTTCATCATTCATTCCTAAAAAAGTGGGAAGTTAGAAAAAACCCTCTCCAAATACTTTCAGATTACAACAACCTCAAAAGAAACACTGGGGAAAGTGTTCAAAATTATTGCACTAGGTTCAATAGTGTGTATAATGCATTGCCCCTAGACTTGAAACCTCCACAAGGCTCAGCCTTGGCCAAATTTCCTGAAGGATTTGATCCTGAAATGGCCTATCAGCTAAGAGAAAGAGACCCCTTGACTTTAGAAGATATGCACAAAGGGGCCCTAGCTGTGGAAGTAAATCTGATTGAGAAGAGAGCTAGGATGAGGAATGAGAAGAAAGTATCATTTAGGGAAGAGAGTTCAACCTCCACATATATCTCTAAAATGGAAATAATGATGGAGGAAATGATGAAGAAAATGAGCATACTTGAGAGAGCACAATCTAGAGAAAACCAATCAGCTCCCCAAAAAAGAAATCAATCTCAAAATCAAAATCAGAATTTTAAGAGAAACCAACCTCAAAACAAACCAAGAGACTCTGATCATTAGATTATACCTCCTTTTCATCAAAACTATGTAAGTGAGGATGAAGAAACCAATGAAAAAACATAGGAAGATAACATAAACATGCTGGGAGTAGACAATGATAATTTTGATGTTCCTCACAATAGGAAACAATATTTATATACACCCTATGATGATGGAAGAACAGAAGATGAAAATTACTATCAAGAGTTGGAAAATGTCATCATAGAGACTCCAAAAGAATATGACCTTAGGAGTAAAAAGAATCAGGAAACTCCCAAAAATAAGACCTCTGAAAATTCTGCAAAAAACAGCCCTGTGAACAAACCCAAAGCTACAAAACAAAAAGATAAAACAATGGCTGTAAATTCTGATCAAAACAAAGAGAAAGGAATTCAAATTAATGAAAAACAGAGTGCAGACATTAGCAATGTTAGCACCTCAGCTAGTGCTCCTATTAAAACAATTTTTACCAATGTAAATAGAGGAAATCAGCAAGCTGATTGTGCTGATAGAGTGGTGATTAACAAGGCTGAAACAAACATTGTAAAAAATCAGATGCCTTTTAGTTTGGAACAAGAAATAGCCAAGATCAAAATCTCTGTTCCCCTCACTAAATTAGTCACCCAATATGTCTATAGATCACAAATTTTGAAAGCCTTCAACATAGGAGAAAATAATGACACTGTGAACCTCAATGATGACCAACCAGAGCTCTTATTTGGTCCTAAGATTGAAGGAAGATACCAAGAAGGGCCAGTTCCTCCATTTTATGTTAGTTTTAAAATTCATGACAAAATTCTACACAATGCTATGCATGATTCAGGGGCCTCTCACAACTTAATGCCCAAAGCAGTAATGGAAAGTATAGGCCTTGAAATCACTAGACCATACAAAGATCTATATTCCTTTGACTCAAGTAGAGTGAAATGTTTAGGTTTGATCAAAGAACTCTATGTAAACTTAGCAGAGATTCTAGCCAAGTGTTTAGTGATGGATATTGTAGTGGCTGATGTACCCCCCAAGTATGGTATGCTTTTATCAAGATCATGGGGAGCTAAGTTACAAGGAACAATGCAAATGGATATGACATATGCTACCATCCCTGTTTTCAATCAAACTAGAAGACTTTATAGGGAATCTCACATGCAATACATGGTCAGTAGCCAAGAGAGACCAGAAAAGTCTCCTCTTTATTCTGTGCATACAAGCCTTGACTCATTTATTCTATTCAATAATGAAACATTTAATGAGAAATAAACCTTAACTAAATTAGTGACCACCCTACACAGTGACATACCAACAGACACAGAAAAAGAGGAAGACAAGACAGAAGTATCAAAATAGTTTTCCAAATCAGAAAATTACAGCAAACAAATCACAGGTCTAGAGCTACAAAAAAATCATCCATGGGTTGTTAAACTTGAGAGTCAAAAGAAGAATCCTCAACATATTGAAGAACATGAGGAACTAAACCAATTTCAACATAGTGCTGACTTACAAGAGCAATCTAAAAGCACAATAGATAAAGAGGATAGTAGTCAAAATAGTCAATCTGAAACTATTCCTCTTTGGAGTATGAGTTTTGATGGATCTTGTACCAAGACTAGTGAAGGTGTAGGAGTGTGGCTTCACAAAAAAATCAAAAATCATGCTGAATGAAACTCATACAAATTGAGCTTTCAATGCACTAATAACATACCAGAATACGAGGCACTCCTTTTGGGCTTGCATTTATTGAGAAAATTAGGAGCCAAAAGGATAGATGTTCATGGAGATTCCGAACTAATAATTAGGCAAATTAATGGGGAATACACTACAAAGCATCCAATATTGAGAGCCTATAGGAATGATACCTTGGATTTACTCAAAAAATTCGATGAGTATGAACTAAAATTTGTCCTGAGAAACCAAAATATGCTTGCTAATGCATTGGCCATTTCTGCTAGTACTTGCAAAAGGCCTGGTGAAAACAAACAACACACAATTCAAGAGAAATACAGACCAAATGTCCCATACAATGAAAAATACTTGTAGGTATTTGAGGGAGATAAACAAATAGAAGACTTCCTACAATCTAGAAATGAATTTGAGCTACCAAGTTTAGATTCAGATTATGAAAAAGACTGTCCTATGGAAGAAAATTTACTTGATAAAGAAGTAAAGTCTCCAGAGATTGCTGAGATAAGTCTGTTATCTAATAAAATTTAACATATAACAGAAGTTAGTGCAGATTTAGAAAAAGAAGATTTAGAAATGTTGCAATATAGCACTCAAACCTTTCCAAAAGGACTGGTCCCATTAGAAGAGTTGTTTGATTTCAATGATGTTGCCAAAAAACCAAAACTGGAACCTGTTGAAACTGAAGTACAAGAATGTAACATAGGCAGTAAACTGAAGCAAAAAATGATTAAATTGTCTAAAAAATTTCCAGCTCACATCAAACTAAAATATATTGAGCTGTTTAGAGAATTCTCTGATGTTTTTGCATGGAGCTATGAAGATCTAAAGTCCTATGATACAAAAATAATTCAGCATAAGATACCCCTCAAAGAAAACCAAAAACCTTTTAAACAGAAATTGTGCAGAATCAACCCTGTATAATTACCTTTGGTAGAGAAAGAAATCAGAAATATGTATGATGCTAGAATTATTGTCCCTGTTAGATACTTAGAGTGGGTGTCTAATCTTGTATCAGTTAGGAAGAAAATAGGAGAAATAAGATTTTGTATTGATTTTAGAAACTTAAACAAAGCCTCACTAAAGGAAAACTATACTTTACCCAAAACAGATCATATTTTACAAAAGGTAGTTGGTTCCAAAAGAATTTCTTTACTTGATGGCTTCTCAGGTTACAATCAAATTTTGGTACATCCTGATGATCAACTTAAAACAGCCTTTACTACACCTTGGGGCATTTTCATGTATGTGAAAACACCTTTTGGTTTAATGAATGCTGGTGCTACATTTCAGAGAGCCATGGATATTTCATTCTCAGAAGAATTAGGCTTTTTCATCATTATTTACCTCGATGATATCACTGTTTTTTCAAAAACAGATGAAGAACACCTAGAACACTTGACAAAAGTATTTGAGAAATGCAGGAAATATGGGCTATCTTTAAATCCAAAGAAAACAATGTTTGGTCTCCAAGAAGGTAAACTTCTTGGACACATCATATCAAAAAATGGGATAAAAATAGACCCAAAGAGGATCGATGGTATATTGCAAATCAACCATCCCAGAAACATCAAGGAACTTCAATCTCTCATTGGGAAGATAAATTTATTGAGAAGGTTCATACTAATTTAGCTGAGCTCCTTAGAAACATGACCAATATGATTAAAAGAGAAGAAGGAGTTAAATGGACCTTAGAAGCAAAAAGATCATTTGAGCTGGTAAAAAAAACATTGACCAAAACACTATTTCTAATCAGTCCTGATTTTACAAAGGATTTCTTCATTTTTTCGTTTGCATCAGAACACACAGTGGCTGCTGTCCTATTACAGAAAAATTTGAAGGGACAAGAGCAGCCAATTGCATTATTCAGTAAGGCATTGAGAGATGCACCTCTGAAGTATAATATCATGGAAAAGCAAGCCTTTTCCCTACTAAAGCCTTAAAAGACTTCAGAGTTTACATTTTACATTCCCACATAATTGCATTTGTGCCAAATTCAGTTGTTAAGGAAATTTTAACATAAGATCCAGATGGAAAAAGAGGAAAGTGGATTGATGTGATACTTGAATATGATTTAGAAATCAAGCACTAAGATCATAAAAGGCCAAGGACTAGCAAGATTAATGGCTGAGTCTAATTTTGAAGCTCTTGATATAAACATGTTAGATGCTTTAGATAAACATGAGGAGTTGTCAACTCCAACTATTGAAGATCATTTTCTGAATTAATCTTGGTATGCTGATATTTTATATATTTTGCTCAATTTAAATGCACCTCCTAGTTTGTCTAAAACGAAGACAAGATTTTTAAAATTGAAAGCTATTAATTACTGCATTTTGGATAAATGTCTATATTGGAAAAACGCTAGTGGATTATTGCTTAAATGTTTGCCTGAGAATGATGCAGATAAGATCAAGCATGAGTTCCACGAAGGAGAATGTGGAGGCCACCTCTATTGGAAGACAACTACCAATAAAATCCTTAGAGCTGGTTATTATTGGCCCACCCTCTTTCAAGATATTCAGAAAATGATAAAGGCCTGTCACAAATGCCAACTTTTTGGAGGCAAAATAAAACTGCTTCCCTTACCCTTGCATCCAATAACTTTTGAAGCTCCTTTTTAGCAGTGGGATCTAGACTTCATTGGAGAAATCCATCTAGCCTCATCTGCCCAACATAGATGGATCCTCACTGCAACAGACTATTTTACCAAATGGATAGAAGCCATCCCTTCTAGGTAAGCCACTGACTTTGTCATCATAAAATTCCTTGAAAATCATGTCCTATCTAGATTTGGCTGTCCTTGGAAGATTATCACTGACAATGCTGCTGCATTTGGATCCAAAAAGATGGTTGAATTCTGTCATAAATATCAGATTTCATTGGGCCATTCTACTGCTTATTACCCACAAGGTAATGGGTTAGCAAAATCCTTAAATAAGAGTTTGGTGAATATAATCAAGAAATTGCTGGAATATAATAAGAAGTCATGGCACAAAAATCTAGTACATGCACTATGGGATGACAGATTAACACTTAAGAAATCAATTGGAAGGTCACCCTACTAGCTAGTTTATGGGGCATATGCAATTTTTCCAACCAGTCTAGGAGTGCCAGTCATGAAGCTAATCCAAGAAGTACAGTCTGAAGAAAATGATATGACAAGGAGATTACATTAGACTATACATATTCAACAAACCAGGGAGGAAGCCTACAACAGAGCACTATACAAGCAAGAAAACATCAAGAAGCTTTGATAAAAGAACCAAAGCAAGTGATTTCAGCATTGGTGACAAAGTTTTGAAGTGGGATTCCAGGAGAGAAGATAAGGGAAAACATGGAAAATTTGATAACTTATGGCTAGGCCCTTATCTCGTTCATTCTATTGCTAGTAACAATGCTTATTTCTTGCAGGAATTGAATGGAACTGAACTTTTTGGAGGTCTCGTCAATGGCAGGATGCTCAAACATTATTTTTCTTAATTGTACCAGTTTGAAGATTTTTTATTTTCCCTCATTGTAAATATCATATCTATCACTACTTTCAAAGTTAGAAAAAGGAAAAATACAAAAATAATAAAAAATAGAAAAGAGGGCAGAATGAAAACATGAAAAGTAGAACCCCATACCAAAAAGAGAAATAAAATATGAAAGTGTGCAAGATTAAATGCCACTACCACAAGAAACACTTTCTATTCAATCATATAGTCAAATCATGATTGGATAAGTTTAAATTTACTGCTGATAGGTTAGTGAATCAGATTTTCTAAACAGCTCAATCTTGGCTCATCAGTAAGGTAGATTAGGATAGAAAAACAAAGGTTCAAACAAGCTCAAATCTTGAACCTATGAGATTGATGAAGAACTGGTTCTAAAAAGCCCAAAACTTGAACCAAAAAAGAAAGAGGAAGTAGCTCAAACAAGGCTAAAACCAGAGTTGAAGAAATAATGAAGGATGTTTTTAAATTTTCAGATCTTAAGCCTTCACTGTTTTGTTTTAAAAATTTGTGCAAATTTTAGTCTATGTGCAGCTTGTTTTTATGCCATAGGCCACAACAAGTCAGACTGCTTAATCCTAGCTTGGCTGCTTTTAAATTTATGTTTTAGAAAATAGAAAATGAAGTCTTATCAGATAGTCTAATCCTGACAGATAGTAGTTAGATAGAGAAACTTATGAGTTCAACTGCTTAATCTGAACTCATGGAGAAATAAGAGTAGACTTAAAACTAGTTTTTTGTTTTCAATAAAAGAATAAAATGATTGATGAAAAGATTTGCAAGTCCAAGTGCACCTTCTGAAGAAAATATGTTAGGAAGTAGGTTGTGTAGGTAGATTTTTGGGAAATATTTTCTGCTAATGTAACAAGTTCTAATCATTTTTGTTAACAGATGATGGTAAAAAATTATCAAAATTTAAGGCACTGATCAGATTCCAGAGAAAATTGTCTGAAGTTCTTGACACCTTCAAGAAGATGCCATCCTCATGTGGAGCCACTATTAGCCACCTATAAAATTTTTTCATACCAAATGGTGGCTAAATCTTTTTAGCATTCAAGAAAAAATTCATTTCCAAATTGTGAGTTCTTAAAGTCTTATGATAATCTTTATCCTTGGTATTAATATTCATTGCTGTTTCACTATTAGCCCTCAAGGACCTTGCTATTTACTAAAGAAAAACTGTTCAAGAGGCTCCATTTTCCATCATTTCACTCCTCCTTTCACTCACGAACAATTCCATTTTCACCCTTATTTCCCTTCATAAAATCCTTCTAAACCCCTTCATTTAACCCCTAAATCATCCTAACCCTCTTAAAACCTTATATTTCCCCTTATCTGGTTTTAAAAATCTTTTCTTTCATCTATCGGAACCCTCATTTTGGCTTTAAAATCCTTGTTTTAAGCCTAAAAACAGTCTTTTTGCATTATAAATTATTAAGACCCTGAGGGCTTATATCCTTTAGCCCTTCACTTCATATGTCCTAAAGCCCCGCAATCGGGTGCTTAAACACATTAGCCTTCGTGCCAAAAACCTTTTCCCCTTCTATTTTTCCATTCCCCGACGTTGTGGTTCAAAATAAATATGGACCGTTGATATCTGCGGATCAACGACTATCGGGCCACCTTTCCTTCTCCTCGTTCATCTGTCTTCCTTTTCCCTTTCAAAACTCCACCCCTTTATTAAATCTGGACCGTTCGATTCAGAAATCCTACGATCGGGACTTAACCCGATAAATCTAAATGTTTTATTTTAAACTTTTTACCCTGCCACTAACTTTCCATTACACGACAGGGGTGCTGACGCATCCGTCGGTGCCACCATACATCCTCCGCGCATCTTTGGATTGATCGCGTTCTACCCGCACCATCCGATCAATCACCAATCATCCGATGGCTCAAACTTGATATTGCGCAATTTTTGGCCCCTTTCCATAGTGCGCTACTTCCGCATGATAAAAGTGGTTTTGAGAATCCACGTGTCGATTGATGAGTCGTATTGTGTTCCATTCGGCTAATTCCTCTTACTGCCCAGAGCCCGCACGAAAACTACTGTTGGTTTTCCCAAAACCACCCTTCTTCATATTCGCACCATAATTAAAATCTGAGCCTGGTTAGCTGTCTCTGCCAAGATTTCGTCCCCCCCCACTGCATTTCTCCATCCTCGATCACTCAAACCACCTCCGTCGAACCTCTGAACGCAGTTAAACCATCTTCGCAGGGTTTCTTAATAAGTTTTCGTGTTTTGCAGGGTTCTAATGGTGGTTAATCCGTGTATTTCCACAGTCACAGACATGTGACTAGTTCAGTCCAAAATGACGATTCTGTGACTTATATCAACGAGTAAAAGGAACCAGCAGGGTTTCCAAATTCATGTTATCAGTGGATCGCAACCCTTGATCTTAGATGAAACCCTCCAACTGACAGAAAGCCACCTGTGCCAGTGAAACAAAGCAATCAAGTGTATCATTATACATAATTAATGAGTAAAGAAGATTAAAGCCAAAGCCTAAAGATCAGGGTTTTAATCCTCAGGTTTAAAGAGATAAAGACAATATTAGAGAATGAAGACCCGAAGCAAAGATCAAGGCTTAATTAAGCCTAAACACAGCTCGAAATCAGATCAAAAGTGTTTTAAAGTAAAAAAAGAGAAAAATATCAGTAAAAGAGGCCTCCACTACCACATCAAAGGCCATTTATCCTCTTCAGCTACCAAAGTGCCACTTGCAGCCTCAATAAATCAAAATAAGGCATAGTTATTGCCTTAGTCAGTGATATTTTTGTTAAAGACAACCAAAGTTATTGCCAGCCTGTCTGAAAGAGTTTAAAGTCAATAAAATCTGCCAAGTAGCTAAAAAATTAATAAAAACCAATTAATACAGAGGAAAGATCAGAAAAATTCTCTATTGAGCCCTTCAAAAGAAGAGAAGCATTAACTTGTATTAATTGAACTAAAGACCCTTCCTTTCATTCCACCTCCTCTTTCTTCTATAAATACTTCTGAAGAAGTTGGTTGGTTGTTGGTTGTTGATGTAATACTTGGTGCTCGAAACTTTCTGCATGTAAATAGTTCTCAGAGGCTGTTGAAGCTCTGTTTGTAATAGAAGAAGTTAGACTGAGAAGAGAAGTTGTTGTTGAATTGAAACATTGGACTTGAAGATTGTAACTAGATTGACATCAATATACAAGCTGATTCATGGGATCCTGGTCTAGACCATTGGTGATTTACCTCTCATTGTACTTGTTTTCCTTCTTATGTTTTCCATAAAATTGTCCATTTTTCTCTGATAAAGAACAACAAATATAGAGCTAGGATTTACTCTTAGAAGTACCCTACTCTAAGTGATAAGCTTTATCTTTATGTTTTCCTCCAATTGTGTATTTAAGAATGATTTAGTACAGTCTAAACTAGTCAAGGAATGTTGGTGAGCCCATGTATTACTGTCTAAAACTCTAAACATTGTTCTTGTATGATATTTTCATTACATGCTAAGTAGAGTTAAACTAGGAAAGTCTATGGTTTGCCTTGTCTTCTAGTTCTTTCTCCAAAGGTTGTTTGAAAGTTTCCCTTAAGAGTATGCTGAAAGCAGGATAGGTTCAAAGTCCTTACTTGATCTTAAGCTACACTTTGTTTTCTTATATGTTTTCATCCTTTCTGAAAGTAGTCAAGGGGATTACCTGATTGTTTGTCTGATAAGTTGGCTTTAGTACAACTTTGTCCAAAGAAGTCTATGGTTAGCCCTGCCCTTTGGTTTACTTCAAAACAATTACTTAAAGGCTTTTCTTATTCAGCAGAGTTAATTAATTCTTGATTGAGTTGCTAGCTTTACTTTGTTCTGAACACTTTAATGTTCCATTCTATCATTTAATCTAAAGAGATCCTTTGTTATAGATGACTTGCCCCATGGACCACTCTTGAAAACAGTTGTTCAATTAAAACCTTCTGTGACTCCATAGCCCAATGGATTAAGTGTTGTTTCATACCTATCCTATTAGCTGAACATTTTTTTATTATTCACACCTTCACCCCTATGAAACTCTTTCATTTTTAGAACTTTCCACTCAATTAATGATCACACCCAACCAAACAAGCAAAAACCCTTGTACTTAATAACTAGCCTAATATCATATTCTGAGCCTTGAAAGATAAACCAATCTTTGAAACTTATAGAGAGATCCCTCTCTGGATTCAAGAGGGCTAGATCCTAGGATCCCAAGTGGTTTGATGATGTCTTGTCATTTAGTTTTGACCTTTGGCTAAATCACATGAACCCCAATAGTAGCCTGTATACCTGAGGATCGAACACAGCTGTTTCTCAGTTGTTGGAACTGCCAGGTTTATGATAACTACGACTTTGGCAGGATCAACCATCAATCCTTGCCGACAAACTATGTGCCCGAGCAAGATTCCAAAGGGTACGCAAAATATACACTTCTTGATATTCAGGGAAATTTGGTGCTTCCTACAGGCATCCAACATGATGCGCAGGTTCGAGATGTGCTTCTTCACCAAGCCGAAGATAGTCCAGTCATCAAAATATACCTCCAAAAACTTGTGGATGAACTCCTTGAACACTGCGACCACCGCCCGCGAAAATATGGCAGGGGCATTCTTGAGCCCAAATGGCATGAAAGTATATTGAAAGGATCCCCATTCAGTGGTGAACGTAGATTTTGTTGTGATCTTCAGGTGCGATCCTGATCTGATGGTAGCCCGAGAACCCATCTGTAAATGAGTATGCTTCCTGCCTGCCTACGCTATCAAGGATTTCATTGGAGAACGATGAAGGAAAGGGATCATGCATGCAGGCATCATTCAATTTACACAAGTCAACACAGATTCGTATTCCCCCCTTCATCTTTTTCTCTTGAACCACCATCGGACTTACCTAGTCTGACTGTTTGACTGGTTCGATGATACCTACGGTGAGCATTTTATTGATTTCTTCCTTAACCTTTTGCTTATACTTAGGGTTCAAATGATAAATACAATGATTCACAGGGCACACATCTGGTTTTAAAGTGATGCACATGACCTCTAGGTCCCTTGTAATCCCCTGGAGTTCTGAGAACTTTGTGGGGAATAAGTCCTGGTATTCTGTGAGCAGTTTTGCCACTTTTCCTACTGTATCATCATCCAAGTATTCCCAAATTTTAGCCAACTTAGGTTGCTCTTTCGTGCCAATTTTGACTTCTTGCAGCTTCAGAGGCTTAGTAACATCGACAGTTTGTAGTGGGGGTCTAGCAACTGCGTGCTCTCCCTCCGACTCCGGGATAGAGACATTTCATGGATCTTCATCGCACACTTCTATTGTTAAATTGCAGCAGTTGACAATATCCTGCATCTGAGTTTCCCATGTTGGTGCCCAAAATGCTGCATAAGGGCGCGATTCATCAAATACTAAGGTATCTATCTCCTACAAAGCCTCATCAAGCACCTCTGTTCCACCTACTAAGCCAAATGTCCCTACAAGCGCTGATGTAGCTCCGCATCTAAGTACAATGCAGTGGGAATTGGTCCCAAGGCATGAATAAACAGGTGAACCCGTTCTTCTGTAGTCTAGTCACACCATTTCTCCATCCAAGAGAACATTAAATGATCGCGCAGGTCCCCTAGGCCAAGGAATGTCTTTACGCGCAAGTGAACCGTAGGTTCAAATCACTGGATCATCATATCCCGACACTCTTCCCAATCCTGGAACGCGCAAGTGAACCGTAGGTGTTGCACGCATGGCTAGATTATGGGCCCATAACCTTCGCTCTCTTGGAACCGCAACTTCAAATGCTCGCAAAAACTCCTTAATACTACCAGAACCATCTAAGTAGGGCAGTTCTCTTACCTCTGAGGAGATGCATCGGAAGTTCTTTATGATTCTAAGACATCGCAACACAAATACATCATGTAACCGATTCTACCAAATTTCCATCTCCCCATTGGATTCAGAGAAAAATTCACTATCTTTTTCCAGCAAAGCACACCATCAACCATAGGATTGATCCAATCTTCGTCTTGCGCAGTTAACTTATGGATGTGATCCACATCCTCTTCTTCATGCACTGACTCCGTATATCGTTCTCCTTCCGTAGGGTCTAATGGTACTATCACCTACATACATTCATTTTCAAACACCATGCTTATTTTATTTAGGTTAATGATACCTCCCATATCTATGGCCCAATCCAATCCTAGGAGCGCAGGATAAGGGCCCACATCTTCTAAAATCTGAATTACCTCAAAGTTGGCCCAGAACTTAACTCCTGCGATATCTACCACGATTTTTGACAGTCTCCCCAACGGTATGATCTTCTACTGGTTGGCCATGCGTAGCTGGATAGTGGATCATTCCAACTTAGGTTCTCCCATTCGCTGCCAAGTTTGCTTCGACAATACGTTCGCATCTGATCCTAGGTCCAAAATAACCTGATCCATTTCATAATCACCAATTTTCACTGTTAGCCGCATTTCCCTACCAGTGCGTTTCTTATGCTTTTACAATTTGTGCACATCCTTAACTTCTAGGGGTGGATTAGTTCTTTCTGCGTAACTGTCTATTAATGCTTGAAGATTTTATACATCCCTTTGGTTGCGCAACAACTTCATTCATGCTTGTAGAAATGGTTTAACTTCGTCATCCTTTTTTAGGTGCGTTGGAGTCTTGGAAGTAGACGCCTCATCCTTTGTAAAGTCATTGTGGGCTGCGATGAAGGTTTCCTTCTCCTTCTGTAGGTCCAAGCCTTCCTGCTTGACCGCTGCTTTTTGGATAAGTGACTCGGCTGCAACCTTCTCCTCAGTTCCTCCAGTGGCCATGTCGTTGCGTGTTATGACATTAATGCTCGGTCCTTCGTCAGGCGGTTTAGCCTTAACTCTCTGCATGTTTTGCGTAGGCGTCTGCTATTTTTCCTGCATTTTTGCTATCAGAATTGGGCAGTCTTCGAACACATGGTCTGAATGTCTACAATGTCTGTAAGATTGTTTCGCAGGGTTCAGAAAATCCCTTGCAAAGTGCCCTGCTTCTCCACAGTTATAGCAAATTAGTTGTCCCCTTCCCCTACCTATGCTTCCACCTCTACCCCCTCCCCTGCCCCTAGCTGGGAAGCCACCTATGCCTGCGGGGGATCTTGGTGAAGAAGGGTTCGTTTGTATGCTATATAGGTGTCCCTGGTCTATCATTAAATGATAAGTTTGGCATTTCTATTCATCATGTCCTACTGATCGGAAAAACCGACACCATTGTTGCTTTAGTTCTAGAACATACACACCTAGATGGGGTCAGTGGTTAGTATCATGCATGCCAGCTACGTGACAATCATCACACCAAAACATTGGTCCACTTGGTCCCATAGTCTCCCTAGGGAGAAACGAACTAGCTCCCCCAGCTTGTAGGTAGTCTGTCAGTAGTGGGCACTGATCCTTGGTATGACCTGATACCCTGAATCGTATGCACCATACATCTGGGCTAGCTTCTTTCCCTTGGTCCTTTTGCATGTTCTGGATTTCCATGTCCATCGGCTCTAGCTGCCCTTGGATTTGTTGTACTCCCAACTGGGTATCATCTCTTGGCGCGGCTTCTAACTTCATAGCAATCTCCAAAGCTTTTTCCTGCGATTCAATGGCTTGCTGACCCATAGGTACACGCAGGTGAGGAAGTAACATAGCGATGAACCATTCCTTATGTTGTCTATCATCATACATAAATTCCCCTTCTCTGATCACCTTCTTTAGCCACTGGTCAGCCTCCCATACAGACTCAGAGGGCCCTTGCTTGAAATATTTTAGGTCATTCACTATTTGAGAGTAGGACTTAGGCTTCCAAAACTATTGTTTCAGGGAATTTTTAACCTTTTGAATGGTCACATTCGCATGCTGAGCTGCGTATCCCATATACCAATCCAGGGCTCTTCCTTTGAAGGCGAGGGATAACTGTGCCCTCTTTACAACATTGCTGGCCACATTCTGCACAGTCCATACTGACTCTGCGACAAACCAGAATCGGTCCATATCTTCATCCCCTACACCCTTGAAGGTGGGTAGCTTCATGTGCGCGACCATATCTACTTCTGGGGGTGGCAACGAAGGAGGAGGTGTGGGTGAGTTCTTACCCTTATGCGGATTCGGTGGTGTCGTAGGAGGGCTATTTCCTTCATGCATAGCCAGTTATCTTAATGGGATGTAAACAAATTTGTCCCCTTCTTGATTGAATCTATAGTACTTGCCGCTTTGGGTTGTACCCTTGCTCTGATCAGAGTTCATTAACTTCGTATGGCTGCACAAAATGCCCTTTTCACACAATAATATTTTAGTCAGTAATGGAAACGTTTTTAGGAACTTACCCTGGAAACCCTTGAAGAACCTCCACTCTGCCTCAAAATAGGAAACGAACTGATCGACTGCAAACTCTGTCACAAATCCTCCTAGCACACTATCCACCCAGTGATATACCGTACGAATGATGGTGTTTTCAGTCCTTTCTAACTGCTGGATCAACTCTGGAGTCCACTACGTGACCCATTCATCCTTTCGACACATCCGGTAATCCATGAGCCTTGCCAGCCACTCCTGAAGCTTGTTCACAAATGTTACAAAGAAAATTTCATAGAATTTAGTGAAAATGTACTTATTCTTCCACATTTCTGCTGTCAACTTTGTGCTGCGATTCTCTTTTACCGCAAATTCTTGAACCTGTTTTTCAAACCACTCTTCAATTTCTCTCCTCTCAGGTCTCCAATGTTCCCTTGGCATTACCTAATCTCTCTCTCAAAATTCTCCCGGTCCTGGCAACGGAACCATTTGTTGGCTCGACGGGTCCTAACCTAGGTTTGGAGGTTAAGGTTTGCCAACAAAACCCTATACTACTGGCCCTTTCGGCAGTGACCTACTTGTGCAGGCCAAAGTCTCACCCAAAGCAGTATGTGAGGGTGCTAGAACCAGGTTTCTGCACCCTGAGAGAGAGTAGGTAATTCAAGTAGATCCGAGTTTGCAACCTATCAGGTTCACAAAGAACATGTCTATTCGCAGGTTTTTTAATAGTATAATCCGCAACTAATCATAACATATCTATTACCATGCACAAATCTAGTTAGTACCTTCGCATCCATGTGCGTATCAATTATCAATACATAACATCATAAACGCATTAATAACAGATTATAAATACACTTCATACCTTAACACAGACAGATTCACAACATAAATAGATAACACAACTATATTTGTAGCTCCAACAGATCCCAAAGGTTCGCATTAGTAGTAACACATCACATTAGATAACACAGAGATACTTTAACTATATCTGCATATATTAGCATCCAAAAACCCATTTACAATCCAAACACAGCCTGTGCACACAACCAGCAGGGTCCGCACACAACAGGACTGTCAATCTCCGCGCACACAACCAACACGAGTCCATACCCAAATGACCCAACAACAGATCTAAAAATTCATGCTTAGCATCAGATTTAATTCTTTTCTATCTCTAGACTCAAAATGTTCATCTATTTATATCGACTTAGCCTACGCTTCCAGTGGTCCGCAAACCATGGTTTGCGGACTCTTGGTCTACCCTTTGACCCATTAAAATGCATTTGGGGCTTTGAAGCACCCCAAAATCCCTGCGCTAGACTAATTAATACCAAAAATATAAAAAATTGTACAAAATTCACAACATAAACAGATAACACAACTATATTCGTAGCTCCAACAGATCCCAAAGGTTCACATCAATAGTAACACATGAGATCAGATAACATAGAGATACTTTAACTATATCCGCATATATTAGCATCCAAAAACCCAGTTACAATCCAAACACAGCTTGTGTACACAACCAGCAGGGTCCGCTCACAGCAGGATTGAGGATCTCTGTGCACACAACTAGCAGGAGTCCTTAACCAAATGACCCAACAACAGATCTAACAATTTTCACTTAGCATCAGACTTAATTCTTTTCTATCTATACACTCAAAATGTTCATCTATTTATATCGACTTAGCCTACGCTTCCAGTGGTCCTCAAACCGTGGTTTGCGGACTCTTGGTCTACCCTTTGACCCATTATAATGCGTTTGGGGCTTTGACCCACCCCAAAACCCCTGTGCTAGACTAATTAATACCAAAAATATAAAAAATTGTACAAAATTCGCAGCTTTAGGGGACCTTGTTCCAACACCATGATTGATTAGGAAATCATGTTTTATGATCAAAATTGAAAGTGCTCGAAACTGTACCAAACCTGAGCGACTGGAAAGGTCTCGTCATTGTGATTCTGGCGCCATGAATGGTTCGAAAAACCGATGTCGTATGAGAAAGATATCACGTTCTGTTTGTTTTCCTAAACAACTAAAATTTGTGACTGGGATGCCCAATCAACATACATGTATAGTCAATAGATGGCATATTCTGAGGAATATTCCCTTTTCTCACAGCCAATCAAATCATGCCACGTGGTTGAATCTGAGCCATTGATTTGATTGTACGAAATGTGTTTTTGACTGTTGATGTTTTGAAATGATCCGTTGGATGAGAGACATGTGGCAAGCTCGAAGGCTGCCATGTGTCCTTAGGAGGCTATGGGAAAATTATGGTGGAGTTGGGGGGGGGTTGACCTCGCGACCTTCGGTCTGCATGCCAAGTCCTCCGACCACCTCGCCTACTGCATGACACTTAACCATATAGTCTTCTGCAACAATTTATGGTTTAAATGTTTTACATTTGGGGGAGGGGACCACCAGTGGTCCCAACCCTCTGGCGGCCCCAAAGCAGTGGTTGTTGAAAAGTGTAACTAGGTCAGTCTTCATGTTTACTATGTAATTATTTATTTACAAGACAAAGATTATAAAATATAATTTGTTTTACTTGCTTCATGGGTTTAATGAGCAAGAATTTTTATAGGTTAATAGACTTCTTCTTGATGTCTATTTAGGGTTTGTTTATAAATATAATTAGTGGCATGTAAATGGAGAACATAGTCTTCAGTAGATTGCTCCAAAATATTGTCATATAACTTGTGGAAGAATCAAATACAATAGCTCCTTCTCAACGCTGAAATTAAATGATGAAATCGGCCTATCTGCAACATTAATGTTGGCCTTCATACTGTGGACAAGTCAGATTAAAGACAGATTAGTGAGTCGGCCTAAAAACAGGAAGCACACACACACACACACACACACACACACACACACACACACACACACACACACATATATATAAGTTGCTCTGCGACTCATTTAATAACAAGGAATTGCGGACTCCTCTGAAATTACGAACAAGTCTTAGACAATTTGCAGATTGTTTTTGAGAAAGGAGGTAAGCAGATAACACTGAACATTATATAGATAAATACAAGATTACTTTGCAGATAATATAGGAAGAATATAAGTGTAGATAATAATTGCGTACATTTTCTAAGTGCAGATTAAC
The DNA here is from genome assembly GCA_034641835.2 of Pinus albicaulis. Taxonomy (NCBI): domain Eukaryota; kingdom Viridiplantae; phylum Streptophyta; class Pinopsida; order Pinales; family Pinaceae; genus Pinus; species Pinus albicaulis. Next base: position 1,190,095,567 of record CM076582.1, read on the forward strand.
TTCAGGAAAGAGCGTGGATTAATTGAGTAAAAAAGGTGTAGATGTATATGAACCCACAACGGAGAAGAGGGTGTACATAATTGCAGATATAATGAAATATACAAGTGCAGGAAAAATAACATATTAGGGAAGCACATAAATATGGTTGAAGGGAAGCACAAAAATACTAATATGAAATTAAAGAGCAGCAAGGAAACTTTGCGGAAATTACAGGAAATACAAGATTGCATATGACTGAAGTTAAAATTTCAGACAAGTACAAAAAAGGTACAACAATGTAACTCTAAGATTAAGAATGTTGGTTCAGGGTTAACAATTTATTGAAGATAGTCAATAAGGAGAAGAGGCAAAAATAGTGAGGAAGGAAAATCTTTGATTTACCTTCCCACAGTTCAATCAATTAAAATACAAGCATATGCAAGAAAATCAAGGTCATGGAAGCATATCATGTGTCTTGTACATTTTGATAATTGACTTGATGAAAGATTAACTAACTTAAGAGAAGAAGAAGACTTAAGTATCACAAGTAAGGTCACAAGTAATTATCAAGAAGTGAATTTGTATTAATCTACAATCCTTCAAATTCTCAATAGTGGTCACATGAAACATTAACCCACAGCATAAAACTACAAGCAGGTGGTTTCATAACTGTTCTCCAGTGGTCAAGGCATAAGACATGTTCACATGTCACAGTAACATTTAAGATTGCAGTTGATGGTTAGTGGGGCAGCTTATACGGCGAAGATATTAAAGTCGGTCACATGCGTAGGTGGTGGTGGATTTTATTGCCACAATTTTTGGAACCGTTATGACTCCAGGTTCCAATCCATTACGTGGAGTTTAATTCAAACATTTAACCTGCACATTTAAAGGTGGGGGGTCGGCTTGTGAACACCCCACCCTAACCATTTCACATTAATTCAAATGGTCAAGATAGGTGGGAATTTTGGCGCCGACCTTAAATTTAGGATTTTTACTAATTTTAGTGACAGTTAAGTGCCAGTCTCCATGTTTAGTGGAGCTTTTCTAGCTAACATTGGGAAAAATGCATTGGGAGGTCAATTTTCAACCAATTTGGGTGAAACAAGAGTCTACCTAGACTAATTTGAGCATTTTGGAGCCACTGGTGTAGAGAAAACAACCCCCAGAGGTTTGTAAACACATGTAATTTGAAATTTTGAGCATAATGACAAAGAGGGACATGCCATTGGGAGCTGGACCAGCAGATGTAGCCTAGGATGGGTGAACTGCTTCATCATGCCTACTGTCTAAAACTTATGTGTGATTGTATTTATCTGTTATACGCTACTGTTCAGTGTTTTTTAGGCTTATTTTCATGCTTAAAGTTCAAAAATTCATCTATGTTTCATTGTTAAAACACTCGTTCCTTAAGAAAATGAATGGAGACAAATTGTACATGTTTTTATTACTGGAAGGGCACTTAGCAAAAAAAACTAATACACTCCTTTCAGATCAATGATTGAGGATTGTGACTCCATTATCAGAAACAATGCATGGGAAGTTGTCCCAAGACTGGAGGGAAAGTCAGTTGTAGGATCCAGGTGGATCTACAAGGCGAAGCAGGAAACAGATGGGAGTGTGGAGAAACACAAGGCCAGATTTGTGGCCAAAGGGTTTTATCAGGTGGATGGGATTGATTGCAATGATACCTTTGCACTAGTCACAAGGTACTCATAAATTAGATCCATCCTTATACTTTCAACGTAGATGGGATGACAGATACATCAGATGGATGTAAAGACAACCTTCCTCAATGGAGTGATTGAGGCATAGGTGTACATTAAATAACCAAAAGGTTTTGATACCTTCGATAGAGAGTTGCATGTGTGCAGACTCAAGAGAGCATTGTATGGATTGAAAAAATTACCTCGTGCTTGGTACTCTAGGATCGACAACTACTTCACTGGGTTGGGCTTCACCAAGAGTGAAGTAGATGCAAAACTTTACCATATTGTGGTAGAAGGTAAATTTTTTTATCATTTTACTTTATGTCGATGATTTGATACTAATAGGTGATGAGCATCTCATCAAGTCTTGCAAAGAGGATCTTGCAAGAGAATTTGAGATGAAGAACATGGGGTTTTTCACTATTTCCTGGGATTGGAAATTTGGAAAATAGATGGGGAGCTATTTGTATATCGGGGCAAGCATGCCAATGAGATTCTAAATAAGTTCCACATGGAGGGAAGCAAACCCATGGAGATTCCTCTGGGAGGAAACTGGAGGAAGGAGGATGCTACTTTAGGCAAAGTAGTAGATGCTACCATCTACATGAAACTTGTGGGTTCACTCATGTATTTGGTGAACACACGACCAAACATATGCTATGCAGTTGACCAAATTAGTCAAGATATGGTTAAGCCTAACAAGCTCTTTTGGAATGCGGAAAAACATGTGTTGAAATACCTCAGAGGCATTACAAAGTTTGAGTTATGGTACAGGAAAACAGAGGGAGTGAAGCTTTAAGGCTTCACAGATGCAGATTGGGTAGGTAATTCATCCGATAGGAAGAGCACATCAGGGGTCATCTTCAGCATCAGATCAAAAATAGTTTCCTATAACAACATGAAACAAATATCAATTGCACTCAGATCAACAGAGGCAAAGTACATGGCAGCTAGTCAAGTATCATGTGAGGCCATCTGGATGAGGAAGATACTTGTTGGTTTTTTTGGTAGACAAATGGATCTGAAAGTGATATATTGTGATAACCAAAGTTGCATCAAACTCTTGGTTAATCTAGTTTTTCATGACATGTTCATGCATATTGATATCCGATATCACCATATGAGAGATTGTGTACAGAGGAGTATTATTTCATTAGAGTACATTCCCACAAAGGATCAGGATGCATAAATCTTGAAGAAGGCACTATCAAGAGGAAAATTTGAGTTCCACACAGGCAGGATCACGGTAGTAGACAATACCTTTCTTGTTGAGAGGGAGTGTTGAAATTGGCAACAAGAAGAGGCTTCTAATTTAATTTTCCCTTAATTAAATTAGAAGGAAATTGTAATTCAAAATCACATGACAACTTGTACAAGTTAACTGAGTTGGGAAGACTTAGTTAGCTCAGTCAATTTGATCTAAATAGTTTTTTTTTAATATTTTCCCTCCAAAACATGATGAGGTGATCTAATCTTATTTAATTATTTCCACTATTATTTTATAATATTTCTTAGGATACCCGTTTTAGACCTCAAAATTTCTCTAATGCATTCATTAGTAGAAAAATCAAATGAATACATGACCAAAATTACACCTTATACCTCCAAATTTGGGGATGGCTTGAAAATGGGTTACTGAGATCATAAAATCATCTGCACCATCAGATTCATGGCTAATCAGTTTCCGCATAAACTGAGTGGGTCCCACTTCCCTCTCTAACTTGCAAAATTCTGATAATAATAAGTTGGTCACACATAATCTGATTGAGGTGTCATTCATGCTGTTGGGTTCATAATGACAAACACTAAAAATTGGTACCGGTATTGTTGAGATCCAAGAACTTAATTGTGCCTCTCGAGAGCCATTTGGATCATTGGTGCACTAGGGTAAATTACATTTTGAAATCAATACTTTTAATTTTCTTTAGTTTTAAAGTCGTATAACATAATTGAAACTTTTCATAGGCTTCCTGACACTTCAAAAGACACCAAGGAAAGGATTGAGAAACATGAGCAACACAAACTTCGCTAGGGTGACTATTTGAAGTTACAAGCATGACTTGTAAGTACCCAAATATCTTAACAATATTATTTTTTATATCTCCTTCCAAATGTTTAGTAATTGCAACAGCTAATAACAAAAATCAATACTCTTATGCATTGTAGGGTGACAAGTATGGAACTGAAACCAAAATTAAGACCTCCAGCTTGGTTTCAAGTTCAAATTTCAAGCTATTGTCGATCATCAAATAAGAATAGGGTAAATGCTAAGATCTAGTTTGAAGGACACAATAAATAAAAATCTATCCACACTAAACTTTCATTACTTATAAAATACAATCATGTTTGATATCATCCATAAATTTAATGTGTTGCTTTGTTTTAATCAGGGGAGAAAAAATATCAACGAGTAGTCCATTGATAGTGGAGTGCATCCAAAGCTCCCATGCAACCCCATGACAACAGGGTGTAGCCCCATGATATTGCTTCAGATGAGATGTGCGACGATAATTTTGTAATTATGCTTATAAATATTATGACGACAATTTATGTTTGTGTATTTAAATAAATTTTGTGCTTTGAATGACAAAGCATGTATTATAGGAGGATCCTCTACCAGAATATGGCATACGGAAACCATTATAATGGTGTCAACTAGTGCAATAGGTAAATAATGACATTGCAAAGGTATATTTTAGTATTAATGAACTACTTCAATGATATTTCCTTTGAATGATTTCTTTGAATTTTTGGGGAGCCTCACCTTTTCTTTATGTAGAAAGAGGATTAATACAATTATTTTTTTTTAATTGAAAATGGTGTATTAATTATAAGCTTTTTTATTTCAACTCTAGAGCATGTAAAGGATAAGGCTAGACAAGAAGAGGAACATATGGCTGCATTCAAAAATACTCTTCATGCCTTTGTTAGTCAAGCAGGTAAAGAACACTCCAATGCTCTTTTTATTAATGAAATAATTGTAATAATAATAACAAAAAATATTAATTTTTGATTTCTTTTGTGTTTTAGCTAACCATCCACCCCTCTTGTAGCATTCTTGACATCGTGAGTACATGATTAGGTCTTCAAGAAAAATTTTAAAGGCCATAACAATTGAAGTGGAAGAAGGAATTGATTTTATCCTTTCTTAATAAATTTCAATAAAGAAATGAGAAATAAATGATTGTACTAGTTATATAATTAGAAACATCATGTACCATAATATCATAAAACATATTTTTGATGATGAAATTGATTGAGATGAAGTAGTTTGTGTCCATGATAAATGAATGAATGGATGAATGAATGTTAAATGCTAACATATGATTTCTATATGTTTCTTAATGTACATAACCACACATGTTTCTTTATCAATTTTTGTTTTTATATTGTTTATGCATGAATCTTCATGTGTTTCTTTCAACTATTTTCTAGTATATATATTGGGTACTTGGGAATTGAGAGTGGTGTGAGGTGGGGGGGAGGGGAAATAAGATATTCCACGTTCACTTGGTTTTCCCTGTTTAGTAGAGAATAAATTAGGTTTTGAATAATCTTGGAACAAACCTCCCTCAATCCAACAAAGAAACAACAAATTCAATGTTGACTTGATCGTTGCTCTCTCAAATCAAGGGAGGTTTACTCCAAGATTGGACTACTCCAATATATTATTATCAAAATCAAGAGGATCACATTCAAGTAATAATGCACTCAATCATTTTTAATTATTATCTAGTCATAAAAATATTTTTTTACTTATTTTATTATTTTTTCGATTCCTTAAGTGTTGGTTGAATCAATAAAAAAACTATTGGAGGAGATTCCAGTTGGATTCTTTGACAACTTTGGCGTTGACTCAGAACAAGCTCTATCTACAACTATGCAACCTTTAATTTAGGTACTTGTCGTACTATTATTAATATTAGTGTATGTCATTCTTGCTCTAAAATGTACATGGTTTGGATAATTTATAATTAAATATTGCAAGATTTTTAGCTTTTTCTATAAGTTGAATGTATGTTAAGTCCTAGTGATCTATTTTGACCTTAGAAAAAGGATGAAATATGTCAAAGAAAAACCTGATCAAGCCTCTAATAACCATTATACAAAGGATAAAATATGTCAAAGACAACCCTGATCAACTCCAAAATAAGCAGGTTTACGAAATTAATTATTGTCATGGGGATTGTTATATTGGAGAAACAGGTAGGACTTTCAAAATTAGGCTTAAAGAGCACGACGTTGACATAAAAAATGGAAGAATCAGAACCTCAGCTTTGGAAGAACACTCTAATAAGACTTGTCACCATATCTATCTAAAATACGCTGTGGTGATTGCCAATGAAAAACATCACTTCAAGCGTAAAGTTCGTGAAGCCCTCGAAATCATCAAGGACCCCAAAAACCTCAACATAGATGGAGGTTTGGAGGTTAGCATAAATTGGATCCCCGTTGTTTAGAAATAGTACCTTCAGAATATTACACCTCATCTCGTCATCTCCCTTTTCCTCCTATCCTTTCACCTCCCTTCTTGTTAAGGTTCCCCTTAGCAATAATTCTCCTTACAATTTTCTTCTGCCCTCTCCCTGCACTTTGTTCATTTACTCCCCTCCAACATCTCATAAATCCCTTCATCTCACCCATTTCTTCTGTTGTCCCTTCGCTGCTTCTTCCTTCAACCTCATACCCCCTTTCAATTAACCTTTATAACAATTTTCTAAAAACAAGATCACTTTCCACCTAACTAATATTAATAATTAATAATTCTAGTCTTTCTCAATGGATTAATCCCATATAAATACATTAAGAAGAATTTAAAAAACTTCACTATTATTTTTAATTAATTAAAAATTTAGTAATAGGATTAAATTTTATTATTATTATAAGTTTAATAATATAACTTTATTAATTATTTCAATTTATATCAAAACCTAACCCAAACTTTATTATTCAATATATATTAATTCATATTCATTCTTAGTACATTATTAAAATTAATTTTACAATATTATTGAAAATATGAATATTATCAATAATATTATAATTAATATTGACTATATATATATATATATATATTGTAGAAATTATACAAGCATGTATATGATGGATTCAATCTGATCTAACAATTTACTAAAGTTAGTCAACCATAAAGGAAATGGATCTAATTTGTTATCCGTCTTTCGATTTGGCTATTTAAATATCGAATCGCTTCTACAAATCAATTGCGGAATTAAAAACGCAATCGCCAATCACATGAAGAAAAGAAGAATCAATCAAACCACAACACATATAATTTCCCAGGGAAAGCTTGATACTCAAAACCTCTCTATCATATATTGTATATTCCACAAGGAATCATGAAACAATTACATACAACTCTTCTCACAAGAGTCCTCCTGTATTCAAATAATTGTCTCACACTGATCCAGACAGAATCGGGCCAATACTCAGCCAATTCTCAGCCTATCTTCAGCCTACCTTGCTCATGTAATTCATGAGGAATGCAATCCATATTCATAAGGAATTCTAGCCTTCCTACACTGCACTGAGTATCACGAGCATCCTGTGGTGTTTTAACTACACTTGGGTAGCTTTCTAATATCACAACGGATAGTTACACTTCCATTTCACCTAGATCTCAACTAGGTCTCCAATGGAACTGACATGCATGTAGATAATAATAGTAAGTCCTTAGTTGCATGTGAGATCATTGATTGTGAATTAAATAATATTTAATTCACTTGATATCTCACTAATGTATCAAATAGTTACAACTAGCACAACTGAGTTTAACTCACGTAATTGAGTTAAAGTGATTAGAACCTACATTAACTAATGCACCACTGCACTTCTAACTTTGTTACAACTAGAATTACTCTACATGCCTCACCAACTACCTCTAACTCGAAATTCATGAGTTAAATGAGTTTATCAAACTCATTTAACTATTACAAGTTATTTTGAGATTATATTACATTTTATTGTCCATATTAATTAAGGGATAACTAAAATAGACATGCACCAAATTTAGCCCACATCATTGTAGGTGCTGCTTGGACCTCCTAGTCCCACACTTAGTGTAGGTGCTGCTTGGACCTCCTGGTCCCACACTTAGTGTAGGTGTTGCTTGTTGTTTCCAGATGCCAATTTCACTATTTCTTGTTGAAAACTTCAACACTCCCTCTCAACAAGAAATGAATGTCCTTGCATGCGACATGCACCTCTTGCATGCAACATGAAAATCTTGCATGCAACACTTCTCTAGTGTTTCTCGCACATGTAACCTTTGCATGCAACACTTCTCTAGTGTTTCTCACACATGAAACCTTTGCATGAAAAACTTCCAAAATTGAATAGCCTCCAAAAAACTGAATCCATATAATGAATCTGTCATCAGAGTATTCTGACTGCTGCTAGCTACTGCACATGTCTACTGGATTCTCTGCGCTATTGACATCTGCATCCATGCACTCTGCACTGCCACCAACTCTGATCTGCGCTCTAATATCTGACACTTGCCACTCTGATTTATGTCCTCCTGACATCTGATTGCATCAATCAAATTGATTCTGATACTACTGTACTGTGGGCTCCTCGTAGCCAGGTTCTATCCATGAGACACACCATCTCTAGGACCCTGCCCAAATTTATTCTTGGGATTAATCTTGCATGTCACCCCACCTCACACCTGGAGGTATAGCTGCATGCAATCCCTCTGCCCATCTGGGTCGAAATTTATCTGCTTGAGTGGTTTCTCCCACTCCATGATCCTTCGCATGTGGCTGCTCCACATATTGAGGTTCATTCTCACCTGCATGCAAATCCAACTCCCTCTCAAGGGTCAATTGCATGGATTTCTCACACTTCCCAATGGTTGGAAGCTCTATAGAAATCACATCTACATCAAGTCTATAGAGATTCTTCACACAAATCCCAATCTTCTTGGCTTGTCCTATTTCTTTGTGTCGTAGGAAAAATTTTCCTTCACTGAAAACAACATCATATCCTCTATCTTCCAACATTGCAACTGAAACTAAATTTTTATTTAAGCTTGGTACATGCATTACATATTTTAATAACAATGGTTTACCTTACTGTCTCTGGAAAGTAAATGTACCAGTCCTGGTAGCACTATACCTTCCATCATCACCCATTTCGATATGCATTTGGAGATCCTTCTCCTCCAAGCTACTGAAAAGTTCTTTGTTTCCCATCATGTGGAAAGATTCACCACTATCCAAGTACCACCCTGATCCCAATGCACTTGACACCATGCATGAGATCAATGAGAATTCAAGCTCAAATTGTGAGGCCAAAGCCTCACCAGCTGCAGATTCTCTAGCCTTCTTGTTCTTCTTCTTTTGTGGACAATTTGTGGCATAATGTCCATGCTCGTGATAGTGAAAACAGTTCACCCTGGACATGTCACGCTCCTTGCCTTCTTCACTGACCTTAGATTTGGAATGGAATTTCTTCCCCTTCCATTTATTCGCCTTGGAAGGCCAAGCACAATCTTCTTCATCTTCATTCTTAGATGAACATCCATCTCTGATATTCTGTCTAAACTCCTCCTGCACCACATATGACCATAGTCGTTCCCAATCTGGCAACTTTTCCCTTCCATTGACAGAGTCTCGATAATTATGCCAACTCTTACAAAGTCCTAGGAGAGCTAGGCTCACCAAATCATCATCAATGACAATTATTCCTACACTCCCAAGCTCATCCCAACATTATAAAAACTTTGTTAAGTATACCGGAATAGTGTCATTCTTCTCCATCTTGATCTTCCTGAGTATATCTTTCAGTGCCAATTTTCTATGGTCACTGCTACTCTGAAATAGATCTGTCAAATCTTTCCACATAGCATATGGTGTCACTTTTTCATGAAGTCTTGAGACAATGTGAGTCTCATACTCTTTCCAGTAAGATCTTCCTCTCCCTTGCCACTTTCTTTTTCCATGCATCAAGATTTGCAACATCTGTCACAATGGGTTTAGGAACATCATTGTCAATGAATTCCTTCAAGGCATTGTCTTCGAGTACTACCTCCTTCTTGTCTCTCCAAGAAATATAGTTAGAGCTTCCCTCGAGTGCATGCTCCAATCTCAAGCCATTGAAAGCTATTTAGATCTAGAATCAGCTGTAGCACCAAGAAAGTATTTCTGCAAATTTGAATTCTATTCAGTCTCAAACTTAGCTCCTCCTTCATAATTGTGATTTCCTGTGCTCCGATACCATGTATAAATTATATAAAAAGCATGTATATCATGGATTCAATCTGATCTAACAATGTACTAAAGTTAAATACTGAATCGCTTCTACAAATCAATTACAGAATTAAAAACACAATCGCCAATCACATGAAGCAAAGAAGAATCAATAAAACCACAACACAAATAATTTTCTGGGGAAAGATTTCTGCTCAAAACCCCTCTATCATATATTTTATATTCCACAAGGAATCATGAAACAATTACATACAACTCTTCTCACAAGATTCCTCCTGTATTCAACCAATTTTCTCACACTGATCCAGACAAAATCAGGCCAATACTCAGCCTATATTCAGCCTGACTTGCTCACGCAATTCATGAGGAATGAAATCCATATTCACAAGGAATTCGAGCCTTCCTACACTACACTGAGTATCATGGGAATCCTGTGGTGTTTTAACTACGCCTGGGTAGCCTGCTAATATCACAATTTATAGTTACACTTCCCTTTCACCTAGATCTCAACTGGGTCTCCACTGGAACTGACATGCATGTAACTAATAATAGTAAATCCTCCGTTGCATGTGAGATCACTAATTGCGAATTAAATAATATTTAATTCACTTGATCTCTCACTAGTGTATCCAATAGTTACAACTAGCACAATTGATTTTAACTCACTTAACTGAGTTAAACTAATTACAACATGCATTAAATAATTCACCACTTCATGTCGAACTCTGTTACAACTAGAATTACTGTGCATGCCTCACCAACTACCTCTAACTCAAAATTCATGAGTTAACTGAGTTTATCACACTCAGTTAACTATTACAAGTTATTTTGAGATTATATTACATTTTATTGTCCATCTTAATTAAGGGATAACTAAAATAGACATGCACCAAATTTAGCCCACACCAGTGTAGGTGCTGCATGGACCCCTGGTCCCACACTTAGTGTAGGTGCTGCTTGGAACTCTTGGTCCCACACTTAGTGTAGGTGCTTCTTGTTGTTTCCGGATGCCAATTTCACTGTTTCTTGTTGAAAACTTCAACAAATATAATAAAAAAATTATTCAATCAATAATAATCTCTACCTTAACTTAAACCTCATTTTAAATGTCCTATTAACTATTTTGAATATAAATTTTTTCCAAATTTTTGGAAAAAAATTATTTGTTTCTAATAGAAATTATAATTAATTTTAAATTATATGTATTTAAAATATTTAATATCATTAATATAACTAAAATTACACTCTAATTAATTGTCGCTTTTTAATGTTAATAAAACAATTTTAATAAAATAAAAATTAAAATAAAAGTAAATAATCATTATCTCATTTTTTGCTTGTCGGATCTTCCCCTCCATTCTCTCCGCCCTTTAATATTTATATCCCCTAGCTTTCTCTCTTCTTATTAGGTTTTATCCTGAAGATGAGTCTTGTTCTAGACTCGAAACATAAACTGAAAAATGAAGGCTGTGGAAATTCTAAACTCTCGATCTCATAGTTTGACCTTATTTATGGATATTTCTAATACAATGAAATTTTTTATCCCATAAATTCTTTATTGGAAGTTTCTAATCATTAATATGGAATTATGCAATATTTTATACTAGCCATACATGACTATGAAATTAGATTGATTTTCTAGAATCTGTTATGAAAAACCCTAATCTCAATAAGGTTCAGTTTAATTTGCTTAGTGGTTTAGTGTGATTCTTGCCTAGACACTTGGTAATGCCGAAATCTATCAAATGTGCTTCAAAATTGTCATCTAAGAGGACAACATAAGTATTTACATCTTTGTGAATAATGTGTGGGTTACAATCATGATGCAAATATTGTAGACCTTGTGCAACTCCAAGAGAAATCCTTAGACAAGTGCTCCAATCTGGCCTATTTGAATATCGATGTAATATGTACCAAAAACTTCCATTAACCATGTATTCATAGAAAACGAGTTTCCATGTGGATAAAGAGCATATTCTTGCACATTGACCACATTCCTATGATTAATGCCTCAAAGGCCCTTCAATATCCCATATCCTCCACAACATCAGCTTAAGTGGGCTTTTAGATGTATTCTTCAAGCTCCAAGTCACTAGCTAAGTGATCACACTAATCATACAAAGGCCATTCTCCCATTTTATCCTTTCATCAAGGAACATTTTATGCCTTCCCCCATGGGTGGAAATATGGGTCTCCAATTGAGACAACTCAACCTCAATGCCACATTGCAGTGGGTCTCCTCCACCAATAGTGGAATTAAAACACTAATTAGGACCCCGAATATTCTTTTAAATGTGGACATACAGGTTATCCCTACACCTTATTTTGTATTTCAAGTATATTTCAAGTTCATCATGTAAGTCAAGCTAGTCAAATTTGGCCCTTACAGGTCATCTCAAATCTACATATTTATGTTTTTAGGTTAACCTAATCAAAGTATTTTAGGTTGGCTCACCCAAAATTCCTTTTTCAAATGTTATACACATATACATATGTCTCATTCTTATGTATTTATCCAAGACCAGTTTTGCTAAGCAATTCCTTTTCTGAGTTGCATATAAGCTTTCAACGTAGGTTTAATATCTAATTGGCTACTAACCTGTTATGGTATTTATTTTGTTTCCTTTGGGAATATACTTGATTGAATCCACATTGACTTGCTGACCCATATGCTTCACTTCTTATTTTTCTTTCATAGCCTTTGAATATCATCACCTATCATGTCCAAAGGCTTATATAAAGTCAGAAAGGATGCACATCTAAGCTGGGGAGATTTTCACTGAACCATATCCTATAAATACCAAAGAAGCTCAACTTTAGTGAAAGGTCAAGGCAAGAAAGACTTCTCAAATTTGGGGATGTTGAGAGACACAACCTACCTAATGAATTATTTGTCCTCTTTTCAAGTGACATCACAATATCTTGAAGCAAAAATTCTTTGCAAGTGGGTTGGAATTTTTTTTACTTATAATGTGCCCATCTATTTGAACTGCACCAAAATATTAGAGAACTGTGATTTTTTCGTAATATCAATTTCATTCTAAGTATTCAAATTTTTTTTTGGTGGCCTCATTTCCCTATTTACCACAATTAACTTTGGTTTTGTTTTGGTTCCTTTAACCTTATATTATTCAAATGTTCTAAATTGATGCCACAAGGTTTCAACTTGATTTTATTTAAAAATTGTAAGGATCATTTTCCATTTTATTTCTAATTTTGTTGAGATGAATTCTAAGATGTTGTTGATTAGATTTACAACTTTGAGTAATCTTTATGATCAATCCTTTGACAAACAAAATAACCTTTGGAATGTTTTTGCAAATTTCCTTTCCCTCCATGAACTAATTATTGGTAGATGAGTCAAATTACTATGGTTGTTTCACTTGAAGAGAGTGTGAAGAGTTCAAGACATGTGGCTATTGTAATTAGGGTTGTTTGGCATAAGGAGACATGAGTTGAATTTTCTTTCCACGAGGAATTTATAAAAAAGCAAGGTTGGAGCTTTTTTTGGGAGTTTTCTCTCCTATGAATTTATAGATGTAGGTGTCAGTTGGATTTGAAGTTATTTTTAGCATAAACCATGTTTTTTCTCTTATGGGAGAATGAAAATCATTTGATTTTCTGCATTCATGGACTTGGGTATTATAAACTCAAATTTGTATTTTTGAGAAGTGAATGATAAGAAATGGGGTCTTTTTACACTAAGAAACATTCAAGATGAGTATGTGTTACACCTCAAATAGAAAATGATTTGGATTATAGATTTTTTCCCAAGACACCATTCTGTGTGCAGATATGGATGTGTGTGTGTTGCATGTGTTGGATTCTAGGTTGTGGGGAAGATTTTCATGGTAAAAAATGGGGTAGTAACCACTTAGTTTCTTTGTTATTGTATGATAGTGGTGGAGGTGGGATGAATTTGGGGTTTCCATAGGTGAAATATTTATTGAGATGGCATATTAATAATCCATACAACATTGTATGAGAATTATAACCAAAATAATTAGAATAGAGAACCACCAAAAATGTAATGTTTACATAATGTGAAAAATGAGTCCAAGGTTTAATTTAAAAATTGCAAATGGCGACAATAACATGGATCATATACTATGGAAATAATGCGTTGGAAATGGAACACTTCAATTATGAATTATGTGTGGAGTGCAATATCATCATGTATTAGTAACCCACATATCAAAAAAATACAGTACCACTGCCAAAGATGAAATATGATTTCATCCACAAACTTATTAGGTTTATTAAGAAATCAGATGAAAATTCCGAGGTTTATGTGTTCTTTAATATAAGAGTGTAATCCCTCCAGACATATGTCAATAATGTAGCATCAATCCATTTAAGAAAATACCATTCATAGAATATTAATCCATTTTGTGAAGTGTTGTAGATATTAATTCATCACATTACTTAGAAATGTATCTTTTCAATTATGCCCAACAAGAAATGAATGAATCATAAACTTGACACCATTTTTTCCAATCAAACTATCTCTAAGATCCAAGTCCACAATATTTATAGCTAAGAATAATCCCATTTGGCTTTAACATTTATATATACCTTGATAAATCTCCCAAGGGTATTCCCTATTTCCTTAAAAATCTCCTTGGACAAGAACTAAAGATGGAGACATGGCAACTTTACCCAAATTGACATTGATTCTAGCCTTTCAATTCGCAAGTCAAACAATGTAGTCCATTTCTTCAATGTCAAAAAAATATTATTCCATTTGTACTATAGAGATAGTATCCAATCTGCATCTACAATGGAATAAAATTCAAATGCCAATCAACCTGAAAAATTACTCAAGTATGCCCAAACAATTCTATCCATTTCTTATTAACATAATAAAAATTTGGTTCTCATAGAACACCCTACCAAAAAATCTCCTCACTAAGGTCCAAGATGCCATCTATATACTTCATGCATGTTTATTTATTCACTTAAACCAACTTGATTGGAGCTTCTATATTATTTATGCATTTTTTTCTCATCTTCCCACCTAATCCTTCACCAATAGAAATGTTTTCTTTCCTTGTGCTAATCATCAAGTGACCCATTCAATTTTCTCTTCACTAGAATTTTTACCAACCCTCCTTGAGGTCACCTTTTAGAGCCCTACCCAAAAATTGTGCTAGGCTTATACCTTGAGGGAGAGATAAAACCTGAAATCTCATCCTTCAACAAACCTTTTCTAAGAAATGGATAAAGCAATGGGAAAAATTATTCCACCCTTTAAAAAATCTTCTCTAAGAAATGAATAAAGAAATGGAAAAAATCATCCCACCCTACAATAACCTTAAGGGACAATGGATGCATAAAAAAATGGACAAAATAAGGGAAAAAATCCACTCCTTAGGGTAGTGGAAAATGGAAATTTTAAATATATAAAAATACATATGACCACTTTTATAAAGAATGTCTCAAAAAAAGTATAATTATGATGGTAATTCATGGCTTGAATAATCATGCTACTTGTGACACCCCTATATTTTGCGTTTTAATACATTGCTATTTTTAGAATATTGAATTATTGTTGATCTTAATGGCTATGGAAGTAGGATTGGAACTATTTGATTATGTCATTATGTTTTATTTTATTAAATTAATAAATGAGTTGTTTGGGAATATTAAGGAAATAACACTTGAGTATTAGTGATTCTTGCCAAAAAATTGTTATTGGTTAAGTCCACATGGTGGACCTTCCCAAAAATTCTCCTAAAAATCCCAAGGAGAAAGTTGCTAAATAAATTAACATAATGGGAGAGAAATATTATGCTAAAAACTTAGTTGCAGAGAAATGCTAAATT
This sequence comes from Pinus albicaulis, assembly GCA_034641835.2. Lineage (NCBI taxonomy): Eukaryota > Viridiplantae > Streptophyta > Pinopsida > Pinales > Pinaceae > Pinus > Pinus albicaulis. The sequence goes on from CM076582.1 coordinate 1,190,111,311, forward strand.
GGGTGAAAATAAAAATAAAGCACAGTTGGAGAGAAATGTGTGCTTTAAAGAAAAAGAAGGATTTTTTCTTAAATATAAACAAAAGGCCTAGGTAACTAAGGGATGTAGAACCTTATAACAGGATGCTTTTACAGAAATAATCTGTTGGGAAGATCTATTAAAAATCCACACAAGAACACAAGAAGGTTGTTGATTCCTAGAGGCAAGAAGATCTAAGCTTGGGGTGGAATTATTTGTGATAATTCATGGTTGGGAGGAATATGCTATGTTCCTGAATATTCCCCAAGCAACTAGTCACACTTAGATGTGTGTTATTTTTCTTCTTATATGTTGGTTTATATGATAGCTTAATGTCCTTATGGTGATGAGTTAGACTCAATGTTGAATGAAATATTAGTTTATATATGGGTCCAACTATTCATGTGTAGATAGAGCAATGTTTATAAATTGTGTATACTTTGTGTGTAATCTTTATTACAGATGATACTAATAAATTAAATAATATTATATCTCATACCCTCAATAGTATTATGAACTAGATATTATATCATGTATTTTATTAAATGACAAGAATTAAATACTTCTTTGATGGTATATTGAGGGGATAAATTGCACTTATGTATTAAATAATAGAGATATGATCTGGATACCATAACATATCTTTAAAATATGATCTCGAGAAAATATTATATAGTTAGATAGAGATCAAATATATATCATGGTGAATATCATCAACTTTTTCTAGTAAGCTAACAAGGTTGTTTAAAAGAAATAATTATAAGAAACAAAACCACAGGGAATCAATGAATAAAATTTTGGGTAACGAAACATGGAATCCTTATAGTATTCCTATAACTTAAATAACTTTTGTATTTTTTCTGTGACTTTAGCAAGAATTTTATTTATGATTTATAGGAATTTAATGTATATATATTATTGTACTCATTATGTTTTGAATACCTTATACAATAGTTGCATAACTAAACTCCAAATAAGGGACAATATTTATGATTATATAAGCAATCTTTGATAGTGACATACTAATATCCGTAGACAGATAGAGAATGAAATTGGAAGAAATACCATCACATATGTATAAAAATAAAAATTAGAAGGATTGTTCACTAAGGGATTATTATACTGAAAGAGCATACGTGTATGCATATTGGGGCATTCTTTAATTAACCTATAACTGAGTTTGGAATTTCAAGAAGAATTAACTTTAGGAGATTTTCATGGAAAATTGATAAAACTATAAGGTTTATGCCTGAAGACAAAGTAATGGAAGTTTCATTGGAAAAGAAAAAAACTTATTAGAGTTGTATTCCGTTATGGATGAAAAGCATACATATCCTCAATTATACAATACTGTTGTATAGATTATTCAAAATTAATGAACAAATTATATGATACTGATGAATATTTAGGAAATTTGAGATAGATTATGTACACATTATGAAGTAAGGTAGGACCCTTTGCTATAATAATACTAACTCAATTTAAAGGAGGTTTACCATATAGTATAAAAATCTAGAAAAAAATAAGAATTACATGAAACCAAATGCTATATATATCAAGATACAATTTGGCTTAACGAGCCTTAAAGTATAAAAATGAGAAGAAAATATATTATTGTGTATACGAAAGATAACCATCAAATAAGGCCAGCCAAAGTAATTGAAAATTCCATCTAATTAAAATAAATAATAAAATTTCAGGTATAGAGTTATAAAAGAGAATAATTAGATAAGGTATAGAGTTCAGAGACTATGAGAAATAAAATAAAATATTTTATATAGTCTACAAGCTTAAGGTTGAGCCTTTACTGTTCACAATGGTCTCTGAAGAAGTTACAAATCCTAACCCTTGCAGGGTTAGAAGTATACTAAGGAATATTGAATTGGGTTTAATTAAAAAAAAATTTCAGAATTGGCATCCATTGTAACAAAAGATAGATTCAAATAAATTGAAGGTAGTCGATCTGTTGTAAGAAGAAACAAATTCATTTTAATCCTTGTGACCCTAGCTCACTCTGTAGCAAGTACAAATAAAAGGAGGTGTCTCCTTGTGACATACCTATATATGAAACACAAGCACAAAATGAGTTAGAAATCAAAGGATAATAAATGAAAATTAGTGTTATAAACAAGAAACGAAATTAAGGGATATACGTATAGGAATCGAGAAACACTCCAATGAATTCAACCTACCGAAACCCAAATGTAACCAATTTTAAAATATTGGGTTGTGACCCTAAGTAAATAAATACCAGAGAAATGACCATAAAATTTAACAAAAACTCTGCTACAATGATAAGATAATCAAAACTAGTAGTGGCTTTAGGGTTTAATGAATATAAATCCTACGTGCGAAAAAATACTAGAATAAAATACGAACAAGAAGTTCCTCAAAGGGGAATTTATATTTAAATAAAAAAATTAACAATGACCCCATTAGGGTATACAATTCTCTGAACATAGACCTTAATATCTTAGTAGAAAATAAAAACCTAAAGAGAAATAACCTATATTTATCCTTAAATTGAATGACATGAGAAAGGTAAAATATTACCCTTAAAATTCCAGAGGATTATCCCAAACCCTTACATAGGCTATTCAATTCAAGGTGCATCACCACTTACACGATAGAGAGTATAAATTAAGGGAAAAACCCTTGCAAGTAAATAAAATTGAAAACAAGCCTAAGAGAAGGGAAGCTTCTATGTAAAATACCACATTATTACACGACTCCAAGTTTTGTTGTCAAGATATCCAATGACAAAGTAAAATATTCTATGTAAAATTACCACAGTGTTGTGTGACCCCAAGTCTTGCTACCAATATATCCAATGAAAAGTAAATTCGAGCAGTGGGAATCGATACTCTGGGACACTTGCAATTCATGGTGTGAATGAAATTAGGAAAAGGAACAAAATTCATAATAATAGCAGGCAATCTTAGAGTTCCAAGTATAGACAAAGATATATACAGTGAAATTACCCAAATCTGATAAGGCATTGACTAGAAACATTCATTGAGAAAAAGTGTCCAATGGCTGGAAAGGTTTAGAGAAATACCTGTAGGTTTAAGCTCATAAAAAGTTAATGGAAGACTCTAATGTGTCACAGGGTGGGGCACTCTAGCCACTAAAGCCAAAAGTGAAAATGACTAAATGAGTTGTGGTAGGGTTTTACATTCCATTTGGAAACCTAAGATACTAACCACCATTGGATTGGAAGATTAAATTTGGAACTTTTATAATGCACAAGTCAAGCTAGCCATGTGAAGTCACATGGACCCTCATCGTGTGGCCTATGCAACGTCTTTCCATGTGATAAATGTGGGCCACCATACAATACCATATATCCCATATAGTTAACGTGAAGTCCTTTTTGAAAGGTTTATAATGATGAAAATGTTGATATGACAATGTATGCATATCTAATATATGCACATACCAATGTTTAGAATAGTGAAAGGGTTGGACACTTAATGTATATGTTGTTGACCACTAATATGAACATTATAGAGGCAAGGAGAAGGTTGATGTTAACCTTATTTTGGTATCATAGTTTATATGGGTTGCAAAGAGGATGAATATAGAACTGATATAATTATATTACCATGAATCAATGATACTAGTAGATGGTACAATTATATGGTTTATATCTAAAATATCATCCTATATATTTTAGAACGTATGATTTTTACCCCTCTTGGATGATTTGTTTGGTTGAGGTGTGTTCCATGAGTTACATATATGACTAGTCACTAGTCTTGGTCTCAGAGTGTGATTGTCTAATGTGTGCCTCTAAATTTACACCTTGGAAGTGCATTCTACAGATGCTGTTAGAGGAGGTTGATTAGTGGTGTTTTGTGGAGGTTAAGGTTACAACTCCTACCAAACCTATGCAGTTGGATTAATACACTAAGAAGATGACCAAACTGAAGATTTCTTGATTTTGTGAAAGATCATTTGATCCTCAAATTTTGAAGAACTCGGTTCCATATGATACCTTGATCACTCTATATGATAGTGTGAAATTGTATTGTTTCCTTGGAATTGCTTCCAAACTTGTAGTTCTTTCCAAAAATCCCTGGGTTATATTTTGATTTCATTGGCAACTTTTATTGTTCATTTTTCACAGATTCACTCTCTTTTGGCTTTACTAACAACATTGCAAAGTTCTCAATTCTTTGGTATTTTTCGTATGGTGCTCTTGCCTTGTTAAAATTCTCATCCAGCCATGGGTTCACTCGAATAAGATTAGAAAATTTTCTATTAGAGAATTTATTGGAGTTCAATTCAACTTCTACATAACCGATGGGTGGGCTGAATTCTTTTGTTGTTGACAACTCTAACCTAGTGAACACGTCAATAGTTGGAGTGGTGGTTGGTGACTTGATGCTTTTCATCAAACATATTTTATATAGTTGATGCAATCCACTTTATTTCAAATTGTGATAGATTCAAAAGTTTATTTTGATGTATGGTTAAAGCGGGTATTTGATGTGCAAAGAATACATTGGGATGTGAGGTTGTGGACAAGTCTTACTAGAGTGTCAAGCAGGAGCCTCTAGAGCACCATTTCACAACGATTTTATGAGAAATGGTGCTCTAGGGGCTCATGCTATACACTCAGGCAACACTGGTCCACAACCTCACATATTAATATATTATTTGTACATAAAATACCCATTTTAAACATACAACAAAATCATCTTCTAAATCTATGACAAATTGCGATATAAAATTGATATTTACACATACACTTTAAAAAAAAACATGCAAAATGTCTACATAATTATGAAGTTTTAAACATGTCATCTTAGTGTATTAATAATGGAATGTCAACTGTTAGTACTACACAGATAATTGTTGATATTGCAGTTACAAACTACACACTTAAACTAGAATTAGATAATAGGAAGAGTAAACAATGATTTTATGAAATGAAGTAGGCCATCATAACTAAAATGTTATCTTTACAAAATAGGTCATAATGACCAAAGATTCATGTTTATGAAATAGGCCATGTGTCCAATTTCCAAAATAGAGACATTATATTACAAAATAGAAACTGAAAGTCTGAAAATTGAAATATTTAATATCATAATACAAGAAATGAAAACATAGAATTATTTCAATAAGATAAGACAATTTTGTTAATGTCCAACAAATGATCAATCTAGTATTTACTTTTCCTTTTTGTTAGCACTACCATGAGCATACACATGGGTGCGGATGTGGAGGTAATTGCAAAGATGAAGTTTTACCTGAAGCTCATGTTGTTGTAATCCTGGTTGGGTTGATCATGGCAGTAGGCGAGGGTGGCATTTCAACATGATGATGATCATCAAAAGGTGCAACATCAAATTTATCCAAGGCCAATGCTCTAGCTTCCAAATTGTCCTCCTTTGGATAACTATCCCAATTGTGATATATGTTTTATCAATCTTTGCCTCTTATAATGGGACAACTACAAGTTGTAATGCACATAGAGCAAGCTCTATGACGGGTATAGATTCAAGGTGTTTTTTGTTGACAGTGTATGAAAATGTAGGTGGTCCAACACTTCTTTGTGGAAGAAGTGTTCACTACCTGTGGAAGCACCCCATTTTTCCAAATGCTGCACCTTTGGAGTAGAAACATCATACATGTTCCACCACTGGAGTGAATTCGTCATCTTCCATTATATATAAATTGATAGGCATAACCAAATAATCCTTGGGCATTGGTGTAGGTACTCAATTGTTGTTGTATGATATCACACTCATTAGTGACAAGATTTTTTAATGCTTGCATATGACCACTCTGAACCTATGGATCCATTTGCAGTTTCTCTTCACCCTACAAATAGGGACTGATGCTTTCAACCATGATGTAGAATAGTATTTTGGTGTAACAATCTATGTTAAAGCATGAACTAGAGTATTTCTCTTTGTTGATTTTTTTTCGACTTCTAATCAAATATAATCATAGAAGTTCACATCTCTAGGTTCAAAAATGTCCTTAATTTGTCCTAGTATGGTGTCCTCTTGCTCATGCAATTCCCTAGTCACTGATTGATCTCAATCGATTTTATGAATTGCAGAACATATTAATCTGTGACCAAAAACTAGAATAAAAAATGATATCTTACACTACAAAAGCATTATCTCTATTTGTTGTATTTATGTATCCTCAATTTATCCCATAAATCACTCACCATCATATTAGCCAATTATCATATTATCTTCAACAAGCACTTAAATATGAGTTAATGGCTACCAAATCGAGTCCTTTCACGTTTAAGTAGTCGTAACTTGGAGTGAATTTGGTAAATATAGTGGAAAATAATATGCCTTGTTATGAATCTGATGATGGAATTCCATTCCTTCTACAAGGCATTGATCCGATCATGCTCTTTGTGCTTAACAATATTATGTATTAAAATATTCAACATGTGCAACAAACAATCAGAGTGAAAAGGTGAGGATGTACATGCTCAATGGTTTTCCTGATACTTTATAATTAGCTACATTATCTTTAATGACTTGTGTCATATTGGATGGCCCTATATCATTATTAATTTGCGGTAAGAGGTATGCAATGCTACCATAATATGGTACAAATGATGACGAGTCTTGTGCTACAAGGAAGGTTGCATCACTAGCCAACACACCAATAACATTTATCAAATGTTGGTTTTTAACATTTGTTGAGCCGTCAAAGACAATGAAACCCCAACATTTGGCCACTCATTCATAAAATGTCCTAGAGAGCTCTGGATATCAAATTTTTTCATGTCTAGCAATACAATTATAGCTTTATCATATCCAGGGATTATGTATCCATAAGGGGCAATTATTGATGGAATGAACCATAGCATACCAGTAGGGCAAGTGAAAAACATTGAACGATGTATGCACAAAGAAGCGTTATTCTATACTTCCTAGGTATAATGTATTTTCACATCTTATTGTGTTTAGACAAAATGACCCGAATATGTTATCATATGTGGTTTTATCAAACTTTACTAGGGTGTAATCTGTTATAAGAGTATGTTGGTTTCAGGGAAACGACTTTTATTTTAAAATTGGTTTATACTTTCCTTCATATATTAGCTTTCTTTCTATTTCTTGAATAAGTTTCAGAGCATTATGAATTGGTTAACAGTCTAATCAGATGAGTAGGCTGGGACCAAGATTTGGTTACCATCTTTTCACCTCTATCTTTGTTTGTTTCCATTCTTTGACATTAACTAATTTTAAAATGTCATGCACAATGTAAGCTTTTCTTTGTCCCATATGGCCACAGAGTCTCATGGAATGTTAATTAAAAGATATCTATGTAATGAATTGTCGCTTAAATTCTAAGAGCTTAAACATGCAAATGGTGCTTCTTACCTTTTTAATGCGTCCATTACTCTAGTTAGAATGATTTTTCTTTTCAGTGATTTTATTTTTTATTCTAAAATTGCATATTGATATGCAATTGAGATAGCGAAGAACGTTAAATTAACTCATCATATCAAATTGTGACACCTTAGAAAATTAATTAATGTAAAAATGCCTATGGAAAATACTGTCATTTGGAAAATTTGTCAAGTTAATGTGCTTTACACTGCAAAATTTACAATCATAATATCATATTACTTTACACAGTTACTATTGGAATGTCGAGGGGTTTCTAAAGGAATATCCAATTGAAAATTTGTTTGTTCATGTCACATCAAGCAAGGGGAAAGGAGATGCCTTAATTTAGAGCTTTTGCATGGTCGTGCCTGATTGCTAGTGTCCTTACCTATTGTTGGGAGCAAGGTTGTTCATTTTCCACAGGGTCACAATGAGTAGGTGAGGTGGTTGCTCACTAATTTTTAATTTTCAATCTTCTTTTGGATACAAAAGACTGAAAATAATGAATGCTTATCTACTTTTCATCATATAATGTTACCCCATTGTTTTGAAATTTTAATGTTACGTAATGAAACTGATCATAATCAATGTGGTTTCAGTTAGTTGCTTCAACAAACAAGGAGGTTGACGCTCATATATCCAATTATCTTAATCTTCCAACTCAATTAATCTGCCAACTTCACACTGTTACAATGCATGTGGGTTCTCTGCATTTCATCCTTGCTTTGGTTGTGAACACTTTCATTCATATCGTTATATATACAAGATTTAAAATTTAATAAACACCTTATTGAATGCCAGACAAATTTGGAAATGGATGAAGTATATATTCAAATGACATTGCAACCTCTTAATGTTGTAAGACATTTTCAGTTTCATTATTTGTGTTTTGTTGTATTACCAATTTTGGTGAGAAATGATTTGGTACTAGTTCCATTTGCGCAGGGAACTAAAAATTGATGATATTGCGCAACAAGTGAAAAAATATTGTTATCTTGGTTTTGATCTCGGCACACCAAGCAAGCAACTGCATAATTAATTTTGTAAAACGTTAACTGCAAGTAACACTAGCACTGATGACAGGTCTTATGTGGCACGTCACACTGCGGAAAAAGTTTGTCCTCCACTTGTGCAGTTCTTATTTTCCCATAGATGTTGTTCTATTTGTGATTTAATAGATAAGTGCATAGAATTTTAGACATTTTTTAAGAGAAGACTGCATTCTTTAAAGGATAAAAAGGTAAGGGTATTTGTCATATTTTTCTCATATTAAGTTTTGTTTGTTTTGGGCAAGATTTCATTTAGCAACCACCTTCCCAGGAACTGACAGCCAGGGATATTCATGACAATGAATAGAAATTTTGACATAATTTTTGGGGTAAGTTATAACAGTTATTTGAATGTTGTTTTGGAATAAAAGTGGAAGTGTCGAATATGTGATTATGTGCAGTTTATTTTGATACTTTTATATCATTGCAATTCATTTTGAAATGTATACTTGTAGTGCATATATCAAACTTGTTGCCACATTTGAAGGTCATACATGGCATATCTATTTTAAAATTCTTGTTAATGGTGTTAGTAGCTACCTGTACACTCTAAAAAGTATATGATATAGCTAGTCCCCAGTTACTTCACCTTTGAATGTGGAGCCAACATGTTTAGTTTTTTATGGATATAATTTGTTGGCTTCTGGGAATTGGATTCTTTTTCGCCTGGAATAGTACACTGACAATTTCAAATTGTTATATTGAAGCTATATTCCCGGTTAGTATCACAATTTACAAAGTCTTGTCTTATTCTTTTTTAGTTTCTTGTTGTAATTTTTTGTCATCAATACTTTGCTCCACCCATTAGATTTATATTGACAAGTTTTATTGTTGAAGTGTCACTGCTTCTTAAAGATAACTAGAGGAAATGATACAACTACAAAATTGGAGCATGAGACATTCTTAGTATAAATTTCTAGCTCTGCTGTGTTTGATCATGTTGGATAAAATCAAAATTGCAATGTACCATAAGCATGAGAATTCAAAATATTTGGATAAAAATGTGTGCTTCTATTTTCATTTATTACTTTAGTTGAAGATAAGATTTCATCAACAAATGTTGTACACTGAGAACACAATAGGTACAAAATTTATTCTATAGTGACGTTCTATTTGCTTTGTTTATACAGGTCATTTGGTCAGATAGTGGCCACTATTTCCCAATTGAAGAAAAATTGTTCAAGTTTATTGCTTTTATGGTGAAAAGTGACATTAACAATATTGTTTATGTTGAGGTATATATTGTATAAATCCTTTATAGTATACTTTAGTTTATATTCCAGTGTTCTTTGACTTTCATGTCTTATGCTTTGCATTGTATCTTTTTTTTTGTAGACAATGAAATCAATATTGATGGTAAGAAGCAGGAATTGAAGAAAGAGGAGAACAATAACACTAGAGCGACAAAATGAAAATTAAAGAGAGAGAGAAGAGAACCGGTCTAGTGGTACTTGTAGAGCCGATATCTTACATAAGACACACACATAGATACTGATGGTCAAGTCTTCAGAGTTGGTGAATTAACCTGCAATGTCTTGGCTACACAATGATAATGTTTTGAAGTCATGAAACAATATTTCATGTGTAAATTGTACTCCAACCAATATTAAGTTGGAAACTCATATTGTAATACTTGACATTTTATATAATATAATTTGCGATTGGAATTATTTATAGTTATACTTGATATTAATTAATATTGTAATTAACATATGTAACTTTGCATTTTCATATTAGATGAACATGTGCATTGTATGCCATTTTTTTTTTAATTTAGTTGCAAAATCATACTAATTGATTTATGTTGATTAATAATAAATACATAAAATCAATATAAAACTACTAGATATACAGTTTATGTTTATTAATGATGAACACAAATAAAATGAATATACAACTAAATTATTTTCTTATGACGATTGTTAATGAAAGTAAATGAAATGAATATAAACTAGTAAAGTAGTCATTTATATAATGAATATTAAACTACCAAAAAAAAGATATATGACTATTGAAAATGATAAATTTGTGATTACAAATGACGACTAAATTTTGCATATATACGACTATTAGTAGCTAATTTACAGTGTCTTATAACATGACTAAAATTTAGTCATATTACTTTGCTCATTAATTGGTTTCAAACGATGACTAAAATTTGGATATATATGACTATTAGTAGCTAATTTACAATATCTTATAACACGACCAAAATTTTGGTCATCAATTGATTTTCTTGGACGATCATTTAGTAATATATTTTATTGTATATTTGGTTATTAATTGTGACAATTAATTACCAAATCAATGATTAAATCAATGACCAATTCAATAACTAAATTAATGACCAAATTAATGACCAAATAAACTACTAGACATCAAAATTGAGAAAGCCAATTAATGACTAAGCTAAAAGCGACTAAAAGATGGTCACTTTATAAGATACTGTAAATTAGCCACTATTGGTCACTGGCCGCAAAATAGTCGTTTATATGTAAATTTTAGTCATTTTTTTAGTAACTAATTAGCCATTTTGTACTGGTGATCACTCTTCCCTTCTTCCTCTTCGAGCCAGAGGACTGGCCATTCTCAGAGAGTAATGGCCTTAAATTCCCTTCACCTTCATTGTTATCAATCACAGGCGTTGTCCCTAACAACTCCTCTGGCACTTGATTCCTTTGAAAAAACAGCCCAAAGTCTAAAGACTACCAAAATGAGTCAGGGTTGAAAATATGAATCATCTCTCTCAACCCCAAGGGGGCGGACCCCAAAAACCCCGCATACTCTAAACCCTGTGATGAGGAGGGGAGAAGACCAACCCCTCCCCTTCCTGACTTTGCCTGACAATTTTGGACAGGGGCTTCTTTTAAGGCTAGAAAGCCTTTGAAAAAAATATCCCTATGCACCTCTTCCTTCTTTGCTAAAGAAAATGATTCAGATAATTTGAAATCCCTTAGGGAAATAAATATTTTTTAGGTTTGAGTTATGTTTATTTTATGACCCGAGTCGGGCTCTTCTATGCTCAATTCCTCAGAGAGAAAAGTTTTGAGACCCTTGTCTCTACCAAAACCACTTCTCTTAACAATGACTTCTAATCCACCCATTAAGAATCCAGAAGCTGGAACAACAAGAGGGGTTTTTGGACTTACCAATAGTTCCATCGACGACCCTTCTGCTTGACCTGCCAAGATCATTGCATTCGCATGTCCATCTAGTGACCCAATTTCAGACAATCGACAAACCGCCTTTGAGGAGAAAGGATTTGACTCTTCCAACAACCCTTAAACACCTCTGACATTCCATTCCAACCCTGCAATTTGTATTTTTCTAGGTGGAGACCTAGTTGGCAATTTTACCTTCTTTAAGTTCTGTTGCATGGGATCTAAGCCCCAAATTGATAGAATATATTCTAGTTCTGGTTCTAAATCCACATAGTATTTAGGGCTAACCATTGTTTACTGACTATTAAGGTGAAAAGAAACGTTTGTAACCACTTCTACTATGATAACCTGAAGAAAGCACGTGCAATAATGACTGAGAGGTGAGAAAACAAGCATGACCTCCATTTTTTAAACAAAAAAACAAAGACCAAATAGTTCTCGCCACGAGAGGTAAATCCGAAACCCATGTTCACGTTCCCCTTCTCACATATCAATATCATTTTGAATATGAAATGATTTACACATGTATCTTATAGTGAGTGTTATACCATTAAAATTCATAGAAAGTAGTGATCTTAATTTTCAACTAATGCATTAGTTTAAGCGTAATTTGATTAATTGATTGCATTGATTTTAGTGAATATTGTTGGGTGTCATTGGTTTTAGTATATATTAATGGATTGGAAGGAATATATATATATATATATATATATATATATATATATATATATATATATAGAGAGAGAGAGAGAGAGAGAGAGAGAGAGAGAGAGAGAGAGATGTGACTTAAGAGAGATAAGGAGAAGGAGGTAGAAAGAGATGTATTTGGATGGGGAGAGAGAAGGAGTGAAGAATAAATACATATAGATAGAAAGGTGGAGAGAGAGGGGGAGTGAAAAGGAAAATATGGAGGGAGAGTGAGGGAGAGAGGAGAGTGGGAGGGAATAAGTGTGTGTGTGTGTGTGAATGAGAGAGAGAGAGAGAAATTGAGAGAGATATGGGTAGATAATGTGTCTATTTTGGGGGTGATATAGAGAAACAAAGAAGGAGAGATGAAGGGAGATAGAGATATAGACAGGGAGGGGAAAGAGGAAATAATAAAAGAGAGAGAGAGAGAGATATTGATAGATAACGTGAATGTTTTGGGGGTGAGATAGAGAGACAAAGAAGGAGATATGAAGGGATATAGAGATATAAACGGGGAGGGGAAAGATGGAAAAATAAAGAGAGAGAGAGAGAGATTAACTAAATGTATGATGTACATTAACTAGATATATGTTTTCAAATTCTGAATTATCCACAGTATCATAAAACAATGGTCGACGTTTCGAATCCCAACGGGGATCCATCTTCAGGACGAGAAATGAATGAAGAATGAAAGAAGATCGCAAGGGGTCAAGGTATAAATAGTGAGGGCTAATGATGATGAGAGGAGCCGACAACAAATTATGTTAATTTATTTAAAATAAATTTTATTTTATTATTCTAAATTTTTATTTTTTTTAATATTTAAAATTTTTACTTTAGATTATCAATATTATTTTAATTAATTTTAATTCTAAAATAATAACCCTAATTTATTATATAGTAATTTTTTAAAAATTAATGTCTAAATTATTATAATTAAACCTAGTTAAGTAACTAGAATTGTTAAATTATTACCTAAAATGATTTACCTAAAATAGTGTAATTAAATAATTAATCTAAGGGAATATATTAAATAACAGTAATGTGATACACTTATTTAATTCAAAATAATAATATAACTATTTAACTATATGTTAATAAATGAATGCTAATAAATTTTTAATTAATCAAACCCTAATAAATTTTTAATTTTTATTTTCAAATCAATTATTAATTAAATCCTAATAAATTTTTAATTCTAAAACTTTTTATTATATAAATAAGTTTGATTTGAATTTATTTATATTGTAATTAGCTTCTATTTACTGATAATAAAGATTAATTAATTAATGAATAAAAATTATTATTACGAGTGAGTGGAATAAGAGTTTTTGTAATGGCACCACCCTAAACATGTTTACAATAAGGAAGAGAAGCAAACCTACAGAGCGAATTTGTCTAATAAGAGGTTGCCAACTGTCACTAATCTCAAACCCTCCGTCCCTATTGATTTTATGTGGGTGTTTTATAATCTCTAGCACTTCTCTAATGTTACATCTTTGATAGTGTTCTTCCCTCGCAATGATTTTAGCATCCTCAAGATGTAAGTGATGTTTTGTTTTCGATGAGTGATCAACAAGAGCCAAGGTTTGCGATCGCTAATGTTTAATATCGGCACCATGCTCTTTTAGATTCTTTTGAAGAGAGCGCCCAGTTTCACCAATATAACTCTTTCCACATGAGCAGTCAATCTTGTAAACACCTTTAAGCTGCCCCTCACTAGCAAAAATGTTACTCCTTCCAAAAACCTTGGCAACCTTATCAGTCACCCCTTTAATGTATGGCAGAAAAACCCTTCCACTGCTTTCTTGAGGATCCCGGTGTCTCTTGGATACGACAGTGCTTTTCACTCTATTTATGGATTTTCTTATTTCCCTTTCCTTATACCCTATACCCAAGAAAATAGATGTTAGGTGAGAGATTTCTTCTTCCAGATTTTCCTCATCTGATATTCTCAGGGCTCTTATAGCAAGAGTGTTAAGGACACCAAATTTTTGAGCAGGATGATGGTAAGACTCAGCGTGGAGAACCTCGAGAAATTCTTCAATCACCTCAACTCAATTTCCTCAGAAATTAAGTTTACCAAGGAGATGGAAGAAAACAGGGGCATTCCTTTCTTGGATGTCTTGGTTACCAGAAAAGAAGATGAAACATTAGGGCATCAAGTTTTTAGGAAGAAAACCCATACTAACAACTACCTACACGTTGAGTCTTGCCATCATCCTGCTCAAAATTTTTGTGTCCTTAACACTCTTGTTGTAAGAGCCCTGAGAATATCATATGAGGAACACCTGGAAGAAGAAATATCTCACCTAACATCCATTTTCTTGGTTATAGGGTATAAGGAAAGGGAAATCAGAAAAGCCATAAACAAAGAGAAAAGCATTGTTATATCCAAGAGATGCCAGGATCCTCAAGAAAGCAGTGGAAGGGTTTTTCTGCCATACATTAAAGCGGTGACTGATAAGAGTGCCAGGGTTTTGGGAAGGTGTAACATTTTTGCACAATTCTCAGCAACAGGAACCATTAGAAAAAATATGCACTCGGTTAAAGATAGCATTAGTGAGGGGTAGCTTAAAGGTGTTTACAAGATTGACTGCTCATGTGGAAAGAATTATATTGGTGAAACTAGACGCTCTCTTCAAAAGCGTCTGAAAGAGAATGGTGCCAATATTAAACATGAGCGATCGCAAACCTCGGCTCTTGTTGATCACTCCTCGAAAACAAAACATCACTTACGTCTTGAGGATGCTAAAATCATTGTGAGGGAAGAACACTATCAAAGGTGTAATATTAGAGAAGCGCTAGAGATTATAAAACACCCGCATAACATCAACAAGGACGAAGGGTTTGAGATAAGTGATAGTTGGCGACCTCTTATTATAAAAATTTGCTTTGTAGGTTCATCCTCATCCCAGGTATAATTTTGCAAGTTTGCTTCTCTTCCTTATTATTAAACAGGTTTAGAGTCGTGTCATTACAAAAACTCTAATTCCACTCACTCATAATAATTATTTTTATTAATTTTATTCATTAATAAAAATTAATTAATTAATATTTATTATCAGTAAATGGAAGCTAATTACAATATAAAAAATTCAAATCAAAATTTTTAGAATTAAAATTTATATAATAAAAAGTTTTAAAATTAAAAATTTATTAGGATTTAATTAATAATTGATTTGAAATTAAAAATTAAAAATTTATTAACATATAGTTAAATAGTTATATTATTATTTTGAATTAAATAAGTGTATCACATTATTGTTATTTAATATATTCCCTTAGATTAATTATTTAGTTACACTATTTTAGTTAATAATTTAACAATTTTAGTTACTCTAGGTTTAATTATAATAATTTAGACATTAATATATATATATATATATATATATATATATATTAAATTAGAATTTTAAATTAGGGTTATTATTTTAGAATTAAAATTAATTCAAATAATATTGATAATCTAAAGTAAAATTTTTAAATATTTAAAAAATAAAGTAAAATTACAATAATAAATTTTTACAATAATAAAATAAATTTATTTTAAACAAATTAACATAATTTGTTGTCGGCTCCTCTCATCATCATTAGCCCTCACTATTTATACCTTGACCCCTTGCGACCTTCTTTCGTTCTTCATTCATTTCTCGTCCTGAAGATGGATCCTCATTGGGATTCGAAACGTCGACCATTGTTTTATGATACTGTGGATAATCCAGATTCTACAAATAACAACAACTACAGAAGTTTGAGAACCATAGATATATGTTGTGCATTGATTTTGGTGTAAGCACGAAATAATGATTGACAACGTGCATTTATTTATGTGTTACAATAATTCAACCATAAATAACATACTTGAATCTTTATCTTAAATAAAAAGTTCACCAACCTGAAATGTTTGCTTCTTGAAACTATAAACTATTTGTAATTGACTACTAATTTTTAATGTGCCACATGTCAATATCATGTTGAATATGGAGGGAATTACACATGCATATCATAGTGAGAATTATACCATTAAAATATATACAAAATAGTGATTTTACTTTCAACTAATATATGTGATTGAATTAATTGATTGGATTGATTTCAGTGAATATTGTTGGATTGCATTAATTTCTGTACATATTAATGGATTGGAGAGAGAGAGAGAGAGATAGATGTGGGAGAGAAATGAAGAGAGAGAGGAATCGAGAGAGATAAAGAGAGAGGCTGAGAGAGAGAGAGAGAGTATGTTTGTGGGGTGAGATAGAGAGACAAATAAGGAGAGATGGAGGGAGATAGAGATATTGATGAAGAGGGAAGACATGGAATAATAGAGATATAAAGAGAGGGATGGATGGAAGAGATAGATAGATATGGAGAAGGAGTGTGTGTGTTTTGGGGGTGATATAGAGAGACAAAGAAGGATATATGGAGGGAGATATAGATATAGATGATGGGGGGAAAGAGGGAAGAAAGAGACGGAGAGAAGGAATGAGAGGCAGAAAGAGAGGAAAAGAGAAGTGGGAGAGAGGGAGGGGGAGAGAGAGAATGAGAGAGGGAGGGAGATAGATGTACATTAACTAGATGTACGATGTATGATGTGCATTGATTTTAGTGTAAGCACAAAAAAATTATTGACAACGTGCATTGATTTTCGCCTATATTGAATTTTCATCTTAAATAAAATGTTTGCTTACCTGAAATTTTTGCTTCTTGAAAGAGTAAACTATTTGTGATTGATTACATTCTAATTATTCCCATTTTCCATCATTCAACATTGTTAGTCACTTTGTATTCAAAATGAGTTAATATAAAACAACTACCATTGAAACTTACTTGGGTTTAACACTCCATAAGTCACAATGATTAACTTTTTACTACAATATCTCGAGTTAAATATTTGAATGATCTATGATTTCAATCATCCTCCTTTTCATATGATCAAAATGAAAACATGGAAAAACTAAAAGTATGACAATAAGAATAGTAAAAGAGAATAGTTTGTGATTGATCGAAATGAAGACATTGTCACTTTTCATTAAAAAAAGTTATTTCATAATTTTTCATCATTAAGTTATTAAAAGTATTTATCATCTCAACAACAAATTGAGGTAACTAAGAAAATTTAAAATAAAAATGACCAGATTAATCTTATACATATTTAACATGTTCAAAATTATCAAAATAATTAGATGTTCAACAATTTTTGTGTGAGCACTCATAATTGAAACTAGCCTAGATCCCTCAACTCAAACATTTTCCCTCAAGTCAATTGTTCATTTCATCACCTTTTTCCTTAATATTAAAATGGAAATAAAATAACACAATTTTCATTAAACATGCCTCCTTTTAACTGTGTATACATCACTCATGCTAAACTTAGCTAAATTATAAATTTTAGGAATATTTCAAAATCTCAAACAAAATTAATCATATGCATCCTTCCAAATATTTATCTCTTCTATTCAATGCTCCCTGCATCAGCTCTGTTGCTTTGTTAAGCTGAAGTCACATATATAACCATGAAAATTCGACACAACAACATTGACACGACAAACCTGTTGGAATTTTTGAACAATTCCAAACAACAGAGAGGAAAATAATTCCTCTTCCTCAACACAGAGATTAAAAAAAATTCACAGAGACATGGAGTAAAAAATATTTTCATTAAACTTCTAACAATTACAGAATAAAAAAAAAAATCTTTAGAACAACTCTGTTCTGGATTTACAAAATAACTTTTGCTGGCTGCTATACATGCAGCTCAATATTTCACTGTTTCACTCACAGCAAAAATTTCTCTCTGTGTCTCTCTCTTTGTTTTCTTTGTTTCTGCCTTCGGGCAAATTACAATACACATCAACTCTCAATGCACTCACGGCATATATATAGAAAAAACATTACAATATATATATATATATATATATATTATAAATATTTCATCTTTATAATATATATAACCAAAGTTAAAATTCTACATATACTGTGGTAATTAAAATTAACTCAAAGTTAAAAATAAAACATATGCAGCAATCAAAACATTTCACAAACATTAAACTTTATCCTAAGGTTTAAAACCTTTTCCATTTATGCTTTCCGGGGGCTGCTTGGAATACCTTCACGTGAGTTCCCTTTACCTCCCAGAACTATTTTTGTGGGTCCAAAGAGGTGGGTGACGTCATTCATTTCAGGGGATCACCTTCCTCCTTTGCTGCCCATCCTTACTGCCTCCCAGAATGGTGCTTTGCTGGATGTGCATTCAATGCGGTTGGCGGAGAATTAAAAATGGTGGGTGCTGTTGATAAGTTTCATGGTTGCATGAAGTTCTGGACTAGAGGCTTCCACTGCCATTACTTTCCTTTCCAATCCCATCAACTTTGAAGTCTGTTGTCTTGCTACTCTTTTCATTCCCATCACAATTTACTTCGCCATCCTATTGTTTCGTGCGGGCAGTTAGAATTAAATTCCAACAGTCCCCCTTAATTTCAACTGCTGGGTTTTCTTGCATACCCAGGCATTTCCTTAAATAATTAAAACTTTTCTGCGTTAATGGCTTTGTCAAAATATCAGTAAACTGCTCTTCTGTCATGCAGTGCCGCAAAAAAATTTCGCCATTATTAACCAGTTCTCTTATAAAATGAAATTTTGCATCAATATGTTTTGTCCTCTTATGGAAGACTTAATTATTTGATAACGCTATCGCTGAGCTGTTATCAAAATAAATTGTCGTTCCTTTTTCCTGCTCATGACATAAATCTTTGAGCATTCTTCTCATCCATACTACTTGGCATGCTACTGTTGTTGCTGCCACATATTCTGCCTCTGCTATTGATAAAGCAACTATTGGTTGCTTCTTGGAAGCCCATGAAATGGCTCTCGATCCCAAATGAAACACATATCCAGATGTGCTCTTCCTGTCATCTACACTTCCAACCCAATCACTGTCAGTGTAACCAGTCAATTTAAAATTTTCAGATGGGGAGTCTAAAATACCATACCCCTTCGTTCCATTCACATACCTTAGAATCCTCTTGGTTGCCTGCCAATGATTCTCTTTCGGCCTTTCCATAAATATGGAGATTAAACTTACAACGTGCATAGTATCCGGCCTAGTTGCTGTCAAATACATGAGGCTGCCAACTATGCTCTTGTATAATGTCGGATAAAAATCCTTGCTGCTGTCTTCTTTGCTTAATTTTAACCCCATGACAGTTGGAGTTACAATTGCCTTGTTGTTCTACATGTTGAATATTTTCAACACTTCTTCAACATATTTATAAAAATCCCATTTTCATTTTGCTCTACTTCAATTCCAAGAAAATATCTCAAAAAACCCAAATCAACCATTTCAAATTCACTCTTCATGACTGCTTTAAAATCAACAATGAGAGAAACTTAATTGCCAGTAAAATTTAAATCATCTACATATAAAACAACAATAAGAATCTTACCATCATTTTCTTTTATGTAGAGTGTGGGTTCTCCATCACATTTCTCAAATCCATTTTCAGTCAGGTAAGAATCTATTCTGCTGTACCATGCTCTCGGTGCTTGCTTCAGCCCATAAAGAGCTTTCTCCAGCCTGCATACTTTGAGCTCTTAGCCTTCAATCTCATAGCCTGGAGGTTGTTCAACATATACCTCCTCTTTCAACACTCCATTCAGGAATGCATATTTCACATCCATTTTGTAAACCTTCTATTTATGTTGTGCTACTATGGACAACACTGTTCTCACCGTTTCCATCCTTGCAACTGGTGCAAAGGTTTCTTCATAATATCTTCCTTGTTGCTGCTTGTAGCCTTTGACAACAAGTCTTGCCTTGTGCCTTTCAATCTTGCCTTCAGCATTGCTCTTGGTCTTATAGACCCATTTTACTCCAATGACTTCTTTACCTTTAGGGAGATCCACTAACTCCCATGTATTACTCTTTTCTATTGCACCAATTTCTTCATCCATTGCTTCAATCCATTTTTCTTCTTTTACAGCATCTTCAAAATGAATTGGGTCACCAACATGACAATACAAAGAAAATAAAGAGTTCATAACGAAATTATCATTTACCTCTCCTTGTTCATAAATCTCACTCAAATTTCTGAATCTCGGTCTTCTTGGTGTACTTGGAGTTCCACTTGAACTCGATGGAGTTTCTGTTCCCTGTGGTGTGCTTGGAGAAGCACTTCCTTGATTTCTCAAGGCTGTTCCATTTCCAGCTTGTGGTGTGGTTTTTTGTGCTTGCGGTGGTGGAGGAGGAGCCACCAAGGAAGGATTATTTGTTGCTGTCCCTTCCTCTTCTTCTTCGTGAGACACACATGTCTTCACATTCACCATTTTATCTAAGCTTCCATCCCAAGATTCTTCTTCGATAAACTGCACATCCCTGCTTATTATTGTTTTCTTGGTGGATGGATTATAGAGTTTGTATGCTTTGGACTCATCACTCTATCCAACAAAGATACATTTCTCCCCCTTACTGTCCAATTTATTTCTCAACTGATTCGGAATGTGTGCATAAGCCACACATCCAAAAAATTTCATGTGGGTGACATTCTGCTTTATGCCACTCCACGCTTCTTCCAAAACTCTATTCATGACAGCTTTGGTTGGGCATCTATTCAAGATGTATGCTGCACAATTTATAGCTTCAGCCCAATACTCATTTGGAAAATGTTTTTCCTTCAACATAATTTTGACCATGTCCATGATGGTTCGGTTTTTCCTTTCTGCAACACCGTTTTGCTGAGGTGTGTACCTTGTGGTAAATTTCTTGTGTATGCCATTCTCCCTACAGAAACGTAGGAACTCTTTGGAGATGTATTCTCCACCTTTTTCAGTCCTTAGCACTTTGATGTAGTGCCCACTCTGCTTCTCAACATGAACTTTGAAGTGGCAGAACTGTTCAAATACTTCACTCTTTTGTTTCAAGAAATACACCAATGTCTTTCTGGTGTAATCATCTATGAATGTCAAAATATATTTGTTGCCATCTAAAGATGGCATTTGCATTGGTCCACACAAATCAGAGTGGACAATTTCTAAGGGCGCCTTTGCCCTTATACTCTTCCATGCTGGAAAGCTTTCTCTGTGTTGTTTGCCCAAGATGCAGCCTTCACAAAGGCTGTCCTGTTTCTCAATCAATGGTAGTCCTTTTACCATTCCCTTTCTATGAAATAATTTCAAGCCTCTGAAATTGAGATGTCAAAATCTCAAATGCCATAACCAGTTTTCATCTTTCACTTCCTCTTGAAAGAGCTCTTGTGTTACAGTTGCTACATTTCTTCTTTCCTTCAAGTCTACTCTGAGCTTGAGAGGAAACATCCTATTGCTTGTCATCTACACCTCTACAATGACTTTCTTACTTGGAGGTATGTCCATGATTGTACACACATCATATTTAAAAAATACATTGTAGCCCTTGTCAATGAGCTGTCCAATGCTCAAAAGGTTACATTTCAAGCCAAGTACATAATATACATCTGGCACAAACTTCAGTTCTCCATTTCTTGCCAGGATACTTACTCTGCCTTTTCCCTTGACAAAGATATTACTATCAGTTCCTGTTGTTACTTCAGATTTAACATTTTCATCCAGATTGGCAAGCATTGCTATGTTTCTAGTCATGTGGTTACTACAACCTGAGTCTAAGAACCATACATCATCTTGTCTATCTTGTGCTACATTACATGTTAACAACACATTACTTTGGTTCTTATTTTCTTTTGCAAAATTAGCATTCTGCCTATTATTCATGTCATTTTTCTTTTTCCTACATTCATTGGCATAGTGCCCATATTTCTTGCAATAATGACATTGGACTTCGGATTTATCATATCTTTGTCTATGAGCTTGATGTTGGCTTGAGCCTTCATTCTGGTTCTGATTGTTGCTTCTTCCACTCGAACTTGCAGGATTGTTTCTTCCTCTGTTTTAGCTTTTGCCTCTTCCTCGGTTGTTTTCTTTGCCTTGACCTCTGCTTCAGCCAAAAGACATTTGAGTCTTAAAAGCTTGTTCCAATGAGGAATCTTTTCCTCTGTTCAGTCTGTGTTCATGAGACATCAAGGATGCACTCAGCTCATCCATTGTAAATTGTGAGAGATCCTTTGTCTCTTCTATTGCCACTACTATGGCATCAAACATTGAGGGTAGACTTCTCAAGATTTTCTCCACAATTCTTCTTTCTTCAAGTGTCTCTGCATGAGACCTTATCTGGGTAACCAACCCAATAACATGAGTGAAGAATGAGTCTATAGAGTCATACTATTTCATAGAGAGTTTCAAAATCTCTCCTCAACATTTGCAACTTTGTTGTCTTCACCTTTTCCATGCCTTGATAGGTTGCCTTGAGAATATCCCATGCCTCCTTAGACTTTGTTGCTGCTGCAATCCTTGGGAAAATACTCTCATGTACAGATTGAAAAATATAGAAGAGGGCTTTGGAGTCCTTCCTATTATCTTTTAACAAAT
The DNA here is from genome assembly GCA_034641835.2 of Pinus albicaulis. NCBI lineage: Eukaryota > Viridiplantae > Streptophyta > Pinopsida > Pinales > Pinaceae > Pinus > Pinus albicaulis. Next base: position 1,190,134,063 of record CM076582.1, read on the forward strand.
CTCTTTCTACTGCTATCAAAGCAGCCAGTGCTGCTACATTTGCTGGTTCTAGGTAGCCATTCTCAACTAGCTCCCATATGTCTTGTGAGGCAAACAGGGCTCTCATAGTGATTGCCCAATAATCAAGATTCTTCCCGTTAAACTGTGGAAGTTGGGGATTTGTCAGACTAGTGCCTGCTGCTACCATCGTGACTATGTAAACCAAACAATTTTCTCGACTGTGTTTAAAAAAAAAACAAAAAAAAAACAGAAGCTTTCTATGCTAGAGAAATCCGCTTCAATAACCTTCTTACAGCTTCTGCAGTGAAAAGCAATCTCTGCTCCTTTCACTGAGCACCTAGATTAGCTCCGATACCATGTTGGAATTTCTGAAAAATTCCGAACAATATAGAGGAAAATAATTCCTCTTCCTCAACACAGAGATTAAAAAAAAATTCATAGAGACGTGGAGTAAAAACTCTTTTCATTAAACTGCTAACAATTACAGAATAAAAAAAACTTCTTCAGAAAAACTTTGTTCTGGATTTACAAAATAACTTCTGCTGACTGCTACACACACAGCTCAATCTTTCACTATTTCACTCACAACAAAAATTTCTCTCTGTCTTTGTCTTTGTTTTCTCTGTTTCTGCCTTCAGGAAAATTACAATACATAGCAACTCTAATACAATGCACTCATGACACATATATAGAAAAAACATTACAATATATATATATATATATTAAATATCTCATATTTGTAATATATATAACCAAAGTTAAAAATCTACATATACTGCTGTAATTAAAATTAACTCAAAGTTAAAAATATAACATATGTGGCAATCAAAACATTTCACAAACATTAAACTTTATCCTAAGGTTTAAAACATTTTCCATTTATGCTTTTTGGGGCTACTTGGAAGACCTTCACGTGAGTTCCCTTTACCTCCTAGAACTGCTGTTGTGGGTCTAGAGAGGTGGGTGACGTCATTCATTTTGGGGGATCACCTTCCTCCTTTGCTGCCCATCCTTACTGCCTCCAGGAATGGTGCTTTGCTGGATGTGCATTCAATGCGGTTGGCGGAGAGTTAAAAATGGTGGGTGTTGTTGATACGTTTCGTGGTAGCGTGAAGTTCTGGATTGGAGTTTTCCACCGCTGTTGTTGTCCTTTCCAATCCCATCAGCTTTGAAGTCCGCTGTCTTACTGCTCTTTTCATTCCCATCACAATTTACTTCGTCGTCATGTTGTTCTGTGCGGGCAGTTGGAATTAAATTCCAACAAAACCTACTACCATATAATATCGTTCCAAACCCGCTACTTTGTAGCCATTGACCTTATATATATATATATATATATATATATCCTCTGCAATCTAACCCAACCCATGGTTGCCACCAGATCGAGTGAACTCTTTTACTTTATTGACTTTTGGACTTTTATGAAATTACTATTTTATCATCTCCAATCTAAGGAAGCTAATGGAAGCTCATAATTAGTTCCATGGTTTGCGGTTCAAGCCACGCCCTTGAATTTTATTAAAAAATATGTGATTAATCACTAGCCCTCCCAGTCTATGGTATTGGAGTTTGTAGTTGTGAGTACAATAAAATATATATGTTCTTTTGAAGCAATGGAGTTTGTAGCACAATAAAATTTTTGTTTTCTCTTGGTGCAATGGAGTTCATACTTCGTGAAATAAAATGTGTTATTTTAAGCAATGGAGTTTGTTTTTGGGTGAAACAAATGGAATTTGTATTTGTATTTGTAAGAAATGGAGTTTGTATTTGTATTTTTGGGTTGTGGCGTAAAAGTCATTATTTTACGAACTAGTTTATAATTTTTGTTGGTATCAATTTTATAGAGATTTTTAAAGATTATCTGTTTAATTTACATACACTAAATCTTTTGGAATTTAATATTAGAAGATTTAAATTTAAAAATTGAATTTATTTATATATTTAAAAATTTAAAAATAAAAAATAAATCTCATTTGAAATTGGCAATTACTAAAAAGATGAATTATTTATACATTCCAAAACCTGATTTGTTTAAAATCCATGTTTCATAATTTATCTACAAAGATGGGTTATATAGCAAGCAGATATATTAACTATATATTTATTGGATATATACTATCAATTTTTTTCTCCATTGAAGATATTTCATCAGTTTTTTTATCATATCGTATTGAATTCGAATGCGAACCGAGTAACCATGATTTACCTGATAAATAAAAAATAAAAAAAATCCCCGTAGAGTCGTGGTCTCATTTTTTTAATCTCTCTTTCTGTGGGGACATGAAACTTTAATTTGATCAGATTCTAACAAATCCATTCCCTTATCCCTTCATAACCAGGAGTACGAAAAACGCTAGGGGCAGTCCTTTCATCGGCTGCTTATTGTCTGATCATACACTACATACATTATGAAAGAAAACCAAAGATATATATATATATATATATATATATATATATATATATATATATATATATATATATATATGCTTACTTTCACAGATTGAAGAACTAAAGAATTTTTCCTGATACCTCTCAATTCAACTGCTTCCTCCATACATTCAACATTTTTGAAATAAAGTGTAGTGTTGTAGAATATTAGTGAATTTTGGTTAGATTCGATGGGTCAGATGAATCTATCTCCTTATGCACCCTTCAAAATATCAATTTCTATTGCTGCAAAAGCATGGATGCTCTTAGTTGTACTTTCCCTGTTGTTATAGGCCTCCTTGTCTTCTTCAAATGGGCTCACCAGCTCTAACCCCAGTGACAACTGTTGGAGAAGAGATGTAAAATGGGCACAAAATCGAAGGAAGTTGGAAGATTGTGCTGTGGGTTTCGGAAGCGCGGCCTATGGAGGAAAAGGAGGAGAAATCTACACTGTAACAACACCTAATGAAAATCCTACAAATCCATTGCCTGGTAGCTTGAGATATGGCATGACTCGGAAGCGTCCACTCTGGATTGTTTTTGGTGGAGATATGAGCATAAAGCTTTAGATGCCCCTGTTTCTCATGAGTCACAAGACTATCGATGGCAGAGGAACCAATGTCCACATCAGCAACGGGCCTTGCATCCGCCTTTGGAATGTGAGTAATGTTATCATTCATGGATTGCACATCCACGACTGTAAGCCCAACGTGCCCGGAAAAGTTGTGTTATTAGAGATGGCCCCCTTATATGGTTATAGTAGTGGAGTGGAAATGATAGAATCACAGGACGAAGATGGTATATCTGTGTTGTCTTGTAGAGATATATGGATAGATCACAACACTTTCCAATTGTGCAGATGGTTTGATTGATGTCACACTAGCTTTCACGGTCGTTACAATTTCCAACAACTGTTTCTCATACCATGATAAGGCAAGTCCAGGTTAAGTAATTAGTTTTTCTAATACAGATTTTAAGAAAATTTTGGAATATGATATTGATTTTCGTATATTATTTTATTAATCAAATTTTAAAAAATATTTCTTAAATTTGCAATTGATATAACTAGCACAATCACATTTACCAATGTGGTTGATATACGCCGATAGGCCTATATCCACTACCCACCACATGTGTTTCACCCAAATAAATATTATATATTTAAGATTAAAATTACCAAAATATTTTATATATTTATTTATAATATATTAATAATATTAACTATATACATACTATATATTAACTTTATATATATATATATATAAAATATAAAATATTAGAATATATAATATTATATTATTGAATAGTAAAATATATAATAAAAATATATTATTAAATTATTTCAATACATTGATAGTTTTAACTCAAACTATAATATAATTCAAAGATAACATAATAATAATAATTTATTAATATTATAATAAGTTTATATCTCTTACCAATATCTCAAGGGATTATTAATATTTTACACCAAAAGAAATAATCAACCCAAGGGTTTAATATTATAAACCGAAGTAATTGGTGAAGTAAAGAATAAATATTAATATTATAAACCAAGAAATAAAAAAACCCTAAGAATAAATAATTTAATCTCAATAGATTAAATAACCCTCAGAAATAATACTTTAAACCCAAAAACATAAGAAAGTAATAAACTCTAAGAATTAATATATTAAACTCAAGAGATTAATAAAACATATGAATTAATATTTAAAAACAAAAAACCTAAGAAATTAATAAACTCTAACAATTAATATTTTAAACTCAAGACATTAATAAACCCAAGAGATTATTAATAATACAAACCAAAAGAACTCATAAACGAAAGGTTTAAATATTATAAACCAAAGGAATTGGTGAACCCAAGGGATAAATATTAAAAACATAAGGGATCAATATTAAAAACACAAGAGATTAATAAATCCTACGAATTGATATTTTAAACTAAAAAACCTAATAAATTAATAAACCATAAGAATCAGTATTTTAAACTTAAGATATTAATAAATCAACAGGATTATTAACATTATAAACCACAAGGATTAATAAACCCAAGAGTTTAATATTATAAACCAAAGGAATAAAAAAACCCAAGGGATAAATGTTATAAACCTAAGGGATCAATATTAAAAACAATAGAGATTAATAAACCCTAAGAATTAATATTTTAAACTGAAAACCCTAAGAAATTAATAAAGCCTAAGAATTAATATTTTAAACCAAAGAGATTAATAAACCCAATGGGTGATTAACATTATAAACCAAAATAACTAATAAACCCAAGGGTTTAATATTATAAACTAAAGGAATCAGTGAACCCAAGGGATAAATATTTAAAACCTAAGCAGTCAATAACGCTAAGGACAATATTAAAAACCATATAGATTAATAAAACCTAATAATTAATATTTTAAAATAAAAAACCTAAGAAATTAAAAAAGTCTTTGAAATAATATTTTAAAGTCAATAGATTAATAAACCCAAGGGGCTATTAATATTATAAAACAAAAGAACTAGTAAACCCAAGGGTTTAATATTATAAACCAAAGGAATTGGGGAGCCCAAGGATAAATAGTTTAAACTTAAGGGATGAATAAGGCCAACTGATCAATATTAAAAACACGAGAGATTAATAAACCCTAATAATTAATATTTGAAACTCAAAAACCTAAGAAATTAATAAACCCCAAGAAAAAATATTTTAAACTCAAGACATTAATAAACTCAACGGATTATTAATGTTGTAAACCAAAATAAGTAATATTATAAACCAAAGGAATTATTAAAATTATAAAGGTAAGGAACAAATAAACACAAGCATTTAATATTATAAACCCATGAAATTAGTAAACCCAATAGAAAAATGTGATAAACCTAAGGGATAAATATTAATATTATAAACCAGGAAATTAATAAACCCTAAAAATTAATATTTTAAACTCAAGAGATTAATAAACCTGAGGGATTTTTAATAATATAAACCAAAAGAAATAATAAACCCAAGGGTTTAATATTATAAACCAAAGGAATTGGTGAACCCAAGGGAAAATTATTAAAAACATAAGAGATCAATAAGGCCAAGGGATCAATATTAAAAACACAAGAGAGTAACAAACCCTATGAATAAATATTTTAAATTCAAAAACCTAAAAAATTAATAAACCCTAAGAATTAATATTTTAATTCTGAAGAGAGTAATATACCCTAATAATTAATAGTTTAAACCCAAAACCTAAGAATTTAATAAACCATAGTATTTAATATTTTAAACTCAAGAGATCAATAACCCTGACGGATTATTAATAATATAAACCAAAAGAAATAATAAACCCAAGGGTTTAATATTATAAACCAAAGGAATTGGTGAACCCAAGGGAAAATGATTAAAAACATAAGGGATCAATAAGGTCAAAGGATCAATATTAAAAACACAAGAGAGTAAAAAACCCTAAGAATAAATATTTTAAATTCAAAACCTAAGAAATTAATAAACCATAAGAATCAATATTTTAAAATCAACTAATTAATAAACACAAGGGATTATTAATACTATAAACCAAAAGAACTAATAAACTCAAGGGTTTAATATTATAAATCAAAGGAATTGGGGAACCCAAGGGAAAAAAATTAAAAACATAAGAGATCAAAAAGGCCAAAGGATACACACAAAAAAACAAAAAATATTAGTAAAGGCTACGGATAAATATATTAAATGCAAATGAATGAAAAACTCACATGATTAATAAAGATATAATTAATAAATCTTAGGAATCAATTTTTTAAATAAAAATCATTGATAAAGTCACATGATTATTAATATTATAATCCGAGGGGAATAAACATATTTTACCATGCTTGATTTAAACATTGAGACAATTTTTGTCACAATGCGACGTTGGACCAACTATGACCATGGTTGGCCATGGGTGATTTTCATATTGAGACAATATTTGTCAGAATGTGACATTTGATCATGGATGACATTGATCAACTATGGCGAACGCTAATTAACAATGGTTTCCCATGGTTGATTTTCATATTGAGTGAGTGTTTTTTCATAAGCTGAAATTGGACAATGCGTTAGTATTAAGCTCTAGGACTAATATTTAAACCCCAATATTTGGATTTAATAAACTGAAGGGAATAATATTATGAACCGAAAGAATCCGAAAAATTAAGGAATCAATGTTATAAACATAATGGATCAACAAATACAGTGAAATATTAATATTATAAACATAAAACATCAATAAAGCAAAGGAACTATTAATATTATAAAAAAAGAACATCAATAAACGAAAGGGATTATTAATATTATAAACCCAACAAATTAGTATTAGAAACAAAAATTATTAATAAACTCAAGTGATTAATAAAGCCGAAGGCTCAATAAAATTAATAAAAAAATACTCAAGTTGAAGAAATTAATAAACACTAATAATTAACCCAAGGCATTATTCATATTATAAACCAAAAGAACTAATAAACCCAAGGGTTGAATATTATAAACCAAAGCAATTGGTGAACCCAAGGGAAAAATATTAATAACCTAAGGGACCAATAAGGCGAAGGAAACAATATTAAAAACAAAATAGCTTAATAAAGAATACGACCCAATATTTTAAATAGAGAGGAATTTTAAAGTCACATGATTATTATTATGATAAACCGCAAGTGATCAATCAACCTTACTGATTTTTAATATTATAAATCGAATAAATTAATAAACTAAAGTGATATTCAATTCCGCCATTAGTGAAACCAAAAAAATAACATTGAAATTAACATAGTTTAAACCCAAAACCTAAGAATTTAATAAACCATAAGAATGAATAAACCCTTACAATTAATATTTTAAACTCAAGACATTAATAAACTCAAGAGATTTTTAATAATACAAACCAAAAGAACTCATAAACCGAAGGTTTAAATATTATAAACCAAAGGAATTGGTGAACCCAAGAGATAAATATTAAAAACATAAGAGATCAATATTAAAAACACAAGAGATTAATAAACCCTAAGAATTGATATTTTAAACTAAAAAACCTAATAAATTAATAAACTATAAGAATAAGTATTTTAAACTTAAGATATTAATAAACCAACGGGATTATTAACATTATAAACCTAAGAAATAATCCTTGGGCTCCCCAATTTCTTTGGTTTATAATATTAAACCCTTGGGTTTATAATACATAATATTGATTATGTATATTGATTTTCGTATATTATTTTATTAATCAGATTTTAAAAAATATTTCTTAAATCTGCAATTGATATAAAAATGGCCCTAGAGAGTTATTGAATATTAATTCAAGGATGAATGCAAGTCATCCTGTTAGACCACAATGATGAGTATCCAACAGATAAAAACATGAAGGTAACAATGGCATACAACCACTTCGGACTAGGCCTTACACAAAGAATGCCCAAATAAAGTTATCTAGGTCAAACTGATTCTATTGCAAATTCTGAAAATATTTTGAAATCTTTTAGATAAACAAAAACATAACCAAGAAACTTTGTTCTTATCATAATATTTCAAAAATCTACAATTGAAATAAAAAAATACCAATTTATTTAAAAGATTTCCAAAATCTAAATTCAACTTTTTTAATTAAATTTGCTATTGACATAAAAGATCCTAATTTATTTAAAATATTTCCCAAATCTACATGTAAGATGAAAATGGCAATTCATCTTTTTATTTTTTTAATTAAATTTACTACTTATAAAAAAACTTAGTTTATTTAGAATATTTCCAAAATTTACCATTAAAATAAAAATATTAATTCATTTGATTAAATATGCTATTGAAATAAAAAATACCAATATATCTAAAATATTTCCAAAATCTATAGCTTTAATTTTTTTTATTAAGAGAGTAATAAGATCTTCCGTGCATTGTTTAAAATGTTTGCAGGTGCAGATATGGGTACGTGCACATAGCGAATAACAACTATGAAGAGTGTGGAATATCTGCAATTGGAGGAAGCATGCATCCCACCATCAGAAGTGAAGGGAATCGGTTCGTGGCTCCAAAAGAGGAGTATAAGAAGCAGGTCTCATGGCACCGAGGGTGTACTTACACCGCTGCTTCTTGTGCGTCAGGGACGTGGTTGTGGAAATCATTAAGAGATATGTTTGTGAATGGGGCTTACTTCGTTCCATCTGGCAGAGGAAAAGCTCTCCCGATGTACAAAGCTGGCAAAAGGTTTAAAGTAGGCCATGGGAGATTAGTACTGAAAATGACCCAGGATGCAGGAGCCCTCACCTGTATTCTGTCGAAACGCTGTAGCTGATGCTAACAAATATACATTCTTCTTCCCTACTTGCTTTGTGGAATTCTTTTTGCAGATCAGCTTCTTTTTGAAGGAGGTCTTGGGAAAGAACAATATTTTCCAAAGATAATTGATGGACAGCAAGGCTGTCCAGGGCTTCCTTTCTTTTGGAGGAGGGAGATTTCAACCTTCTAGCCCACTCCTTGAGCCTTCTTTTTAGACCCCTAATTTTTTCTTCCCACACATAGAATGGGGAACCTTGAACTTGCCTGTTCCAAGCCTCTGAGACCACCTCTTGGAAACCATCTTGCTGAAGCCACAAAGGGCTGAATCTAAAGGGAATGGGGCCAAGGTTTTCGTCCATGGAAAGCTCAAGGAGAATGGGTTTATGATCAGAGGTGCTGTTTGGAAGAATTTTGGAGGAGGCCATTAGACCGCATGTCAAGAAAGAGGTTTGGACGAGAAATCTGTCCAAACGAGCAGCAATATGGCTGGGGCCAACCCTTTTGTTGGACCAGGTGAAGTTCCCAGATGTGGGCTTGATATCCTCCAGCTCCCAACCCAACATAAGGTCTTCAACCCACTCTCTAGCTGGATCCCTGACCGGGGAGCCACCCTTTTTCTCATTTACAGCTAGAGTGACATTCAGATCACCTGCAATAATAATGTTTTCTGGATTGTGCAATGAAAGGTAGGACAAAATCGAATCCCAACAATATTTTTTCTCAGCTGGTAAGACTGGAGCATATATATTGAACATACTTACTTGTTGGCCAGAGTCTTTATGGAGGAGCTTAGTGAAAAACCAGTGGGGGAGCAATCTTCATGAATCATGTCATAAATAGAGCTATCCCAGAAGGAAGCAATCCCACCGGAGGCGCCTCTCGCACTGACAGCTCTCCCATGACCTTTACGCTAGAAAGCTTTGCTAGCATGGAGGAGGTGAAGATCCTCCAACTTTGTCTCCTGGATGAGAAGGATTTCAGGCGAATACATCCTCACTATATCTTTCAGGGCATCTTCTTTTAGCCTACTGCCTAATCCTCTGCAATTCCAGGAGACGTATTTCATTATTTATTGGCTTGGGAGGTTGTGGCTCCTTTTGGAGCCGTGCCATGCTTGTGCCTGGATCTTGTATTCATCATTCCCTTGAGAGTTTTCTGGGAGCCTTGGAGAACGTCCAGATAAGTTTTTTCCTCTCTCTGTTTCTTCTTGGATTTTTGGCCCCTGGCCGATTTGATAGGGGTGACTTGCAAGCTGTCTGATTCATAGAATCTTTCTTCTGATTCAGAGGCCAGGATGATATGCTCTTTGTTATCTTTGTTTCCTCCTTGGCCGCCATCTGCTGGGAGGGTGATTGTTTCTGTACCAGTTTCTTTTGCGTTCTTCGACAAGTCTTCCGGTTCTTCTTGAGTCCCGATGGCTTCTGCATTCCCACCTGAGGAGGAGCCAACCTTTGGAGCTTCTTTGGCCTTTGGCTTAGTCTGAGACTTCCCCACTGGCCCAGTATTTTTCTTCTCAGATGGCCTTGGAATAGCCTTGCCTCTTTTGATTTCTTTCCATCTTTCTTCGTCCTCCTTAGTCCCTGTTGGGACTTTTGGAAAATTCCGTTGGAAGTGTCCATGTTCATGACAGGTTCTGCATTTGAAAGGCAGTTGCTCGTAGTCCAGCTTTTGGTAGTGGTGCCATTATCCAACTGTAAGTTTTACCACCTCAGGCAAACTAGCTTCTAAGTCAACTTCCACACAGATTCTTGCACAGGTGTATTGGCCCTTGTTATCTGCTTTGTCAATGAATCTGCCCAGACCATTTTCAATCATTTGCAAAGAGTGAAAGCTCCAGCAATGGATCGAAAGGTTGGGGAGCCGGACCCAGACTGGGACCTCCTTAGGGACATCAACTGAAGGATCGAAGTCAGGGGTCCATTTATTGAGATACAGACCCTGATTTCCCATGAAATACAGACCATTTCTGAATACCAGATCTCGATCTTCTTTGGAGGTGAATTCGAAGATGAAAAAGCCTCTTCCAACCGCATAGCAGATCACATTGTTTTTCAGTTGTGGCCTCCAGTTGCGTTGAATCCAATCATCAGTGGTTTTTGTAGAAGGCCAACGACCCATAAATTGCCCAACCAGCCCTCTGTCAGCTAGGGCTAGGGCTATTTTAATCGGTTGTTCCTCATGCAGTGCGATCTCAGGGATTTCCTCAAGTTTTTTTATGAACTTCGGAACTTCAGGGGGCGGTCGCTTCTTCCCTTTCTGTGATAACAAGCATCGAAAAGCCTCTTCAGTTGATAACGGAGGGGTGGGAGAGGGCTCCCCACCCCCAGGTTCACCCATGGCGGCGGCTGTGGTTCGCAGCGTATGTTGACCTACTCAGACTCGGAGTAGAGCGCCGAAAAGGTTTCTTGAATAATTTTAATATTTGTTAGCTCATGGTTAATCTCTCCATTATTATTATCAATATTATTAGTCAACTTTATTAATATTAATATTGATATTTTTAAACATTTTAAAATCTTCATTGTGGCCAACCAAGGATTACCTTAGTTGACTATGGTTGACCATGATTTATTTTGGTTAACCATAGTTGACTATAATTGAATATGGTTGAGTTATGTTGACTATTAGGATGACTATAAGTGAATAAGGTTGATTATCGTTAAATATAGTAAACATAGGGTTTACCAAGTTTGATCACGGTAAACTATTTAAACATTGACTATAAAGGTTGGCTTTGTTTGACTAATGTGGTTGACTATGTTTGATTATTAATATTAATCAGTAATAATAATAGGCTATTATTGTTTTTATTAGCCAACTTTATTATTCCTAATATTTTTATTATTAAACATTTTAAAATCTTGATTGTGACCAACCAAGGATGACCTTAGTTGACAATGTTTGAATTTGGTCAATCATGGTTGACTATAATTGAATATGGTTGAGTTACATTGGCTGATGACGAATATGAGTGAATAAGGTTTTTTATTGTTAAATATGGTAAAAATAGGATGAACTAAGTTTGATCATGATCAAATATTTAAACTTTTACTAAAGGTTTTAGACTTTCCTTAACTATGTTTGACTAATGTGGTTGAGTATGTTTGGCTATAAATGTTAATCGATAATAATAATAGACGAATATATTTGACCAAAGTTAAAGTGTGTTGACTATTTAACACAATGAAACATAGTCAAACATGGTTTGTGTATGGCTGAAAATGGTTTGACTATGATTGACCATGGTTGAACATGGTGTGACTATGATTGACCATCGTTTGACTGTGTTCTACCATAGTGAAAATGATTGACTATAACTAACCGTGATTTGAATACGGTTTGACTACGTTTGACAATATTTTAACAATGATTTGTCTATAGTTGACCATGATTTGACTATTGTTACTATTGCAATGGTGGTTGTTGTTAGCTAATCATGGTTTGACAATGGTTAACCATGGCCATCCACTATTATTAACTATATCCATTCACTATGGTTAACCTTGACCATTCACTATAAATTAATATATTATTAATATGTCATTAATGTTATATTAAACTCTTACTCATGTGTTTAAATTTTATAGAAATTTGATTAATGTTATATTAATGTGATAATAATGTTATATGTATATGTATTAATATTATGTTAATCTTAATATTAATCATTTAATTTATATAATTATGCGTGCATGCGCACACACACACATAGATAGTTTGCTAGGTAATGTGAGGTTGGAGATGATTGGGACATCTAACCTATGGTTTGAGTAGTCACGACCTAAGTGAATCTAAGCCATCAAAATCATCAAGGATCACACCTAGCCCAGAGTACACCAACCCTTAGCTTTGAATCCCAGTTTCTTGGTCATTGCACCTTCCCATGTCTACTGGGGATCCATATAACAACATTTCCTAGGAGATTGACTCCAGTACCATCTGAAAATTGGGTGTTCTCTTAAAATAAATCTCAGAATAATTATTGCAACTTGCCCGTAGAGGTCGTTCACTGCAAGGTCTTCTTATGCAAACAAAGTGACTCCACTATAGTCTAAAAATTGGGTGTTTACGTTAAAATAAACTTCAATAGATTTATTGTAGCTTTCCCAAAGAGGACGTTCACTGCAAGTGGTATTCTTATGTAAAAAAAATGACTCTTGAGGGATAAGTTATTAACAAAGGCAGTTCCAATGGATATAAGCATGTTGTGACAGGGTGGTGTTATTTTCTTACATTCATTTAGGACATGAACATTGCCCCATCTTCTTATTCCTGTTTCGGGGCAACTGATGGCAACTGAACATATAGATTCGCGAAAAATTCCCTTAGAAGCCCATACATTCTTTCTTAAATTAGGAGATTATTTCACTTGTCTTTACCTGCCATTTCATTTATTGTTCGCATCCAGTGGTAGGTAATTTACTAATTAATGTGTAATTTGTTAAGGTAAATTATAGAGTGTTTGATTCTTCAAGCAGGTATCTTATTGAGTTGCTTGCTGAACGACAAAAACTCAGTGCTTTTATGCAAGTTTTTCCACATTGTTGTCGGAAGTTAAAGCGAGGTATGTTATGGGTCGATTTTATCAAGGTCTGCATTATGAAAAACATACTGAAGTGGATAACAGTGTCAACTATTTTTCTACATTTCATTGCTTAATACATGAATTTTTTGTTTCCATGTTTTCCAATGTTACTAATAGTAGACATATTTTCAATATTTATTCTTGGTGCTATGAGACTGTTTCCATGGTGTAACTTACTAAAATCTCCAAATTTTTGGAGTTTTTTTTGTGAAGTTTATATCAGCTTATTGAAATATTGATAATAGCTCAAGGAATATTTTGGCAATATAGAAGGTGCCAACAAGTAGTTACTAACTTTAAGGCCATGATGTTGTGGAAAGTTTGAGTATTATAGTGAGAAGTTCAATGAAGATGATCTGAATAGAAAATGGCCTACACCCATAGTATTCATTGACATATGGAATTTACCCATGGTATCGTAAATGGCATCCACCCATGGTATTGTAAGTGACGTTTTCCCATGGTATTCATTCACACATAGTATTCATTCACCCATGGTATTTACCCACCCATAGAATTTACCTATAGTATTGTAGCTAAAAAATTCTTTAAGTAACAAGTCGCATCTTGTAAAAGGAAAGATTGTCCACCACAATGTAGTTTCTATAGTTATTCTTTGTTTTAATTAAAAAATCTTTGTGGTTTTATTTACTGTGTGTTCTATCTCTTTTGTTCGCATTCTAATTTTGCAGATCTTGCCACATCCATTTCAATTTTTTAGATCTTTGGGGTTTCCCCCAAAATCCGTATAAGAGGAGGTCAAGTTGTATTATTTTATTTGAATCTCTGTTAAAATTTGGACATCCAAGATAATACGTGGCCTCATTCCTCAGCGCATTGTTCTATCTATCAATCTTATTTTTTTTAAAGTGTCAATTAATATGAAACACCCTGGTGTTATATTTTGCACCAAGGTGATTGTAGGGTCCAACATTGTAAAAATCACAAGTGTCTCATTCCATTAAATACATGTTAAGAAATCATTATGGTGTTATATTTTGCACCAAGGTGATTGTAGGGTCCAACATTGTAAAAATCACTAGTGTCTCATTCCATTGAATACATGTTAAGAAATCATTATCATCTTATTCCATGCATAACAAGTGCTCTTGATTTAGTGTAGGGAATTATTGTTAAGAAGAAATTGTAAATCTATTATTCACTTTATGCAGGAGACTACTTTTCTTGCCTCTTGCAGTTGAAGAAGATACATCTAATACAAAATTCCTTTGAGTTTTAGATCCATTATACAATCGTTGCAGCCGAGCTAATGGAAACCGTTTACTGTCGTGGAATAAAGTATTAGGTAACTAGTCATGTGGAATAGAGAATTTAACAAGACACCATATATTAGTCAAATAATTATTTCTTCGATAAAACTACATAAGGTAATAATATATTGTTTTCAACTTTAAATAATTTATGTACCAAAGGATACCTTTTCTGAAGTTGTATTCAATTTTTCATGCTAATAATTTTTCTATATGATTGCAAAGGTTGACTTCTCATGGGACAATCTTCTGCTATTTGTGCATATTGTTGAAGAAGATACCTCCTTTGTGTTGAGGTCTCAATTCCCCATAAGGTTTAATCTGAAAAAAATGATGAAGTGTTTGTGAAATATTTTGGCATAAAACTCTTATCAATTCTTGACTTCTCTATTGATCCATAACTTTCATGATTTGATACCAAAATGTGAAGCATTTGTCTAAAGCTTTAATGAAGAAATTACTTTGGTCTGGCTTGCTGATATGAGTTGGTGAAGAAATGAATTTTGTCTGGCTAAGTTCAGAATTAGAAAAATTTAGCAATATTGAGCCTAACAGTTGAGATCAGGATTGAAACAACTAAAATGTACAAAAGTGGAGGAAAAATAATACACTTCAAGAAGACATGCTTATGAAAGGTAAAAATCATGCTTCAAATGATTGAGAAAAGTGACAGATTTTCTATAAATCTATTAACAAAAAATGTCCATACTGAGTAAGACCCTGTGGAATTATAAAAAAATCCTTTGTTCTACGATTAAGGTACTAGAAATTATGCTTTTGAAGCATATATGTTAGAAAAGAACCCACACAACTCTATAAACCCAAATGATCTTTTTCATAAGAGATTTTGTAACCATAATTGTTATAGTCACATCACATGTGTGCATGAGTTTGGAAATAGAGTATATGCAAAATTTTGGAAGAAAATTGAAGAAATTGAATATTTATTGGGGATGTTATTTATATAAATTGTACTATTTGGATAAATTAGGAGTTTTGCTTTGGTATCTAGCTATTTTTATTGTGTGTGATTGGACCATAAAGTTTCTAAGAGGGATATTTTTTCTAAAAAGTCTATGATATGATGTCATGAACATTTATATCTTGTTTGTCACGAGAATCAGCCTTTGTAATCATACACAACTTTGTCAATAGTCGAGATTCTCTAGAATTATAAAAACTGGATTGAAGGAAAAACTGAAGTTATAGTTAAAAGGAATGGAGTTAGCTCTAAAGAATGGAATCTCACAAGCAGACAAGCTAGAAGTAGTAGATATTGGTAGGGAATCCATTTTATATCAACATATCTTAATGGTCAATAATGCATAAATTCTCACTTATTTAATGGGATCAAGGTACAACAACTATGTTAATGGTATTTTAAGTGGAATTTATCCGGTGGAGCTGGACAACAACAAAAACTATGTTGGTGCCCATTGTTATAGATTGGTCTTCTTGGTCATGGCAGGAGTTTGTCTTATGGGTTTTAGCTTGGATGTTATTTTGAGCTTCGATATGAGAAATTTTCATTCATATATACACAAATCTAAAAAGGCCAGAGAATCGCAGAAGCTCAGGACCAGAAACTCTGAGTCTCTATAGTGTCTTTTGTTGCAAATTCACCATGGATTGGTAACCACTCAAGATGTAAATTATTTGGGTTCTTTCTCTAAGCCCTGTTGCAATTTTACTAAAACATGTTGGTTACTAGTAACTGCCCATTAAATCAGTTTCCCTTCAAATTTTCTGACTAGATTAAGCATTGGTCTTCCTGTCAACAATTTATATGAAAAATTGCAATAAAAAAGTTGTAACCACATGGGTTGTAAAACAGGATGTGATCATTTTGAAATAAGGTCTTAATCTCTTAAATTTCTTCTCTATAAGATTCTCTTTTTTACTCACACTTCCATGAAACTTTGCATGGTTTTCAAAGAAATTATAATCTGAAAACTATATATTATGTGCAATTATAAATGTGTGGACTCATTCTAACATATATATATTCAAACAACCAATATCAATAGAAATTAATTTCATTTGGTAGAAGTTTTCTTTATATGAATTTAGCATTGAACCCAAAGTAAAATATTTGGCACACTTTAAATCTTTCACATTCCAAAGAAAATGGGAGGAAAATGACTTGGATCTTTCACATTCCAAAGAAAATGAGAGGAAAATAACAAATAGCTCATTGCACAACTAATAATTTGAAATGCAACAAGTTACAAATAAATCATTGTCCAAAGTGTATATCCTTAAATACTACACTTTAATTGTTTCTTTTGTCTTTTTAATCATAATTTTTAATTACTTTTATTTAATTCAATAAAATTTTGAAAATACACATTTAAATTTAAAAATTTAAAATCATTTCTTCAGGATCTAATTACAATCTCACTTAAAATTATATTATTATATTAAAAATATAAAAAAAAACCATAAAAACAATTTAACCACAATTTTGGTATTACCTCTTTTGTTCCACTGGAAACCAAAATTCCCGTTGGCTGGGAATTGGAACCCAATCTCACTAGATGAGTTTTCTTACATACTGACTTTATAGGACAATAGCATGCTTTTGACATGAACGGCGGAGGGATCGAATTTGATTAGGCCTCTCACGTCCACTTGTGAGAGTCGTCCATTTCTGAAAGTCAGAGTCAAGTTTAATATAATAAATGGTGTTGTAATCAAACTTAATAATTCATATGGCTATCATATTTGAAATTTATTTATAATTTGGCTTTAGTTTTAGCTAGATGTGTATTATGAAATGGTTCATAAATCTTACTGGGACCAAGCATGACAGAACTGTTAATTTTCAATAACCACAAATATGTGAATATTTTATTTTCTAAAATATAAAAATAAAAATGTAAGAAAAAATCATTAATAATAATAATATACATCTAAATTAGTTAAAATATTTATCAACCAAATCATGAACCTTTACCAGTCACCTCTAGGAGTATCTTTTAAGTTTTTTAAATGTTTTATTACATGTAATGTATGGGTTATAACATTACCACATGATGCGGAAGTACAAATCCATGGATTCAAAAAGGACCTTATTGACTTAACTCTTCAACCCTTTCAATGAGTCAATTTTAAACTAACATTTTTACATTTAAACTAGACATGGGTTTCTCTTAACCAAATCAATCCAAATCATCCAAGTGAGCATTAATTACTCACCTTCAATATCTACCTCCCCTAAAGTCTATTCACCGAGTTCAAGGGAATCTAGCATGTCCCCATATCACCTAGGTTTTTGTCATGTACTTATATTCTTAAAGGTTTTTGGTGTGTACATATATTTTTTGGAATGTACATATATTCTTAAAGGGTTTTGTCTGATCCAAACTTAAATAGGAACACAAAAAATTACAGATATAACCATAACTACAAATATGCAATAGAAAACACTTCATTTCATAAATATCAAATATTGTAATAAGCTTACAAACAAAATGGAAATAAACTAGCTTGGGTGAAGGTAGCTTATATCTAAGAAAAGATGCAGCGGCTACATGCCTCTGAGTTGTGTTACAATGAGGCTCGAAGGCATATTTATTATTGAGAAAAAATGGAAAACCCTAAATATCCAAATACCTAACCCTAGGAGATGAAGCATCAAAATTATGGGTCCTGTTTAGGTAAATTGGTACATCGAATTCCCAGGGTTGTAACTTTGGCATACAATTTATATTTGACACGCACAATACCTCGTTAAAAATATCTATCCAAGGAATATAACTTACAAGTGGAAAACATTAGTTGAATACTCATGTTTGCCCTAGTTTTCCCACAAAATGTCCTTTAAGGCCTCAAAATAGCTCTGGAAGTTTAGGACCTAAAAAAATACCAAAAATAATAAATTGTGCTACCATTAAGGAAACTGAAATATTGAAAGAGATAGTGGTGGGGGTCCAAGTGGAATAGGCGGGTGGCCACCAACATCCACCTGGATTAGTCCCCCCACCCCTTAGGAAGAAATAGTCCCCATTGCATTGAGTGCCTCCATGAGATGGGGAAAATTCTACTGAACTTGGTTCCTGGTGAGCCACTTGCCTTGGTGCAGGAGTTGACCAACTTTGATAACCTGATATAGTTGGATCTTCTGTTGGCGAGTGTTCTTGATCTACGTGTCCATAATCCAATTAGTTGTGGCATGTTTCATGCAGTTTGGATTTAATTATGTTGTTGTAAGTTGTTATGCAATGTCTAATGTGTCCAATAATGGTGGGAAGTATGGTTGAGGATGGTCCACATTGAACACTGTGTGTAGGCCAAGGAGTGGGGGAATGCTCAGCTCAAAAAAATTGTCTCCCTAAGCCTTGATAATTGTGTAAGGACCATATCAGAGTGTTCTAGGCTTCCGATGGGCTCTAGAAAGGTGTTCTTTTTGTAAATGAAACCAAAATTTGTTGCCCACCTGAAACTTGTGTGGCACGTGATGTTGATCATGTCGCTTTTTGTACTTGGAATTTGACTTCTCCAAGATGTCGTGAACCTACTGGCGGATGTGTTGGATGCGTTCAATAAATCTGGTCTCTTTATAAACCTCAAACAATACATGTGTGGATTCTGATTGTGTAGTCACATGAGGCATAACAACATCAATTTGACACAATGGTTGAACTCCTAGACCCACTTAAAAGGGACTGTGACCAGTCGAGCTATGGAGAGCTTTGTTATATCTGTCCTGCACATAGGGAGGATTCTCATCCTAGGTTCATGGATGCTTGGAGTTGTACATGCATAGTATGTGCACTATCATCTTATTGACGAGTCTGACCATCAGTTCGGGGATGGAAGGTAGTCAACTTGGTGAGCTTGGTGTCCAATAGTGTCCAGAGGCTTGACCAAAATGTGCTCAGGATACTACTATCAAGGTCTGATATAATGGTTTGTGGGATCCAAAAATTCACCCACACTCATTAAAAGAAGTGTTTGGAAGTGTCATCTGTTGTGATACTCTTCTTGCAGACTGCCAATATAGCCATCTTAGAAAACCAGTCCCCGAACACAAATATACAATCATTACCATGCTTGGTAGAATGAGGCCAGACATATAGTCCATGAATATGGATTCCCACGACTAGATGGGAGTAGGAAGAGGATTGTATAGGCCTTGATTCTTGATGGTTTGGTTGGCGATGGCTCAGACAGTGCAGTATCTGATATATTTCCCAACATCCAGTCGGAGTTTTGGCCAATAAAAGTAATTTTGTAGTAAAATCACAATTTTATCCACAAAAAAGTGTCCTGCAACTCGAATTTAGTGCACCTCCCAATTCAGCTTGGCACGCTTGCTTGAAGGAAAACAAAGGTGGCCCAGGTAGCATAATAATGCATCTTGGAGGTGGAAATAATGAACTTTCTTTCCATCTGCTAGCATATGGTACGTGGAGGTGAAATTTGGATCATTTTTGTATATTTGCAGCCATCCAGAGGTCTCATGGCCACAAGATTTGAGAAAAGTAGTCAATGTTGCAACTGAGGGTCGGTTGAGGCAGTCTACAACATGATTGGTGCTACCCTTTTTGTATTTAATTTTCAAGTGGAATTGTTGCATATATGTAGACCACTTTTGATGGCGATCGTTCTACAACTTCCCTTATGTCTGTATAAAATGAAGAGGTTAGTGATCGGTGTGGATGGATGTCTCCTTCCTCTGAATGTAATGCTTCCATTGCCGATGTTGTCACTCCTAGAGGCAGCCTTGAGTTGTACAAAGACCAGTGCGTAGGAAATCTTAATCAGTAAGGAGCGTAAATTTCAACTTATAAAGATTAACAAGAAGGGGGCTCTCATGCTATCATATCTTAAGTGGAAAGATTTGGTGAAATTGGAACCACGACTCTCAAAACTTCAATACAACAAAAGTAATACTGTAATAACAGAATGTGAACTTTGATATTTGAACGTATTAGACAATTTTAAGACAACATGCTGAAAAGGGGGCTGAATTCTAAAATGATCTACAAAGGTTAATAAAAGGAGGGCGACGGTTGGTGAGAAAGTGTAATGGACACTAACTGTAACGGAAGTTCAATCTAGAAACAAATTTTCACAAATACTGGGCCTATGCAATAATAAGAATCCATACATGAGAACAAATTTAAAGATAGAACTCCATTGTTGCTAATATCAGAAGAACATTGGCAGAAGTAGAAGGTGAAACATAATATCTTGCCTGAGCCATATTTAAAGCACTAGACATGAGTAAATATGAGTATCAACGACGATAAATTCACATTTAAATGTATGAGCACTCGCATTCCAGAACACAGATATAAGAAATATGGAAATGAACGATATGAGCACTTACACTAGAAAACATAAAGGAGAGCTACAAACTATGAAGCACTCAGATCAGAATCCCCAAGTATTGACAAAACTTCTTATCACTGAATCCCAATGGGATCTTCAACATTAATATGAAAATTCCAACACAAAATACATACAGAGTTCTTTCTTAGTATTTTCTTTTAAAATATGGAACCCTTTTTCTATCTCTGTTTATTGCTTTTATAGAATTCTCCATCAACATACGCGGGAAGATATTTTGGGAAAATATCTTTTCCGCATGGTAGTGAAAAGTTTTAAGTCCTAATCAAAACAACAAAATTTATGATGAGGTAGAACGCTTTTCATCATTTACAATTGGGCTCATGGCCGTTTCAAAACAAAATATCAAAACTGTTTAACAGAAAGTAAATTGCAAGAGTGAAATGTGAATCTCACTCGGATCTTGAAAGTAAAAATAAAAATAAAAACAAAAACAAGAGGCCACGCAGGCCGAATCATGAGTTAACATTTTCAATGGTGTGAGGGAGTTGATGCAGTAGCTGAAGCAGGTGGAACGATGTTTGTAGATGAGCTGGCCAACAGACTAGCATGACTTGTACACCTTTGCCAGGTGTCAACAGCGGGTTCAGGCATGGCGGTGAAAACTTCTGCTTTGATGTGAACCTTGGTAGGTTTGTCATAGCTTGCATGAGTAGGAATTTTATGTTTCACTTGATGCAGAAGTGAAAACTCTTTTCCGAGAACTGAAACTATGGTTTCAGCTTTGAGTCGAGCCAATTTTTCAAAAGGTATGTCGATTTGGTTCATGATTTCCTTTAATCGGCACTCGTACACTGGCAGCGCCTGTAGGACCGCGTTGGAAGGCTCCCAGCATGAGGGGAGTCCTGCGAGTGTTATCTCCATCCAATCTGCCTCGAACTGTTCCAAACTAGTCGCCACATTTTCCAAAACATTCAAAGCCATGCTACGTGTGGACTCTTTATCTATCACCTTCTGACACTCCGTAGCTTCCTTGAATCTGTTCTTGACACCCCGCTTGGCCACCTCCTCTAGAATTAGTTCTTTCAAAAAGGAAATATACCTCTTAGCGCTTTGGACCCTATTTGAGGCATCAATACCTCCTTCATGAAGCGTTCTTCTGAAAGAGCAAACAACGACCCTCATTTCCTCAATGATATTCAAAAAATGCCCAACGCTTCTTCACCTCCGTGATAATTTCAGTCCAAATCAGACGCCTAGTGTCTAGGAGGGTGATTTTTCCTTTCATTCGGTTAGTGAGCTCGCGAATGGTTTTCTCTTGCTGTGCCTTGTCTTGTTTCCCCTCCTTTATCTCTTAATGCATAGCGGCAACCCTTTTGGAATTCTTTGCGAGGAGGGCTTCGAGCTCGTTGATTCTCTGGCGTGCGGTTAAGACCTGTTTTTCTGCCACTTGAAGTGTGGACTGTGTAGTGGTTAGCTGCTCTAAGAGCGAACTAGTCCCTTCCGGAGCTGGCGGGGAACACACGTGAGTATCCCAGCTTATCTGTAATTCATTCATCCTTCCTTGTAGAGCAGCCATCTCTTCTGAAATCTTATATTTCTCTTCCCTGTCCCTTGCAAGGGAATCAGCCAGGGATGCCTTATCTTTCTCTGCCTGGACTAACTCAACAATTTGTACGTGATGAGCACCAGGTATATTTACTTTGTGCTTCAAGGCTGCGACCTGATTTTGAAATTCAGCGATGAGATGACTTTGGGGGTCTGCTTTGCCATTTTATTTCCCTTTTATTACTTCTTGGAGACTGTGTAGGTCGTTTGCGAGTGCACGGGAGTTGATCTTCTCCCTTTTGAGATTTTCAAGCACTTGGTTATGCTTACTTTGCAGCTTTCTCAGAGTAAGAGGAGCCGTACTACCTCATCTTTTAGCATATCACCAAAACACTGGAACAAATTGCACTTGCCAATTGGCAGGACTTGTGACATATCTATTGCTATTTCCAGGGCTCTGTAACTATGGGTACTAGCCTCTGGGTTCAAGATAGCTTCAGTCATAGCCAGCACTAGTTGCTCTTTGTCCAAGTTAATGGCCGATGAAAACCTAGTATGGTACTTATCGACATATCCTTCTAGCTCAGACCAGTGTTTTTCTCTGATTGCGCTGTTCCTTATCCTGCTCTCGCTAGCTCTTCGAGAGCTACTAGCTGAGATGGCTTGCGAGACTTCTGAGAAGTCTGAAGAGGCCGTGCTATCCCGTATCACTACGATACCTACTTTTCTCCTGTCTAATTTCCCTTAAAGTGTTTCACTTTGAAGCAATTGTTCATCTCCCATGTCTTCTACTTCGTTGGTTCTGGTTCTCTGTCTTTTAAAAGGGGAAGAAACTTCTCCCGATAAACCAACCTCCTCCCCCTGTTTTTTATCTGCCTCTCTTGTTGAAGCAGTATCTGCCTTTTCCTCCATCGCAGATGAATCGGTCTCCATCTGTGAAAGCAAAGGTCAGGTTTCAAGATTAGCTCGCCATTCGATGAAGGGCCTTGTTTCATGATTGTAAGGAGTTGATTTAATCTTCTTTCTTCTGTTAGAGATGATGCCTTTTAGATCATAAGGCCAAGCTTTCCCTTGCCTCAAATCCATGCCTTGAAGCAGAATTTCAACCATGGGAAGGGCGTGCCTCGAGTTAACCACGAAAGGGCCAATGGTTGTGGGAAGCTTGAGAATAAACCCCTTTTTTGTAGGGAGGAAGTGAAGTTGGTTAGCCTTTAAGATCTTCCGGAGGTATTCCAAAGCGTAAATCCGCCAGGCAAGGAAAATTGGAAATTGGTAGGGAGAAACTTCGGCTCCATAAACCTTGATTTCAGTATAGTGATAAAAAATATACCAATCTCCAGTGCTTTAAGCTTCACTATACTGCAACCATTTCTTCTGTTCAGGAAAAATCTTGGGTGGAGGGGAATCATGGATAATAGTGTAAGCTATGGGCATGAAATCATTCAGGAAACTTGAGTAACCCACCCCATTTGCCAACTGATGCGTTGTGGGACTCCAGTCAAAAACTGGTCTTGGCTGAGAGTTTATCTTATAGACCTTTTCTAAACCCAAAACCTCAAATTTATCGGCATGCTAGAAAAGGAAAAGATAAAAGACCATAGAACAGAAACGAAAACGACCTGTGTCTAAAAGCTCCTGGAACTGAGTTTGAATGGTGGAGGCCAGAAAACCAGGAATATCCAAGACTACACTGGGTTGCAAAATTAACCACAAAAAGGCTATGCATTCTTTTGAGACTCGCACAAACCCTTCCACACCTAGGAGACCTACAATAAGAGCAAGGGTAGGCTGAAGTTCCTCCTTGAATAAGCTTAGGGGCATTGAATCTGTAGAGGGGAGAGTTGTGAAATGGGAGTCAGTAATGGTAGCGATGAAATCGCTTTGTTGCCTCCATGGTAGTTTAGAAAACTGATGGGACAGTGTCATTTCATTAAAACTGACGTAGTTCGAACTGGTAGGATAACAAAGGGCTTTTCTGATGATTTCGGGGGAGATGGTGAATATTATATTCCCTTGAGAAGATAGGAACATGCCCCAACGTTCATCATAAGCATCCCGGAGCCAAAAAATGAATTCAACCACTCGGTAGACGAGGGGAGTAATTTGATGATACAGACTAGACAAAACGACCCTAAACCTATCTCTATTTTCCACATGTTTCCTGAAAAGCTCAGGCTTGACACTACTAATGGGAAATGGGTATTGCATGTCTTGGAAGTCAACTTGCAAAATTATGAAAGGTTCGGGTCCAGGGGCAGCCCTGGACTCGTGGACTTGGGGAGTTTCAGGCTCTGATTTCTTCATCGTGACTTTACCCATGACCATAATAAAAAATTTAAATGCGAAAGGAAACCAGATAGTATAAATGGGAGGAATACTTGCGAAATAGGGATACTTCTCGGGAAAATGACGTAGGGAAATTGACAATGACTGGGCGGACCTAGTACTGGGCGTTCATGCTGTCGTTCATACGGTAATTGTAAACAAAGAGTATTTTACCACAGTAACTTACGAAACAGAGCTATACGTCTTAAAACAACCCAGGAAATGAGATTAGGTTAATTCTATTAGGGCTGGAGTCATAAGGACGTCGACACTGAGACACGTGGTATCGGGTCATTTGCTTATCTGGTTTCGGTCAGGTGCATACCACGCGTCAGGTTTAATACCGGTACTAGTCATGTACTAGGTTTCCTAGAACATACCTTACCTTTGAATCGTGGTGAAAACTGTACCTTGGAACCCAGCCCATGAAGGACACGAGACAATCTACGAATCATATTTAAACCCACGGTCGTTTTCTCCACAGAGCACACGACTCCTGGCGTCAGTCTTAACACGTCATCAAAATTCCGGGGGGGGGGGGGGGGTATACTTCCGCCTTCCCCCTACCATTTGCGACCCCCCGGAATGCTCCGTGTGTTTCTTTGTTATGTGCGCATGTGCCGAACACGAGCGGGTCCCACCTTATATCCTTTTCTCCATGCCTTTCAGACTTTTGCTCTTTCGGTTAAGGCCTTTGACCTACTCCCGATTTATTATAAAGTGTGTTTGCCCCCTTTTTATATATGACTCATTTTGATTTCATTTCTCCTTCTCACCCTTTAAAACATAAACCGAGTTTAATACTGTTGGGTAAACTGCCTTTTATAACCCTTCTTCAGACATCAAGGGGTGAATGATATGATCAACATTGGCTCCACCTGGGGACGACACGTTTGTCCTCAAACGTGTCGAGAACTTCGCAAACCACCTATTAACCCTTTTTTGTGTAGACATGACTCCTTAGCACCTTTCCTTCTTCTTCATGACTCTTCACAACAAACATCATTAAAAATAAAAATAAAAGCGGCTAAATAATGTACAATATAATACATCGGGCCCTCTCGGCTAGAATCAAAACTGGAAGAAGGGTTTTAGGAATTGACCATTCACAGGGGCGTCAAGCAAGTCACCCTACAAATTTTCCAGCTTGAAGGTGTTATTTCCTCGTTGTTCAACGATTTTGAAGGGACCGAACCATAATGGATCGAATTTTCCATGCTTTCCCTTTTTGGCCCTTCGTATGTCCCATCTTAATACCAAGTCTCCGACCTGCATATTTTTGTCTTTGGTATGTTGATAAAACAGGTCCTTCATTTTCTCCTGATATTCGATTAACCTCTGATTCACCTGATTTCTAGTCTCCTCTAGTTCTACTAACTGGTTCATCCTACTGGTAATGTCATTCGGCTCTTCTTGGAATTCCTGCATGAATCTAGCCACTGGTAAAGCCAATTGTATGGGAAAAACTGCTGCTCTCCCGTATACCAACTCATATGGAGATTTCCTTGTTGATCTTTTGCTAGTGATCCTATTTGCCCATAAAGCAAATTTCAGCTGGGAATCCCAATTTTTCTGATTTTCATTAATGGCTTTCTTCAGTGCTCTCACCAAAGTTTTTTTTGAAGACTCTGCTAAACCATTCCCCTGTGGGTAGTAGGCGGTGGAGTGTCCCAACACGATGTTATATTGCTAACAGAAACTGACGAACTTATCAGAATTAAAGGCCTGGGCATTGTCAGTAACAATCTTGGCAGGGCAACCAAACCTTGAGATAATGTTCTCTTCCATAAATTTCATCACTACTGTGTCTGTAGCATTCCTTGCTGGTACAACCTCCACCCATTTGGTGAAATAGTCAGTAGCTGTTAATATCCATTTATGTTGTCCACTTGATGCAGGATGAATTTCGACAATAAAATCAATTCCCACTGCTGGAACGGTTCATCTATGTGTACATGGATCATGGGCAAGGGTGCAAACTTTTGCCTTTCAGCAAATTTTTGACATTTGTCACAGGCTCTGACCCAAGCAAAGACATCTTCGAAGAGCTTGGGCTAGAAGAAACCAACTTTCAAAATCTTATGGGCAGTGGCTCTCCAGCTGTAGTGACCTCCACAGATGCCTTCATGGAATTTTGTCATTATTTCCTCCACTTCATTTTCAATAAGGCATAGGAGCAAGATGCCCGAGGGGTCTCTCTAATACAGACGACCATTGGCCACAACGAATTTCTGCGACTTCAGCCTCAGTGTTCTATATTTTTCTTTGTCACAGCTAGGAGGGCATCTGAGAGTCAATAGATATTCCACAACTTCCTTGTACCACGGGCTGAGGAGGTACTTCATATGAGTTTTCTGTGTAGCTGTTTCTATCCCACCCCGTTCATCTGTTTTTTCAGACTCCTCATTTACTGTCATAGATAGATTTATCCCCAAAGTCTGACAATTTGACTCTGATAGGATTTTAGCTAATCCCTGTCCTTTGATTAGCTTGGTGGGGCGTATCTCTAATTCATATTCTTGTATATTTGCAATCCATTTGCCCCTTTTCCCCTCGGTATCTCCCTGGATCAGGATATCTTTCATGGCTGTTATGGGTACAAATGCAGTAATGGAGGACTGCAGAACATACATTCGAAACGCTTTGGGGGATTTCACCAAAGCATAAGCTTGTTTCTCTAGGATTTTGTACTTTAATTCAGTGTCGCAGAGCACCTGACTGAAGAAGGCAATAGGTTGCTCATACCCTTCTTCATTATTTTGTAATAATACTCCTGCAACCGTATGACGTGATGCAAATGAAAATATGATGAAAGGCTTAGCATAGTCTGGTCCAGCCAACACTGGAGCTTCTGCGAAGGCATTTTTAATCCTATTAAAAGCTTCTCGTGACTCAGGAGACCATTTTACCTCATTATTCTTCTTGAGCATGTCAGTTATATGTCGAACTATCTCTGCATAATTTGGAATGAACCTTCTCAGGAAATTAATACGCCCAAGGAACACTTGAACCTCTTTTTTATTTCCGGGGAAAGATATGCCGTTTATAACCACTACCATTTTAGGGTCAATTTTCACCCCATTCCTTGTCACAATGTGTTCCAAAAACTTGCCTTCTTCTAATGCAAATAGTGATTTCTGAGGGTTTAGAGTGAGACCATAATTTCGGCACTTCTCAAAAGTCCTGCGCAAGTGTTCAATATGCTCTGCATCATCCTTTGAGAACACAGTGATATCATCGAGGTAGACCACTACGAATTTATCCTGCTCCCCAACAAAAGAAATGTCCATGGCCCTTTGGAAAGTGGCCCCTACATTGATAAAGCTGAATGACATCCGTGCATACATAAATGTCCCCTAGGGAGTGGTGAAGGCAGTTTTCTTTTGATCTTCTGGAAGCACAGCCACCTGATTGTACCCAGAAAAACCATCCATCATAGACATCCGTGAGGCTCCCACTACCTTCTGCAATATATGATCCATTTTTGGCAGTGGGTAGTTATCCTTTAAAGATGCTCTGTTTAAATTCTGGAAGTTGACACAGAGTCTTATCTCCCCATTCTTCACTTGGACTGGTACCAGGTTGGCTACCCACTCAGAGTATCTCAATGGAACAATGATCTTGGCCTTCAATAGCTTCTTAATCTCCTTTTCTATTTAGGGAAGGAGTAAGGGGTTAATTTGTCTGAGCTTCTGTTTATGTGGCTTCGCACCTCCCTTTAAAGGAATCTTATGCTACATGATGTTGATATCAAAAGTCTTCAAGTCTTGATAAGACCATGCAAAAACATCTTTGTATGTCTGAAATAATTTTTGATATTACTCTTTATATTCTTTAGGGACCTTTTTAGACAACTTCACAATTTTTGGATCAGCTTCGGTACCAAGATTTAGGTCATCCACCTGGTTTTCTTTGACCACCTTATTTGGCTTTAGTGGGACATCATTTTTATTGAACAACCTCTCCAAAGGAACTAGTCCTCTGGGTATCAAATTTCCTTTGAGTTGTAGCACCTTATGACCTACCATGTTTTCTTGCCATTTCTCTTGAGGGAGGCCTTCAGCCTCTTCTACATCGTTGTCTATATCCATATTGGAGAATTATCCAACAGTATCCATGAATCATCTTACTTGATCCTCATCCTCAAACACCTGCCAGTGTTTGACATTGTTGGGAATTGAAGGTCGATAACGAACTTTGATCTCGTACCTTAAAAGAGGATTCTGAGGTGGCTGAAAGGTACTGGCAGACACAACGAGAGAATCTGCCATTCTGTTCTGTTCTCTTGGCACAAACTGAATGTTAAATTCCAGGAAAAAGTTTTCTACCAGGTCCCAGACCTCATTTCTATAAGCCCTCAGTCGTGGGTGTTTAGATTGGCACTGATTTCTCACTTGCCTCACCACCAATTCTGAATCTCCCAAAAATTTAGGCTCTGAATGTTCATGCTTCTTGCTATTTGGAATCCCAGGAGTAGTTCTTCATATTCAACTATGTTATTTGTATCTTCATATTCCAGTTTAAAAGATAATGGAACCCATTGGCTAGTGGGGGAAATCAAGAGCACCCCAACTCCATTCCCTTCTTTAGAATTGGCTCCGTCAAAGTGCAACGCCCAAAATCCATCTTCTTGATTTCCTGGATATTGTTCAATCTTAATCTGACAGATGAATGGCTCTTGTAGATATTCTTGGTATTCTTCTAGCATCAGACACGAAAACTCACCTTCTTTACTATACACTGGTGAATTTACAGAATTATTAGCCCTGGTGACCATCTTTACAAACCTTGTCTTCTGATACAACCTCCTTTCTTGTCCTCCAAATACAGGGATAGTAGCATAAGTCAGATCCAGTTTTATTGACCCTCCAATTTTTGTTCCCCAGGATCTTGAAAACAACATCCCGAAACGAGCTGGGATATCAGCTACTACTATATCCATCACCACACTCTTGGCTGGGATTTGGGCTAGATTTACTACCAAATCCTTGATCATCCCCAAACACTTGAACCTTTTGGAATCAAAAGAATAAAGGTATTTGTATGGACGAGTTATTTGCAACCCCAGTTGCTCCCTTACTGATAGAGGCAAGAGGTTATGGGATGCTCCAGAATCTAACATACAATTATGCAATAGAAAATCATGGATTACTAATGACACATAGAAAGGAGGGGTCGAGGCATCTAATTCTTCAACATGCAGACCAAACATGACCATGGGCCTTTCTTCTTGGAGGTTCAGACTATTTGGGATGGGAGCTATTTCTGAGGGAAGCATAAAAGAGGAGACCTAAGACTGATAGGCTGGCTGCTTCAGTAGTTTAGTCATTGGGATTGGGATCTTGACATTTTCAAGTTATTTTTGCAGATTAAAGACAAAGGGAGACTTCTCTGTTATATTTTCTTTTGACTCTCTATTTTCAGCTAAGGGCTTGACTTCTTTCAACCCAGGCTTAGTATTTGGAGTAGTGGCCAACTTTGAAGAGGAAGGAATTTGGTCATTAGAATGTAAAGGCTCATTTAGAGGCCTCTTACCTTTATCTGCAACCTTCTACACCGTTGTCTCCTTCTGCACAACTGTTTCCTTTTGAGGCACCTCTTCCTCCTGATCTTGTGTACAGGTTATTTTTCTAGAAGCCCTGAGATCATATTTTCTATTGAACTGCGCTTGCATGAAGTCAACAAACTACTTGCAGTAGTTGTCGATATTTGGATCCTCAATGGTTCTAGCTTTTTCTTCTTCTTGCAATGGAATGCCCATTTCATCACCTTCTTGCATAGGACACTCAACTTCGTCACTATTCGAATAAGCAAGATATGGATCATCTTCCTCATCTGGAATGTCTTCGGTAGGACCATCTATTTGACCTTCCAGGTACAATGGGTGTGGTACCTGGTCTTGCTGCTCCTTCTGCTCTCTTTGCAGTATTTTCAGGGGTGGATTTCTATATTGCTGATTATAACCCTTTTTTGGAGCATTTTGGAAAGCCTTAGAGGATGAGTTCTTAGCTTCAATTTCAAGTTTCACCAGCTTGCTTGAAAGATTTTTGATCATTTTATTCATCTCTTCAATTTTATTTTCAGCCGCCTCTCTATCTTGGCCAGATGTGGATACCTCCTCTTTTCCTCTTCTCCTAGCATCTTGATCTGATCTCCCCTTTGATTTTCCTGTAGAGGCAAAATTAGCCTCCAGTTCTAGTGCATTAGTCTGGGCATCATCCAGGGTGGTAGACTTCCTTTCTCTTAAAGAGAACCCAAATTCTGAATCAACGCTGCTACAAACACTACTTTAGCAGAAGTCCGGTGAGGTTTCATTTCAGCTGGAAGGCTTGAGTATAAATTGTTGAACCTTTTAATTAATTCTGGCACTCCCTCATTATGTCTTTTTCTGAGTGCATTGAACTCGGTGAGACAATATCCATGGTATTTTTTCTCTCCCCATTTTCCGATAAAAGAATTTTCCATCTCCTCCCAAGTAGTGATGGAATGGTCTCCCAAAGTTTTGAACCATTTTCTGGCTTCTCCATCCAAGGACTGGACAAACAGTCTTAGCACTACATCTAGATGTTCAACATTAAAGTTTTCTGCAAAGGCACAGAAAACTTCCAGGTGTTTTTGAGCTTCAATTTCATTTTCCCCATTGAAACGAGGCAGGATTTTCAAATAGTCTTGAGGCATGTCATTTAAGACCTGAGGCAATGCCAGAGGAGCATACTTATTTAACAATAAGCCTGGAACAACCATCAGAGTTTGTGGAGGTGGCGGAAGAATCTGATGAGTGAGAGGAGGTGGTGGTAGAGAAGTATGAATGACGATTGGTATATATTGAACGTAGGCTTGAGGGACTGATGGGAATGCTGGAGTGTTAACGGGACAAATTTCAGTGACTTCCTTAACTTCTTCAGCTTCAGGAGTGGGATGGAGAAAGAAGCTAGTGGTATCTACTGACTTGGCTTCATCTTTAACTTGAATGTTTTGCAGAGAGGGGTTATCTGAAGAGTAATGAAGGGTTCTTATGGTGGAATCAAGGCCTTGATCTTGAGCTATTTGGGAAGAAGATGGAGAGTCTTCCAAAGAAAATCTAGGAATATCTGTGTGAGAAGACTGTCTCTCCCTCCAACCTCTCTTGTGTAATATCTTCTCTGGGTCAGATACTGAAGGTGTTTTCGACTGGGACGTATCTGACCTAAGGTGTGGCTTTCGGGAAGCCAAGACTACAAATATATTTATCTGTTAAATGACAGTGGAGTCGCCAACGTGAGGAATCTACAACTCTCAACCCTTCTTGCTCACCTGTTCTGAAGGGTGAATGAAAAATTTGTCGAGGCCCAGGGATTTATCTTTTCTCAAATTCATATCCCTGGCAACAGCGCCAGAAAGATGTTGTCACTCCTAGAGACAACCTTGAGTTGTACAAAGACCAGTGCCTAGGAAATATTAATTAGCAAGGAGCATAAAGTTCAACTTATAAATATTTACAAGAAGGGGGCTCTCATGCTATCATATCTTAAGTGGAAAGATTTGGTGAAATTGGAACCACGACTCTCAAAACTTAAATACAGCAAAATTAATACTGTAATAGCAGAATGTGAACTTTGATATTTGAACGTATCAGACAATTTTAAGACAACATGCTAAAAAGGGGGCTGAATTCTAAAATGATCCACAGAGGTTAATAAAAGGAGGGCGACGGCTGGTGAGAAAGTGTAATGGACACTAACTGTAACAAAAGTTCAATCTAGAAACAATGTTCACAAATACTGGGCCTATGCAATAATAAGAATCCATACATGAGAACAAATTTAAAGATAAAACTCCATTGCTGCTAATATCATAAGAACATTGGCAGAAGTAGAAGGTGAAACAGAATATCTTGCCTGAGCCATATTTAAAGCAATAGACATGAGTAAATATGAGTATCAACGACGATAAATTCACATTTAAACGTATGAGCACTCGCATTCCAAAACACAGATATAAGAAATATGGAAATGAACGAGATGAGCACTTACACTATAAAACAAAAAGGAGAGCTACAAACTATGAAGCACTCATATCAGAATCCCCAAATGTCGACAAAACTTCTTATCACTGAATCCCAATGGGATCTTCAACATTAATATCAAAATTACAACAAAAAATACATACAGAGTTCTTTCTTAGTCTTTTCTTTTGAAAATCTGGAACCCTTTTTCTGTCTCTATTTACTACTTTTATAGAATTCTCCATCAACATACGCGGGAAGATATTTTGGGAAAATATCTTTTCCACATGCTAGTGAGCAGTTTTAAGTCCTAATCAAAACAACAAAATTTATGATGAGGTAGAACGCTTCTCATCATTTACAATCGGGCTCATGGCCGTTTCAAAACAAAATATCAAAACAGTTTAACAGAAAGTAAATTGCAAGAGTGAAATGTGAATCTCACTCGGATCTTGAAAGTAAAAATAAAAATAAAAACAAGAGCCACACAGGCCGAATCATGAGTTAAAATTTTCAATGATGTGAGGGAGTTGATGCAGTAGCTGAAGTAGGCAGAACAATGTTTGTAGATGAGCTGGCCAATAGACTAGCATGACTTGTACACCTTTGCCAGGTGTCAACAGCGGGTTCAGGCATGGCGGTGAAAACTTCTTCTTTGATGTGAACCTTGGTAAGTTCGTTGTAGCTTGCATGAGTAGGAATTTTATGTTTCACTTGATGCAAAAGTGGAAACTCTTTGCCGAGAACTGAAACTATGGTTTCAGCTTTGAGTCAAGCCAATTTTTCAGAAGGTATGTCGGTTTGGTTCATTATTTCCTTTAATCGACACTCGTACACTGGCAGCGGCTGTAGGACCACGTTGGAAGGCTCCCAGCATGAGGGGGGTCCTGCGAGTGTTATCTCTGTCCAATCTGCCTCAAACTGTTCCAAACTAGTCGCCACCTTTTCCAAAACATTCAAAGCCATGCTACGTGTGGACTCTTTCTCTATCACCTTCTGACACTCCGCAGCTTCCTTGAATTTGTTCTTGATACCCCGCTTGGCCACCTCTTCTGCACTTAGCTCTTTCAAAAAGGAAATATACCTCTTAGCGCTTTGGACCCTGTTGGAGGCATCAGTACCTCCTTCATGAAGCGTTCTTCTGAAAGAGCGAACATCGGCCCTCATTTCCTCAATGATATTAAAAAACGCCTAGCGCTTCTTCACCTCCGTGATAATTTCGGTCCAAATCTGATGCCTAGCGTCTAGGAGGGTGATATTTCCTTTCATTCGGTTAGTGAGCTCGCGAATGGTTTTATCTTGTTGTGCCTTGTCCTGTTTCCCCTCCTCTATCTCTTTCTGCATAGCGTCAACCCTTTTGGAATTCTCTGCGAGGAGGGCTTTGAGCTCGCTGATTCTTTGGCGTGATGTTAAGACCTTTTTTTCCGCCACTTGAAGTGTGGCTTGTGTAGTGGTCAGCTGCTCTGAGAGCGAATTAGTCCCTTCCGGAGCTGGCGGGGCACACATGTGAGTATCCCAACTTATCTGTAATTCATTCATCCTTCCCTGTAGAGCAGCCATCTCTTCTGAAATCTTTGATTTCTCTTCCCTCTCCCTTGCAATGGAATTAGCCAAGCTTGCCTTATCTTTCTCTGCTTGGACTAACTCAGCAGTTTGTATGTGATGAGCGCTAGGTATATTTACTTTGTGCTTCAAGGCTGCGACCTGCTTTTGCAATTCAACGATGAGATGACTTTGGGGGTCTGCTTTACCCTTTTCTTTCCCTTTTATTACTTCTTGGAGTCTGTGTAGGTCGTTTGCGAGTCCACGGGAGTTGATCTTCTCCCTTCTGAGATTTTCAAGCACTTGGTTATGCTTACTTTGCAGCTTTCTCAGAGTAAGGGAGAGCCGTACTACCTCATACTTTAGCATATCACCAAACCAATAGAACAAATTGCACTTGTCAATTGGCGGGACTTGCGACATATCTATTGCTATTTCCAAGGCTCTGTAACTGGTGGTACCAACCTTTGGGTTCAAGATAGCTTCAGTCATAGCCATCACCAGTTACTCTTTGTCCAAGTCAATTGCCGATGAAAACCTGGTATGGTACTTATCGACATGTCCTT
The DNA here is from genome assembly GCA_034641835.2 of Pinus albicaulis. NCBI lineage: Eukaryota > Viridiplantae > Streptophyta > Pinopsida > Pinales > Pinaceae > Pinus > Pinus albicaulis. The sequence continues at coordinate 1,190,168,897 of CM076582.1, forward strand.
CTAGCTCAGACCAGTGTTTTTCTCTGATTTCTCTGTTCCTTATCTCGCTCTCACTTGCTCCTCGAGAGCTGCTAGCTGAGATGGCTTATGAGACTTCTGAGAAGTTTGAATATGCTGTGCTATCTCGTATCACTACGATACCTTCTTTGATCCTGTATGATTGCCCGTAAAGTGTTTCACTTTGAAGCAGTTGTTCATCTCCCATGCCTTCTGCTTCGCTAGTTCTGGTTCTCTGTCTTTTAAAAGGGGGAGAACCTTCTCTCGATACACCAACCTCCTCCACCTGTTTCTGATGTGCCTCTCGCTTTGAAGCAGTATCTGCCTTTTCCCCCGTCGCAGATGAATCAGTCTCCATCTGCGAAAGCAAAGGCCAGGTTTCAATATTAGCTCGCCATTTGATGAAGGGCCTTGTTTCATGATTGTAAGGAGTTGATTTAATCTTCTTTCTTCTGTTAGAGATGATGCCTTTTGGATCATAGGGCCAACCTTTCCCTTGCCTCAAATCCATGCCTTGAAGCAGACTTTCAACCATGGGAAGGGCGTGCCTCGAGTTAACCACGAAAGGGCCAATATTTGTGGGAAGCTTGAGAATAAACCCCTTTTTGGCAGGGAGGAAGTGAAGCTGGTCAGCCTTTAAGGTCTTCCGAAGGTATTCCAAAGCGTAAATCCATTGGGCGGGGAAAATTGGAAATTGGTAGGGAGAAAATTCGGCTCCATAAACCCTGATTTCAGTATAGTGATAAGAAAGATACCAATCTCCAGTGCTTTCAGCTTCACTGTACTACAACCATTTCTTTTGTTCATGAAAAATCCTGGGTAGAGGGGAATCATGGATAATAGTGTAAGCTATGGGCATGAAATAATTCAAGAAAATTGAGTAACCCACCCCATTTTCCAACTGATGCGTTGCGGGACTCCAGTCAAAACTGGTCTTGGCTGAGAGTTTATCCTATAGACCTTTTCTAAATCCAAACCCTCAAATTTATCGACATGCTGGAAAAGGAAAAGATAAAATACCATAGAACAGAAACGAAAATGACCAGTGTCTAAAATATCTTGTAACTAAGTTTGAATGGTGGAGGCCAGAAAACTAGGAATATCCAAGACTACACCGGGTTGCGACATTAACCACAAAAAGGCTATGCATTCTTTTGAGACTAGCACAAACCCTTCCACACCTAGGAGACCTGCAATAAGAGTAAGGGTAGGCTGAAGGTCCTCCTTGAATAAGCTTACGGGCACTAAATCCGCAGAGGGGAGAGTTGTGAAATGGGAGTCAGTAATGGTAGGGATGAAATCGCTCTGTTGCCTCCATGGAAGTTTAGAAAACTGATGGGACAGTGTCATTTCATTAAAATTGACGTAGTTCGAACTGGTAGGATAACAGAGGGATTTTCTGATGATTTCGGGGGAGATTGTGAATATTTTATTCCCCTGAGAAGATAGGAACATGCCCCGATATTCATCGTAAGCATCTCAGAGCCAACAAATGAATTCAACCACTGGGTAGACGGGGGGAGTAATTTGATGATACAGACCAGAAAAAATGACCCTAAACCTATCTCTATTTTCCACATGTTTCCTAAAAAGCTCGGGCTTGACGCTACTAATGGGAAATGGGTATTGCGGGTCTTAGAAGTTAGCTTGCAAATCTGTGAAAGGTTTGGGTCCAGGGGCAACCTTGGACTCATGGACTTAGGGAGTTTCAGGCTCTGATTTCTTCACCTTGACTTTACCCATGACCATAATAAAAAATTTAAAAGCGAAAGGAAACCAGATAGTATAAATGGGAGGAATACCTGTGAAATAGGGATACTGCTCGGGAAAACGACGCAGGGAAATTGACAATGACTAGGCGGACCTGGTACTAGGCGCTCACGCTATCGTTTATACGGTAACTGTAAACAAAGAGTATTTTACCATATTAACTTGCGGAACAGAGCTATACGACTTAAAACAACCCAAGAAATGAGATTAGGTTAATGCTATTAGGGCTGGCATCATAAGGATGCCGACACTGAGACACATGGTATCGAGTCATTTTCTTATCTGGTTTTGGTTAGGTGCATGCCATGCATCCGGTTTAATACCAGTACTGGTCATGTACCAGGTGTCCTAGGACATACCTTACCTTTGAATCGTGGTGACAGCTGTACCTTGGAATCCGACCCACGAAGGACGCGAGACAATCTCTGAATCATCTTTAAACCCACGACCATTTTCTCCACAGAGCACACGAATCCTGGCATCAGTCTTGACACGTCATCAAAATTCCACGGAGGGGGGGGAGACTTTCGCCTTCCCCCTACCATTTGCGACCCCCCGGAATGCTCCGTGCATTTCTTTGTTATGTGCGCATGTGCCGAACACGAGTAGGTCCCACCTTATATCCTTTTCTCCATGCCTTTCAGACTTTCTCTCTTTCGGTTAAGGCCTTTGACCTACTCCCACTTTATTATAAAGTGTGTTTGCCCCCTTTTTATATATGACTCATTTTGATTGCATTTCTCCTTCTCACCCTTTAAAACATAAACCAAGTTTAATACTGTCGGGTAAACTGCCTTTTATAACCCTTCTTAAGACATCAAGGGGTGAATGATATGATCAACATCCGGTAAGCCTCCATGATGGAATACATCTCTTTATCATAGGCAGGGTACTTTTGAATTGTATCATAAAGTGTCTCACTATGATAGGCCACTGGATGCAAGGAAAATTTTAAGAACCCCCTTAAATTTATATGTATAATAAATGGGCGAATCTCCATGATACATAGGAAAAAAGGAAGGTGATTTTATCAATAATATAATGTGTATATATAATTTTTTGGCCAATCTCCAACCATATTATATTATCTTATAAAATAAAAATCGATAATAAAATTCCTGAATGCAGGTGCCTCGTAGAGAGAAGGCAGCATGCCACACGACCCCCCTGCGCCAAGTATTTTTCCTCACCATGAGGCAGCACATGGCTCTGGCTTGGGTGCCATTAAATTCTCCTTGTTGGATTCGAAGCAAGGCGCCATAACAGACACTCAATTCTACATCCATTTCCTCCGTCATGAAATCTCTCCAGTCTGTCCTGGTTGCAGAGCACCTTGGCCATTTATGGGCAATGGCGACAAAGCTCCTCTGTATTTATCCCTCTGCTTCTTTGTCAAGTTGGCTCTCGGCTCTATCTCTTCTAGTTGCGTCTCTGCCCCTCTGTCAGCCCTTCAGACTCCCTCCGCCCACTCGGCCCACGCTGCCTTCAATCTCTTTGATCGCCCTTCACTCTTTGTTCATCCCACTCGGTTTCATTCTCAGAATTATGTCGCATCCATGCCTTTCCTCCATCGTATGCGTTGTCACAGAGGTGGAGGTCAAGGTTCGCCCGCTCGCCCTCCCATCCCTATAATTGCGGAGCGCACAGTGGATTTTTCCTTGGCCATGGATGTGATGGAGGTTCTTGACCCTGATTACCTCTCTGCCCATATTTCTCTCTGAATTTTTGAATCCCAAACTCAACCTTCTAGCTTGGGGTCCAGGAAGAGGATGAGGAAATCAAATCTCTCTCCCTCTTCCCCTCAGAAGCTGAGGAAGATGGTGGCTCTACCCGTCAAAACTATGGAGGATTATTCGGAAAACGATGGCAGTAGTAGTTCAGCAGCTGGGGGAAATGCAGAAGCAACAGGTGCTTGATCCACCTCCACGCCTCAGCAGGATTCGTTGCTTTCCAAGCCATAGGATGACCCCTTCGATTATGGCTGCTACATAGAGGAAGAGCAACCTCCTCAGCAAATTCAATATGCAAATGACCAGAATGCCTAATGCCATGGTTCCTCCTTTTCTTGCTTTTTCTAGCTCAATTCTAGTTTCTATGACTATTTACTTTCTGCACAGCAAACTTGGCTACTGGATTATATTGTTTAACATTGGTTTCCCCTTAAGGGGCAGCTCCTATTATGCTCTATGGATTGTTTTATGGGCTGGTTTCCTCCCCAGGGGCAGCCCCATTTTTATATTTTTGAATTTTCTCTTTCCCACCTGAATTGTCTAACTCAGCAATTCTGGTCTGGAAGTTGCGATGTCCTTTGTATTTTTTGTATCATATATTAGAATTTAGACTTATTTAGAAGAAAGAAAAAAAAAACGAGAACAAAACAAAGTAAACTCAAACATTGGCAAGACCAAACGTTACAAGAAATTTCAGAGTATATTTTACTTCCCTAAGCTAGGAACGAAACTCTCAAACGATGTTGTTGCTACACCAAATATACTCGCATCATAGTTGTTGCTACAATCTAGCGATGTTGGCACCAGCTCCTCTATGGCTTATTCTAGGAACTTTTGTAGTCATGCATGAGGCTTGAGATTGGACTTGGAGAGTAAAGATTATCTATTTTGATTTTCCAATTATGTTATGAGACTACAAGCTATGTAGTTGAATTGAGTAATATTTGTAAATTTGATCATGGAATCATCTTTTAGTTCATTGTTTTGCATACATAAATCAAGTGTCAAATTTTGTGTTCTTATATTGTATGACATGATCTTATGAATTTTGTGTTTTTATAACTTATATGGATTGGAAATGTCATCAGTAGATTTTGTGTTCACAAAAATTTTCCTCTTTGCCGAGTCTGAAAATAGTCTTTGCAAAGTAACCGGCCAGCCGAGTCCGAGTCTGACAACATGAATTCAAATTCCCCATTGGCATTCCCTCCCCCTTTCCAGGCATAGCTGAGAAAATGACGAATAGAGAAACTTCAAGATGAAATTTAGGTATATAGGAAGATAAGAATTAAAATAAGGATGAAGAATGTTTGAATGGACATCAATTTCTTGGAATAAAAACAATAAACAATGCCCTACTTCTTCTCTTTTGTATTGGTAACTTCCCAACTCACATATCCAAACCAAAAATGTCGAAGTGAGCATGAAATTAGAGTTTGAAACACTTTGTTGTTTTGGGGCATATTTTTGGGCCCATCCTAAATGAAAAATTAAGAAATCTTGTTAGTTATTAAAATATCTTTCTTTCATGCTAAAATCATTGTTTCCATACTCAAAATTGGGTTATGCCTCCAACTTCTCCCTGGGTATGACAACGTATGAAAACGTGTTGCAATGAACAATAAGGTATGATGGGGTATGGGCATGTTTCCAATAAATTTTACCAGTACCTTCACATCGCAATTCTAATGGTTTATCTTGATCAAATATGGCGATATACAAACAAAGAACTATATTAAACGTGATATATAGCCAGACAATACCTAATTATTAGTCATCTCAAAACTGCCAAGCACAAAAATTATGTATTATGTTTCATCTTTTTATATCACCAATTTTGGTTCTCAGATCATTCCCAAGAACTTCATTGGACAGACGCATCATCAAAAATATGAACAATTGATCAAAATTTATGCCATTCCATATGCACTCTTAAAACTGAAAATTGGACTGCAAATTGGCAGACAAAAAGTTGTAATGATGCCTATTCATCATATTTATCATCTCTCAAATAGCTTGACAAGAAAAAAATATCAAAACTCATCGACAACCCTGCAAGGGTCGTTAATAACAAGTTAACGACTTCAAAAGGCTTGCTATATAGGGAATTTTGTAGGAATGAATTATTCAACAATAAAAAATGTTATAATTATGGCTATTCATCATATTTATCATCCCTCAAATTGCTCAGCATGAAATATCAAAACTCATTGACAACGCTGCAAGGGTCGTTAATAATAAGTTAACAACTTCAAAAGGCTTGCTATGTAAGGATTTTTGTGGGAATGGCTTATTCAACAATAAATAACAAATAACTACTATTCTAAATTTATTCATAGAAAGATACTACTAATTGCATTAAGATATCATGTTAGGTGGGTTTTTGGGGTGCAATGTTGGCAATCTGAAGTTCCCAATGTGACCAAAGCAAGACTTCTCTCATTGCATCCTTGTTAATATTGTTCTTCTTGGAGAACAGATATATTGGGAACAATAATTTGAGAATTGAAATGAATTTTGTTAACTACAATTTGAATAACCACAAGCTTTCTCAAATAAAATTCTCAAGAGATGCTTGTCATAAAGCATCAAATAATTGACCATAAATGGCATTGTCCTTACTCAATTTTGTCTCATAAAATCCCATAACGCTAGACCACTATCCTTCCCACCAATGTTCAAAACCCATTTGTAACATGTTCTCTCATGGGCTTATAGGGGCTGGTAGGGTATGAGAAATCTCACTTTTTTTAAGTGCTTGAGGGTGTTGACCGAGTTAGAATTTAGGCTATTTCAGTTAGCAGTAGCGGATTGACTGATGACATTCATTATTCTTGACACTAGCAAATTATTTCTGTAATTTTTTATGCAAAGTTAAAATTTAGTAAAAGTTTCCAAAAAAATACATGCTTTCTTAAACGTTCTTCAGTTTATAATGAAAGGTATATCATATCCCGACAGAAAGCAAGAAGTTATAAATGCACCAGTAGTGTCAAATAATAAATAATTTCAACAAAAGGGTCTTATAAACATGATGTTGATTCCTTTGACTCATAACAATAAATCCTAAGACCTAACGAGCCCTAGAAGCATGAAGAACATGCTTTTACCTAGAAGACCATCAGTAAAGAACATGAAACCCATGCTTTAATAAAATAACTTTTTCTTGTTTGTTACATAGGATACATACTGAAATGAGTACAACAACAATTTTGAAGAACGAAACTACTTACATTTTCAACAAATACTTACTCACTCAACCAAAGGTTTAAGACTTAAATATCCTAAACTACTTAGGTGTGTTCACACTAGAAATTTCAGATATATAAGAATTGAAGTGTTAATAAGAAATAAAACTTAGGGAATTATAGCTAAAAGCCTAAAACATGGCATGCACCTTCCAAGAGATGGAATGAAGTGGTATGTAAGTATGAAAGTGAATTTTTCATTGGTGAAACGGTTAAGATGCGATGAGGTACACAAATCACGTAGGAAAAATGATGAGGTGCCATCAAAATGTATGTGTGAAGTGATTTCACCTACGCAAAAGTTTTAATATGCTTGCAATTAAAAAATTGCCTAGGTAAAACTATGGAAAAATGGCATGAACATGAATGAAACGAGGTAAGTGTATTACCACGTCAGAGGATAATAATGAACTAACCATGTAGCACAAGGTGAAAGTGACCAAGATGTGATTATTTGACCACCTTGACGTTGGTTCATGAAGAACATTATGCACCACTGAAGCAACCTCCACTGATAATCTAACCTTGTGAAGGCTAGAATCATCATTCCAACCAAGGCAACCACATTATTATCAAGGAGAATCACTATGCTTATCATTCAGGAAGACCATTACATGAAGGACTACTCTCAACCAAAAATATGTGTGATTGTGGTCCTTGAGCATCCTGAAAGTTACCCCTGAAATATGAATTTACCAATCATGTCAGCATGAAGGGGTAGCAACAACCACCAATGTGATCAAGTGGACAATTACAAGAACATGGTTGTAGGGGTTCTCGACCTGTAAAGACAAAACCCAATTCCAACCTTGACAAATTGATGATATGTTTCTTCAAATAGGGTAAATTATAGTCTCTTCTGAAATATTTATTGACTGGTAGATCATATGTACTAGTTAGAGCCAAGGAGAAAACCCCAATTCAAATGATCGCATGACCAGTATACCTCCATGTCAAGTAGGCAATCACCACTGCATAAGGAATCCCAAAAGCAAGAAACTCTAAAGATTAAGGGAGGAGACTTGGAATTTGAGTTACACACACCAATACCAAACAATTTTAAGAAACAAGCTTGGATATTTAACCTGGGCTCCATAGGTATCCCTATCAATTAGTCCCATGCAAGGAACATTGGTGAGCATACCCTTGTAGCACAAGGTGAAAGTAACCAGGATGTGATTATTTGACCACCTTGATGTTGGTTCATGAAGAACATTATGCACCACTGAAGCAACCCCCATTGATAATATAACCTTGCAAAGGCTAGAATCATCATTCCAACCAAGGCAACCACATTATTATCAAGGAGAATCACTATGTTGATCATCCAGGAAGATCATCACATGAAGGACTACTCTCAACCAAAAATAATTTTGTTTGTGGTCTTTGAGCATTCTGCAAGTTACCCCTGAAATATGCATTTACCAATCATGTCAACATGAAGGATAGAAACAACCACCAATGTGATCAAGTGGAAAAATACAAGAACATTGTTTTAGGGGTTCTCGACCAACAAAGACAAAACCCAGTTCAAACCTTAAAAAATTGATGTTATTTTTCTTCAAATAGGATAAATTATAGTCCCTGCTAAAATATTTATTGACTAGTAGATCATATATACCAGTTAGAGCCAAGGAGAAAAACCCAATTCAAATTATCGCATGACCAATATACCTCCATGTAAATCAGGCAATCACCTCTGCATAAGGAATCCCAACAGCAAGAAACTCTAAATATGAAGGGAGGAGACTTTGAATTTGAGTTACACATACCAATACCAAACAATTTCAAGAAACAAGCTTGGATATTCAATCTGGGCTCCCCAGGTATCCCAATCAACCAGTCCCATGTAAGGAACATTGGTCAGCATACTCTTGTGGTGCATGAAAGACACACCACAACCCTTTACCCTTGTCTTCTATCAATTAACAATGTTACAACTAATGCACACAGCCACCATTAGCAGATCATTAAATGCTTGGAAAAGACTAGTTAATAATTCTAAAGGGTCAAAGATTATGAAAATAAAATTCATCGCTTTGAATGTAGAAATTAAGTGAACCCAGTTTTAAGCTACTAAGTGCATATTTACAAGGGTCAAATAAGGAAGTATACAACATAATAAAGGTATGAAAAATTTGCAATATTTGAATCACCGATCATAATTATCCTTAATAAGCCCTTAGAAGAAGGAAGAGCTCCATTCAAAGAGAGGGTATCCTTGGCTAGATTAATAAGTTAAAAAATAATTATTAATGTCCAACAGAGGACCACAAAATTAGGTCAATAGGACTGTGTTAGGTACCAAAGGAAAATTAAACATATCTAATTGCATCATACTGGAGTGTGGAAACAGTGAGGTGATACAGAGGCATAAGGAGAGATTGCAAAACAGTCTTCTTTATAGCTTTAGTTACTACCAAAGAAGTCACACTCCTAAAATAATTGACATATAGGCTTAAGAATCTGATCAGGATTTACATAAGATTCTTTCCTCCCAACCTGTACAGTAAGCAAGTCCAAGCCTGTGCTCAATTTCAATGGGAACTCTCGAGGTTTCATTCTTCTTGTAACATCAAAGTGCTTTTCCCTGCGATTTATGAAATATAGAATGAAAAAAGAAGCAAAACTAGCACCTTTTCTTGACTCATCAATATGTTGGAGGTTTATTAAGTTCCCAAATGAATCTGGCAACGACATCATGCATGCTTGGAGTCTATTTCTTCAAGGAGTAGATACCAAAAAATTGTTCTGGCAATGTTAGGATGTAAGCTTTCCCCATATGTTCCTTCAATCTGATTGTGCGTCCTTTCAGAGCAATTGTTTCTAACTTTCTAGATGCTTTAACTGCCATATCTTTGGTAACCATACTGAATTGTTGATCACAGGGATTGGGATGTAAGAGACTTCACTGCATTGGGTTCTTACACCCCATCTCATGGCTAGATAGCAAGATAGTTATCAGTAAATTTATAAAGCAGCAAGGGACAGAGGAAATCCTCAGAGAGAAAGATATATCTTTCTCCTCTTCTTCAAGTATGTAATAGCTAATTTTAAGCCTTCTTTGTATGTCTTAAGGAAGTGCTTTAGATATTTTGCAAAATTGGGCTTTCAAATAATCAAAAACATTTTTTCCCTGAAATGTTGCACCAATAGCTATCACAGATAAGGGAAACCCATCACAGGCATCTAAAAATTGTCTAACTACTTCAAATCCCACTACAGGATGTGACTTGTGTAAGGCATGCAGGCCAATAACATTTTGAGAATGTTCTTTATTGATGCTTGTCAACTTTTAAATGGCCTACCTTCTTATTCCTGAGATGGTAAAATCATTGTTAATGTGGCTTGTCAACTTTTAAGTGAAGCAACCTTCTGATTCCTTAGATGGTAAAAATTTAAAATCATCATTGAGGTTTGTCAACTAAAATTAGGTTACCAGAATGAGGGGCATTGAAGGAAATATGTCCTTCACCAGTGAAAAAAATGCATGCAGCTCCTCACCATGATCCATGCCATATAAAAATTATGAGGTTGAAAACATGAAAGATGGTGTCTAAACATCACCATGCCTTCATTGATGTTATATATTGACTGAACCACTCCAATCAAATCCTCATAAATTTTCCTTTGTAATGATGTTAAACAGCTCTTAGCTGCAACTTCTCTTCAGTAAAACAAAAATCAAGATCAATTGTAACCTGATCTTCTCTTCAGTAAAACAAAAAGCAGGATTGATTGTCCATTCAGTTTTACAAATTCATGATTTTCCTGAATGGACACCGGATCAACAAGAGTAGCATGATTTTTCTTTTAATGGCATTCTAATTATAGTTCAACACTACAATCAACTATTTTTTCTGAATGTCAATTTATCCTCATTCACACCTTTCCTTTCATCACATCCTGATATATTTCCCTGAAACAAGCAATATATTTGTTAAAATCCACATGTTCCACCTCTAGAAAATTCATGTCAGTCCGGAAATAATAACATCCTTACCCATATTACTTCAAAGAATTTTATCCTTCTCATAGAATTTTACACTCTCAAATCAGCTTCTTTGTTTACTTTGAGAAAAATTTTGTGTTGCTTATCACACCTTAGACATACACTTACTTCTTGAGTAATATTATCTTCCCACTACCCCTGACACAAATCTTAAAAAGACAAGCAAGTAACCAACAACATAAACTATTGTCTGCATACCAATCAACTTCACACTTTACAAGCATTTTCACTGTAGCTTTCATTTCCCTTAACCTGACATCAAACTATCAAAATTCAAAAGACAGGCCAGCAACCAATATAACATCTTGGTAGCTAAGAGTAAAAATTAGATATATGGATATGAGATTCTAGCCATCTCAAACACAAAAATATTATATGGCTACAAAAAAAAATTCTCAATTGCTCAATTTGGTGAGTCACCAAATATGTACAAAAGAATTCACATTTTTACAATATAAATACAAATGAATATTTTGACACACAATACACTTGATGTTTATGGCTGAATGGGCTAATCATGTACATCATTATTTATTCTAGTTTCCCAGAAAACAAGCACCAATCATCATGTTGTACCAGAGTAATATGATCCTAGTCATAATATTACCATAAACAGCACTCCATTATGATAAGAAAACCACCCTTCTGGTTGTGTTTAGTTATGACATAGCACAACCCATGTTGGCTTCAGGGGTCTTGACCCAAGTTCGGTTTTAAGGTTTGCCAACAAACCTCGATACTATTTTCCCTTTTGGAAATGGCCTGCTTACGCAGGTCAAGGTCTCACCCGAAGTAGTATGGGAGGGTGTTGGAACCAGGTTTCTGCACCCTAAGAGAGAGAGAGAGAGTTAATTAAAGGGGGTCCCTGCGAATCCATCAGCCTTGCACAAGAGGAACCAAACACAAAACCCTTTTACAGTATATCAGTTACGCAAAGATCATAATTAATAGGTAACATAAGTAGAGTGTCTTATTCAGAGCTACACATTCATCATATCGCATCCACGTGCATGCCAATTTATTTCTCAGTATTCGGTAAGAAATGCAATCTTAGCACATAAACATAGCAAATAATCAGAACATAGGAATACTAAAATATCATCAACATATTTCTCATTCATTCATATCCATATCTGACTTACAGACTCTATGACCAACCCGCGCACACAACCAGTGGGGTCCACACACAACAGGACTTTAGGGTCTTCGTGCACATAGCCAGTAGGAGCCCTTACCTAGACACTTGAAAAAAGATCACAAGTTCGTATCCAAGCTTAACTTATCTCCTTTCCTTCTACCTCTAGACTCGATTTACCTATCTATTTATAGCATCTTAGCCTACGTACTTCTATGGTATGCAAATCGTGGTTTGCAGAATCCTGGTCTAACCTTTGACCCATTACAACACATAGGAGCTTCGACCCGCCCCAAAGCCCCTACGCTAGAACAAATATTACTAAAATATTATAAAACTAGACCAAAAATGCGGTTAGGGAACCTCGTTCCAACAGTCCCCCAACACAATCTTGTGACTTGTCCCGAGTCACAGTGCCGGTGGGGTCTTCATCGTTTCCTTGAGTTGCTCGACAGCGGCAGTCAACAAGGGAAGAACACAGATTCTCTGCACGACAGCAGTCTGTGCAATGTCAAAAAGCTTCTGCAAAGTGGGGCCTTCAGTTGTAGCAGTGACAATGTCCAAGGTCTGGTTCAACTGTCGCACGGCCCCTTCTAACTCCTGCGAAATTTTGAGAGCTTCATCAGCCTAAGGCATCAGATGGTCGCTGAGTAACTGTTTCTTACGCTGGAGCCCCACAATTTCACTTCTGAGCGCGTGGCTGGTCCAAAGGTGCGCTAGTCACTGGATTGGAACAAGGGTGGTCATAGTGGCTTCCATCTGCTCACAATCCTATTCCTTTTGGTGCTACTCCTAATCGATTTGGCGAAGGAGAGGGTCATGCTGCACCCGGGACCATACTTCCATAGCAGCCTCAAACAGAGTGATTCCCTGACTGATCTATGTGGGAATAGTGTTTGTTGCTTCCGTGACCAGTGCAGCTCGTTGGGTGCATACTTTTAGGGGGGACTCAGGTTGTAGCTTTCCCTACAACGATGCTATCTGAAGTTCAAAATCAGCCTTAACAAGTTGTACCTCATTCTGAGATGCCTTCAAGGTAGTGACCAAGCCCTCAACCTTGGCCTGTGGCACAATGGAGGCAGGAATTACTTCCAGCATGTCTTCATAGTACCGGTCTATCAACTATTCTAACGCAGCCTGCTGCGCTATGGCGGCAATGTGTATCGCTTGGGCCTGGGCGGCTTCAGCGGTTTGAGTCACAATATTCTTCTCAGCCTCACTAAGGTGATTTTTCGCTCAGAGCTCTCTGTGCTAGAGTTCACTAGTGACGGAGGTAAATAAATCATGTAGTTGCGCACCCGTCAAGCGCCCGACATCAAGATCGACTGAAGAGCATGCCCGGACTTGGTTACATAATTCTGCAGGTTCCATTGCAAACGCAGTACCTGGGAGGGGGAAGATCCGGCTATCCATGATGGTGGTCAGGGCTGTAACTATAGCTGGTTGGCCTGCTTGATTCGGCCTCTCTTGCTCCACACTCGCTTGACTCTGCCTCGCTTGATCCATGCTCGCTTGAAGGGTGTTTTATTTTTTTGGAGAGCCTGTAGCTCTGATTGAAAAACTTCTACAGCGGCCTTGTACTGTGCTTCCAAAGAAGCCCATCAATCCTCAAACACAACGGTGACGGCGTTAGAAATCTGCTCAAGGACATCCTTTGTCAATGTAACCTCTATGTCTGTGCCAGGCTGAATAGCCTTATGCTTCTTCCTAGATCCCTTAGGCGGTTTTCTAGTGCATTTGAGACCATGCGGGGACGATTTTTTTGCGTCATCAAACCCATTAAGGTTCTGATCCAACGGAGACTCTAGTTCTAGTTGCACGGTAGCACTCGCGGGGGTGGTGGGGGTTGTGCGCTGCGTTGAAGCAGGAATTGTTGAATCCGTCGTTGTGGCGGGCGAAGTTGTATCTTTTTATGTTGCGTTGTGGCCGGATGTGCCCGTTGTGCCTGGACCAATTGTCTGGGCTACGATCTTCCACTTAGGTGGCCAAGTAGAAATTACCTGGTCAATATCTGCTTTGGTGGTCATAAACAGAAGGTTATACCAGGCGAGAACTTTGTGGGCCCGAATCTGCACTCTATGCATGGTCACTTAAAATGTCGCAATATGCTTGTATTTTTGTAGACCGTCGGGGACAAGCACGGCTGGGAATGAATTTTCGCGGCCACGGTTTGATCATAGAGTACCCAAAAAGTATTATTCTCCTCAACCCACTTTGGATCCTTTGAATCCCAAAGGTTAGAAAACTACACTCCTTCACACATGCCTAGCTCGAGAGGGGGGAATATTACTTCTTCAGGTGTCTCCCACGCAACTAAGGAAATTAGCAGTATCAGCCATGAGTAGTAGAAATGTTTTCCTTGATCCTGGGCCTAGCGCACATTGTCGAGGAATTCGTCAACAAGGTACTACGACCAGTTGAAACAAGCTCCCTTTTCTCATCTGTCAGTGAGTTGAATTACGTGGGCAGGGGCAGCCATCGCCTGGAATTTGCGCATCAATTTGCATGCAAGTAGCAGGGTACCCATGAGCATCCCTCGCTCGCTAATTGTATCGATCTGAAATCCTTATTTGTTGTGTGTGACATGGTATCTTCTCGGACATCTTCAGCAATATGTGCTCAAATTTATTGCCAATTCCTTCCTTAGGATTTGGCCCCTGCATGGGGAGGTCGGTTATTCGGTGAATTAAATCAGCATCAATTGGTATGTGACCTTGGAGCCATAAGCACCCATCGTGGACGAGTACCATCAGCTGACAAACAATCAGGTCAGTGATATTATATCGGCCAAAGTGGGGGATGCGTAGTAGGTTTAAGATCCTTGACTCGGCCAAACCTCGTACCCATGCCATTGGCTCAACCTTTAGCGTGTTTCCATCCATTACCCATTCCAGGTATAGCTCTGGAGCTAGTGAAGGGAAGGCGTCCAGGTTTCCCAGATCATGATCATTGAATTTTATGAGGGGGAGGCCACCGTACATCTCTCCTTGCAGGGGTACCTCCTCCGAAACTAGAGGCATCCGTAGGCAAGCACGGACGACATCAACATTCTTGGGGGTGCGCGTTGTTGTCTTGTGTGGCTTAACATAAGGCGGCAGCCAGGTCGGCGAAGTCTAATGCAGGCCTTCCTCTGTGTGTGTCATAAGGCGCTTGGATGAATCAGGTGATCGTCCCTTAGGCACTTTATGGGGGGAATGCACAATTCGGGGAGATGTACGAGGTTTCCCTCCAGCCCACTTTGCCTATTTTACTTTCCTTTTTCCCTTCCATTTTTCCGGGGTAGAGATGACCTCCTCTGTTTCAGGGGTTACTTCAAATACTTGATCAGATCCAATTTCCCCAGAAGTTGTGACAGGTAGAGACTCATTGGGGTTTGTAATAGTCATTCTTGCTTGGAAGATGAATTCGGCATTGCTATTATCAGAAGGAGTAGCTCGCTCAGACATGCGGATGGAAATTATACAGACTAGACGATATTCACCAAGGTGGCCAAGGCGTGAGAGTTTCAGACAGCAAACCAACCCTTGTTACCAACAGTCCTCTTCTTATAGCCCATGAGGGTGGAAAACGGATTGATTAGCCTTAATTGCACTCCATCATTATGGAAACGGTAAAATATCCTCGTAAATTTCCACATTAAATGCCCATTGCTCATTCCATTGAACGGTAAACTTGGTTTTCCACACCAATGCCCCGTGTCAACGGTGTTGGCCGGATAAATCGTTCTTGCGGACAAGACCGATCTCCCTAGTGTCAGAAGACAATCTAGCAACAAACGAACAACTAAGTTTGTCTTTCTCTAGATATATTCATTTTACAATTAAATGCTATGAAGGTGTCGATCCTACCTTAGATCCAAATGCTTATTTGCGGTCACAGTGCTTCTGTTGCATCAATAATCCTTCGTCGCAACAAGGGCCCTTTTGTTACAAAAAAGTATTATCTTACGTTGATCTGCAATCACAAACAAGAAAATATCAATAGCACCTGTATAACAAATAATTATAAAACATACCTATCATAGTGATCAAGGAATCTATGAAATAAACGATCAAATGACAGCTTATTGAATTAAACAATCGAACGACAATTTATTGAGAAAAACAGAACTTGATTGTATTAATCTTAAAATATACAGAAGAACCTTACAACCTTAGCCTTGATGTTCTAAAGGCCTTCCCGGGGTCCGAAGCAGGAATCTCCTCTACTTTGATAAGTCTTGCACTCTTCCTTCAGAAGCATAAAGAGGTATGTGATCTTTCCTCTCAAAAGCTCAGCAGAAGGAAATCTAAATCTCAACAGCACTTCAGCTCAAAAATCTTCTCCAAAAAACTTCTTCAATCCTCAAAATCTCAATCTCCAAAAGCTTAACTTCTTGAACTTCCCCCAAAAGGCTACCCAATGCCTCCTTTTATAGAGCAGATGAGGAGGTTAGGATTCCACCATTAAAGGGATAGAACCCTCCTTCAAAGGGATAGGCTCCTCACATCAAGGGATTAGTTCCTTGAGGTGTGGGATACATGCACCTTATCAAAGCGTACTCATCCCCAAAAAATCTCATCCAGAACCTTCTAGAATTGACCAAAATTCAACTTTTTTGGCTTAATTTCGCGCATTTTTTACTTTACAGGGGTACCGCACCTATAACACTGGAAAAATGCGTTCTAGAACGCAGTTTATCTTCACCTTACCTGCGTACCCTAGCTAAAAACGCAGGCAGGCTTCATATTAACTGCGTACCCAAGGTTTTTTTGAGCTTTTTAGGGTTTTTTCTCCAGTTTCAGGGCATGGAATGAGGAACAAAGGTTGTAAGACTTGCAAAGGAGGCATGTATGAGTGTTTAATGAGCTCATACAGTCAGCAGAATGTCAAGGTGACATTTTTAGTGTAACAGATTGCCCCCTAAAGTGCGAAGTCTGGAATAGATGAAGATGAAGTCTGTCATATATGAAGAGTGAAGTACTTTATCATTTCAAGGATCATCTTGTGGACACCCCAGTCGGAACCTGTAAAAACATTCAATGCAAAATATATATATGTAATCATATCATCACTGAGGTAGGCATTCCCATACTCAGATCAAAAACTAACTAGAACTAACTTAAATTGTTCTGATACAGTAATAATTTTGAATACATCATCAGTATAGACATACGTAGACACAGTATGGACGCAGCCATCTGTTTATGAATATTCCACTGTATAAATGATAACAAAAATTCCTCGCAGCCTGGATGGTAGAAACTAGATCCAGGGTCTTGATTTTCGCTTCCCGAACTAGTACGATTCTATCCATGCGATTAAATGTGTTGAAGTTGAACATGGTAGAAACCACTTGATTACCAGTCAATGATGTGAACTGTTAACAAGTGTGAGAGAAACCACCAGTAATGTCAATGGCTCTCAAAGTACTCAGTACAATCCATGAAATGTGAATGAATGAGTTGAAGTCGAACATGTCACGGAATCATTCGATTGAAGGTCAATGATGCAACCTGTCGTCGAAGGCGAGAAACCTGCCATTGAGGCATGCAGATTTCAAGGTACTGACGATTTCTGGATCAACTTCCTAGATAATGAGCTGTCGTCGATAGAAAGTGATCCGTCGTAGGCAAGCCCACAACACAAAATCATAGATCAAGTTTTGAAAATATATTGGCAAGGACTGACTCAGGGATGGTCAAAATGGAAGACAGATATTTTGCAGATGAATGGTTTATTTGAACTGTCCTCTTGAACACATAACGACACTGCAGATGGCTTGGTGACAATTGACCCAAAGCTAATACCCAGAAACCGGCTGAAGACTTTCAATGTGGTTTGATTAACTGTTAGGCAAAGGACTTTCCCAACCCAGGTGGACAAAAAGTGTCATGTTCAAGAGTGGTTAACGGCTTTCCGAATAATCAAAATGTAACAAACAGGTTCGTTTTTCTCTCTTTTCCCCCACCATTTCTGGCAAGTACCTCTTTATTTTTGACAAGCTTGAGGAGGATAACATTTGTTTGTTTATAAGCTCATCCTTCGGATGAGTCCAACTTAGTTTAAGATTCAAACCCTAAGAAGGAGTGGTTCAAGCCTCGTTGGAATTAAACAGTCCTTTATCATGTTTAACGAGTCCAAGATAAAGAGAAACTCTGTTTTTCAGTTTTAGGAGTCAAGAAAAACTTAAGAAACTCCATGGGTGTTCTTTCGTATGTTTAGTCTCTTGTTCCAAAAAGGATAAAATAATGTGGGAGAGAACTCTGTTGACTGTAATTAGTCAACGTATACCTTTTTCGTAAATAGTCCATTTCAATCCGTAAAGGGGTAAACTTATACTGAAAGGACAATCATTCATTTATTTTAACGAGTTCGAATAGTCATTTGCTCGGCAATCTTTTCAAATTTCGAGAGTCTGAAAAGAGCTTAAAAGAGGACTCCAGGTTTTCGCTTTTTCATAAGTTTTAACGAGTTCGAAAAAGGGATAAAAATGTACTCATGGTTTTCACTTTTTCGTAAGTTTTAACGAGTTCGAAAAAGGGATAAAAATATACTCCTGTGGCCGACTTTCAATTTAATTTACAAGCAGGAAAAGACGGAAAGAACTCGGTATTTTTTTCTGTTTTACGAGAATGAAAAATAGCAAAATGATCTCGGGATTTTCATGAGTTTAACGAGTCTTGAAAATAACCGAAATCGACTCAAGATAGGTTTCATTTTTACAAAAGCTTGAAACAGAGAAAAACTATGCTTCAGAGTAGTTTCATTTTTACACAAGCTTGAAACAAAGAGAAAACTGTGCTTGATGCCCCCCAAGCGTAACTGCTAGAGCGCATGCCCCCCCAGCTTCATTTCATTCAACTAATAAATAGCTGGATGGAATGAAGGTTCATTTACGAGATCATATGAAAGACCCGACCTAAAAACTAACCTAAATCTATTACTTAACATATACGAGGTCTATTCAAAGACTCGACTCAATTAGGGGAGGATTTGTTTCATTTTTTAATGAGCTTGACACAAATAAAAACTATGCTCATGGCAACGTGTTTCATTTTTTAACGAGGTTGACACAGTAACAGGAACTATCCTCAGCTAACTACTTATTTCTAATCTACCTACACTGACTGATTCCTTTTTTAATGAGGTTGACACAGGAAAAGAACTGTCCTCATACCTGATTCATTTTTTTAATGAGGTTGACTCAGTAACAGGAACTATCCTCAGACCAACTGATTCATTTTTTAACGAGGTTGACACAGGAAAAGAACTGTCCTCATACCTGATTCATTTTTTAATGAGGTTGACTCGCACGTAAACTATCCTTTGCACTCAACTGATTCATTTTTTAACGAGGTTGACACAGGAAAAGAACTGTCCTCATACCTGATTCATTTTTTAATGAGGTTGACTCAGTAACAGGAACTATCCTCAAACCAACTGATTCATTTTTTAATGAGGTTGACACAGGAAAAGAACTTTCCTCATAAACTATTTATTCTAATCTACCAATCTACTCTCTACAATCTACCTACATATTTCATTTTTTAAGGAGCTTGACACAAGACAAGAACTCTGCTCCAGACACCTGTTTCATTTTTTAACGAGGTTGACACAGTACAAGGAACTATCCTCACCCTCACTGATTCATTTTTTAACGAGGTTGACACAGTACAAGGAACTCTCCTCACACTCACTGTTTCATTTTTTAACGAGGTTGACACAGTACAAGGAACTCTCCTCACCTACATGTTTCATTTTTTAACGAGGTTGACACAGTAACAGGAACTATCCTCACACTCACTGATTCATTTTTTAATGAGGTTGACACAGTACAAGGAACTATCCTCACCACTGATTCATTTTTTAACGAGGTTGACACAGTAAAAGGAACTTTCCTCACCTCACTGATTCATTTTTTAACGAGGTTGACACAGTAAAAGGAACTTTCCTCACCACTGATTCATTTTTTAACGAAGTTGACACAGTAAAAGGAACTTTCCTCACCTCACTGATTCATTTTTTAACGAGGTTGACACAGTAAAAGGAACTTTCCTCACCTCACTGATTCGTTTTTTAACGAGGTTGACACAGTAAAAGGAACTTTCCTCACACACTACTTCTAATCTACAGCCTGTTGGAGGTTTCCTCAACACAATTAACATTTACAGCCATGGTTGGTTGGTTGACTTCTTTCTTATCTCGCTTCTTCTTCTTCTTCTTCTTCCCTTTCTTCTTCTTCACCACCTGGTTACTAGCGTCAAGGCTTTTACCAGGTAAAGAGGAAGAAATGGAGGAAGAAATATTAGATGAAGAAGGTAAAGGGTCAACAGAAGGTTGGTGATGTTGAGATGGTGAACTCTGTTTAGGTGAAGCATCCGGTTGAGGTGGAACAATTGGAGTATTCGGGGCCAACGAAGTTGAAAATAACCATATCGGTAAACCTATTGTAAATCCAGGTAATGAGAAAGTAGCCATATAAGGAGGACCAACATTTCCAAAGCAAGGAAAAGTACTAGGAATCTCGTTAAGAGGGGTTCCTTGGTTGGTAAATTCCGGAACAGTTGCCATTATATTCAACTTCAGTGAATTTTATTAACAAATTAAAACTAAAATTAACAATTAACAATTCACACCTAAAAATTAAAATTCACAATTCACACCTATGGTCTCTAAAAGTAAAAACAAACAAATTAACACGCGCTATCAAATCTAGGAGTCAAACCACACACAAACAGTAACTTCCCGTACTAAAAACACTAGTTGGTGATGAAATCCAACATCGTAGAATTTAATACAGAAAGGGCGGTTGGAACAGTTACCCCGACAATCTGCTTAATGAAACAGACTGGCACAAGTTTCTTCACAAAACCATCTCGTGTGAAGAGAACCCCCCAGAGAGTCCAAGTGAGTCTAGTCGACGTCTGCTCCAGGTACAGTGGGATCTTCCCTCCACCGTCACCTTAGGAAAGAATCCTATAGATTATGGCCACTAAGGTTACCAACAAAAACAAATATACCTGGGGGAACAGTCTACGATCCGATACACACGCAAGGGCAGAGTAACAAAGCTCAATCCCCTTGAAGGCTCCTTGACATAATCCAAGGTTTACCGACAAGTGACCCCAGGCTCCTCGACAATGGTCTATCCGAGGTTTACCATTGTTAATACGTGTATATCTTCTATTGTTCCCAATGAGGAAGGATTGATTACCTCACTGGTTCAGATATGATCTCATGCTTGACTCCTTTAGGAGGAGCTTCCCAGAGCATACATGCAACAATTGGAATTTTTCCTACCGCAAGATCGACTACTTGTTTGTTTTAATGTCTTGGAGAGTTAACTAAAAGCTATTCCAAGACACTAGCCTAAGCTATGTTGGTGGAAAGAGCCCTAAAAATGTAAAAATTACTAGATGAATTTTAATTAAGCGCTGTGTTATTTAGGCTGTTATTACTCAAAAGGGTAAATGGATATGAAACCAATGGTGTTATGACCCGAACCAAAATTGAATGCAATCGAATATGATAATGTAATCTTTTCAATTCGATGAATCCTAACTAAAGTAAGGAGAGAGTTTCCATATACTTCCAACAATGCAAAGATTGATAAATAAGAGAAAATATAACAAATTCTCTAATGCACTAATTTCTTCAAGAAAAACTAATGCAAATCAATCCCAAAACAATTTTTAAAACAAGCATAAAAACATCTAAATTCAAATCAAAGAAAAAATCTAAATCTACAATTGATTTTTCAGAATGTAAACTATGCAATTGTAATCTATGCACAATTCACTTGAAAAGTATGCAAATGTAATCTATGCACATTTTTCATTCATATTCGGAAAATGAGAATTCTAATTATGCAAATGTGATCTATGCAAGAGAATTCTCAAACACAAGATGATTCTAATGTAATCTAAGAACCAATCAAGTGGAAGTCAAGAAAATCGGGTGAGAGTTCCAAAGATCAAAAAACACTCAAAGGCGATTAACACTCATACACAAAAACAAAAGCAAAAAGATGCAAAATTGTGAAAAGACTGAGACAAACCTCCAAATAATGACCAAAGGAAATCAAATTAAGAATTTCTTCAAAAAAGAGACTCAAAACACCCAATTAACTTAATGGAGATTGATGAGATGAAGAATTGCTGAAAGAAATTCAGAAACAAGAGATTTTTGACAGAAAAATACAGATCTGGGTAGATGCTAAGAATCCTAAATTAAATCTAAACTAAACTAGAAAAAAGAAATCTAAATTTTTTCCAAAATTTAACAGGGTCCGCAGGCTTCCAGAAGTAACAGGTGCGGTCCCGCACTGTTTACTTAAGGAAAGTGCGGGGATGCCCGCACTGTGTGTGAAGACAAAGTGCGGTCCCCTGAAAACTTCAAGAAAAACATAAAAGACTTCAAAACTTTCAAAAACAAAGAAAAACTAAGCTACCCAGGCAGATATCTATCAATCAAAAACCAAGAAAAACTTTTCCTCAAATCAAAATAAAAGAGAACCAAAAACAACAAGTTTCAATCCCCCAGTGGAGTCGCCAATTTGTTGGCCGGATAAATCGTTCTTGCGGACAAGACCGATCTCCCTAGTGTCAGAAGACAATCTAGCAACAAACGAACAACTAAGTTTGTCTTTCTCTAGATATATTCGTTTTACAATTAAATGCTATGAAGGTGTCGATCCTACCTTAGATCCAAATGCTTATTTGCGGTCGCAGTGCTTCCGTTGCATCAATAATCCTTCGTCGTAACAAGGGCCCTTTTGTCACAATAAAGTATCATCTTTCGTTGATCTGCAATCACAAACAAGAAAATATCAATAGCACCTGTATAACAAATAATTATAAAACATACATATCATAGTGATCAAGGAATCTATGAAATAAACGATCAAACGACAGCTTATTGAAATAAACAATCGAACGACAATTTATTGAGAAAAACAGAACTTGATTGTATTAATCTTAAAATATACAGAAGAACCTTACAACCTTAGCCTTGATGTTCGAAAGGCCTTCCCGGGGTCCGAAGCAGGAATCTCCTCTACTTTGATAAGTCTTGCGCTCTTCCTTCAGGGGCAAAAAGAGGTATGTGATCTTTCCTCTCAAAAGCTCAGCAGAAGGAAATCTAAATCTCAACAACACTTCCACTCAAAAATCTTCTTCCAAAAAACTTCTTCAATCCTCAAAATCTCAATCTCCAAAAGCTTAACTTCTTGAACTTCACTTAACCCAAAAGGCTACCCAATGCCTCCTTTTATAGAGCAGATGAGGAGGTTAGGATTCCACCTTTAAAGGGATATAATCCTCCTTCAAAGGGATAGGCTCCTCACATCAAGGGATTAGTTCCTTAAGGTGTGGGATAGATGCACCTTACTAAAGCGTACTCATCCCCAAAAAATCTCATCCAGAACCTTCTAGAATTGACCAAAATTCAACTTTTTTGGTTTAATTTCGCGCATTTTTGACTTTACAGGGGTACCGCACCTATAACACTGGAAAAATGCGTTCTAGAACGCAATTTATCTTCACCTTACCTGCGTACCCTAGCTAAAAACGCAGGCAGGCTTCATATTAACTGCGTACCCAAGGTTTTTTGAGCTTTTTAGGGTTTTTTCTCCAGTTTCAGGGCATGGAATGAGGAACAAAGGTTGTAAGACTTGCAAAGGAGGCATGTATGAGTGTTAATGAGCTCATACAGTTAGCAGAATGTCAAGGTGACAGTTTTTAGTGTAACAAACGGCTAGATTTTTCCTCCACGCCTAACCCCTACACTTGCATCGCATCCACTCGCACCACCTGTCCTATGCATCATCCATGCGCACCCATTTCTCTCGCCGCCTTTTTCGTGGCCTAATGCGAACAACATCTGTGATACAGCTACTCCAGCAATATAGTCATTTGATCGACACCGAGGAGTCCCTATAGGGTTTCAGATGATTCCCATTAACATATCCTGGCAAAAAATCTCTACGCAGTGTAGCCAATCTGACCGCACCTCCATTGGTTATTTCCTTCACTAAATACGGACCCAGCCAATGCTTACGTAACTTCTACGGGTGTCACGCAAACTGGCTATTGTAAATTAGTACCAATTCATCCTCCATAAAGACCTTCTGCCGAATGTGTCGATCATGCCATGATTTTTCACAAGCCTTCTGAACCTGTTGGTGGAACTGAGCAATGAACCAATCTTCTTCTAGGGCCACCAGTTATTCTAAGCATTCCTCCATGATGTCTGCATCCGCCATATTTGTGAAAGCCAAGATGCACAGGCTAGGAACAATGTATTCCATAGGCACGATGGCCTCCTTCCCGTAGACCATTCTGAAGGGTTTTTTCCCGTGACTTTCTTACATGTAGTCCTATAGGCCCACATTACAAAGGGGATGCGTACATCCCAGTCACTTCAGTCCACGTTGCAAACCTTATTGAGTGCATGTTCCCAAATTTTATTGAGGGCTTCTACGGTCCCTTTTTCCTGGGGATGATATGAGGTACTCTTTTCATGGTGAATCTGGAATTCCTCAGTCAGAGCCATAATAGTTTCATTAAAAAAATGCGTACCTCTGTCACTCATCAGGATCTTCAGACATCCAAACCTGGTCAGAATATATTTAAAAATCAAGTGTGCAGCAGTATCCGTAGTACAATCCTTGACAGCTTTTGCTTCCGCCCATCTGGTGACATAATCCGTGGCAGTAATAATATACCGGACACCGGTCTTCTTTCCCGGGGGATTTATGGGTCTAAAAAAATCTGTGGCTCACTTTTCAAACTCTTGCAGGGCCATCTGCAGTTGCAAAGGCATCTCATCTCGTCGTGAGGGCTTCCCAATTCATTGGCATGCGTCGCAGGCCCGACAGTATACATGGGCATCATTGTGTAAAGTGGGCCACCATAGCCTGGCCCTTAATACTTTCTGTGTAGTAGCTTTACCTGCATAATTTCCTCCTACAATTTCTCCATGGGCTTCAGCCAAAATAGCTTGTCTCTCATGTTCGAGTACGTACCTTCGCAGCAACTCGTCCACTCCCAACTTGTAGAGTTGTCCCGCGATTATAGTAAAATCGGCTGCGCGGGCGACCAGTTCCTTTTTTTGCGGTACTGAATCGCCATCAGGTGCCTTACCTGTGGTCAAGAAGTGGATAATATTGGCAAAGTGTTCATCAACCACCTTGATAGCAAACAGTTGTGCGTCAGGTAATCCTTCTTCTAGGTTAGTTGGCTCTTCCCCATTCTCGATCCTGGACAAGTGATCCGCTCTGACGTTCAACCTCCTTGGTCTCACAATGATTTCAAAATCATACTCCTGAAACAGCAACAACCACCGACAAATTTTTCCCCCCCACACAGGCTTATTAACCAGGTATTTTAAAGCTGAATGATCTGTGAACACTTTTAAATGTCCATGTAATAAATAGTGCATGTATTTTTGTAGGGCATACACCATTTCCAACCCTTCACATTACGTGGTATAATAGTTACGCTTCATGCTCGAAAGCTTCCTGCTAGCAACTGCCACCGGGTGGTCAATGTCCCCTTCTCCAAGCTGTGCCAAGACAGCTCCTAATGTGATCCATGACGCATCCACATGTACGTGAAAGATCTTTGCCCAATCGGGGAATATAAGAATAGGTGCAGTCACCATATTTTATTTTAATAGTTTGAAGCTCTTCTGACATTCATCGTCCCAAAAAACGAGACATCCTTTTTTATTAATTTCTCCATCAGAGCGGTAATCAAAGCGTACCCCTGAATAAACTTCCTATAGTAATCAGTGTGGTTGGGGATGGAGCGCAGATGTTTTTAAGTAGTCGAAACTGCCAAATTGATGATAATCGTGATCTTGGCTGGGTCAACCATCAACCCCTGCTAACACACTAGGTGTCCTAATAGAATCTCGAATGGGACACAGAATATGCATTTCTTGATGTTTAGCGAAATTCGATGCTTCCTATAGGCATTCAAAATCATGCGCATATTCGACACATCGTTATTTATTAACCCAAAAATTGTACAATCGTCAAAGTATACTTCCAGGAACTTGTGAATGAATTCCTTGAATATAGCTACAACAATGCGTGAAAATATGGAAAGGGCATTATTTAGTCCAAATGGCATGACAGTGTACTGGAATGATCCCCACTCAGTTGTGAAGGTTTTCTTGTTGTGATCTTCGGGTGCTATGCAGATCTGATGGTACCCTGAGAACCCATCACTAAATGAGTAAGCTTCCTGACCTCCCACATTATCTATGATTTCATCAGAGAATGGCATAGGGAAAGGATCATGTACACAGGCATCATTCAACTTGCGCAGATCTACACAGATCCTTATCTCTCCTTTAGTATTTTTTTCCTGGACCACCATAGGACTTACCCAATCTGACTTCTCTATTGGTTCCATAAAACCCGTGGCCACCATTTTCTCAATTTCCTCCTTAAATTTTTTATTGTATTTCGGGTTAGGTGATAGGGACGTTGTTTGACCGACCACGCATCTGGCTTCAATGTAATCCTCATGACCGCCATATCCCTTTGAGTTCACATAATTTGGTAGGGAATAGATCCTGATATTCAATTAGCAATTCTGCAATCTTTCCCACCGTGCCCTCATTCCAGTAATCCCCAATCCTGGCCATCTTGGGCAGCTCTTTCGTGCTAATATTGACTTCCTTTAGTTTTAAAGGTTTGGTAACATCAACCGCTTGCAACAACGAACCTGCAATAGCACGTTCTCCTTCTGACTCTGTGATAGTGATATTTTGGGGGTCCTCATCACAGTCTTCTATTGAAAAATTTATGTAGTTTACAATGTCCTCTATCTACGCATCCCAGGCTGGCATAGTATACTCTTGCTTAGGGAGGGACTCATTGAAGACTAGAGCATCTATATCTTGTAGGGCTTCATCGAGTTGCTTAGTTCCTCCTGTTAATCCAAGCTTCATTATAAAATCCTCAGCCACTGTACCCCAGTGTCAGGTACGTTGGTGTAGTTCCGCATCCAAATACCAAGTGGTAGGGATTGGTCCCAACGTGTGAACAAACATATGGACCCATTCATTCCAGGCGTTCCCCTTCCATACTTCCATCTAGAGAGCCAAGTGCTTGTGTGGATCCCCTCGTCCCGAGAAGAGTTCCATTGGCATTTTGACTAGCAGATCAAATCGTAATATCATCATCCTATGACATTCCTTCTAGTCCTAAAAATCACCCTTATGGGTTTCCCACCAGCGCGCGGGAGTTGCGCGCATGGCCAATTCAAGGGCCCAAAATCTCTGTTTTTTAGGGAATTTTGCTTCAATTTCCTTGAGGAACTCCTTAACATTACCAGAACCATCAAAGTAGGGTAGTTCTCTTACCTCTGAGGAGATGCATCGGAATATTTTTGTCACCTTAAGACACCTTAGCGCAAATACGTCATGCAGCCGTTTTTGCCAATTTTCTATCTCCTCGTAAGCATTCGTTGTCTTTTTCCCAAAATAACATGCCATCAGCCGTGGGGTTGATCCAGTCATCATCCCTAGCGATCAGCTTGTATATGTGATCAACATCCTCTTCCTCCCATACTAATTCAGTGTACTGCTCCCCTTCTGCTAGATCTAACGGAACTATCACCCTTGTGCCTTTACTTTCAAATATCACGCTTCTTATTTTTAAATTAATGATATCGCCCATGTCAATATCCCAATCCAGGCCTAAGAGCGTAGGGTAAGGGTCCATGTCATCCACTATCTTAATTACCTCAAAATCAGCGTAAACTTTCACACCTGCAATATCTACCACAACCTTTGGCAGTCGTCCCAGTGGGATAATATTTGAGTGATTAGCCATTTGTAGCTTAATAGTCAACCATTCTAGCTTAGGTTCTCCTATTCTTTGCGAGGTTTGCTTGGGTAGGACATTTTCATCTGATCCTAAATCAAGGATGACTTGATCCATTTCGTAGTCTCCAATATATGCAGTCATGCGCATTTCCCGTCCCATCCTTTTTTTGTTTTTGTATAGCTTGTTCACATTTTTAACCTCTGGTTGTAAAGAAACATTTTTTGTGCACCTATCTATTAGTGCAACAGCTTCATAGATGCCTGGAGGAATGGTTTAACTGCTTTGACTGCTTTTGAATCTACCATACTCTTTGCAGTAGGTGCTTCGTCTTTGTTCATCTCCCTCTGAACTTCTATGAAGGTTTCTTTCTCCTTTTTCAGATCTAAGCTTTTCCTTTTTCCCGCAGCTTTCCGAATTAGTGATTCAGTCGTAGCCTTTTCTGCAGCTCCCCCGGTGTTAATGTCGTTGCACGTGATCACATTAATGCATGGTCCATCATCTTGTGGTTTTTCCTTAACCCTCTGCACATTCTGCATGGGTGTCTATTGTTTCTCCTGCATTTTTTCTATTAATATCGGGCAATCTTCAATGACGTGATCAAACTACATGCAATATCTACAGGACTGGCACACAGGGTTTGGGTAATCTCGTGAAAAATGTCCCATGTCTCCACAGTTGTAACAAATCAGTTTTCCTCGTCCTCAACCTGCACTCCCCCCGCTCCCTTCTCCCCTTCCTCTTGCGGGAGATCCTCCCCATCCAGAAGGAGATAGTGGTGATGAGGGGTCTGCCTGCATCCTGTATAAGTTTCCCCTATCTACCATGAGGTCGAGTGTTTGGAAATTTTTTTCGTCATGACCCACAAACGAGCAAAATCTTCACCACTGTTGTTTCAATTCTGGAACATAAGCACCCAACCGTGAGCAGTGATATGTATCATGCCTTCCTGCTACCTGATAATTAGAGCACCATAGCATAGGACTGTTGGGGCCAGCCATTTCCCTAGGCCGTATAGGGCTCGATCCCCCAGCCTGCATTTAATCCAATAACAAGGGGCATTGATCCTTAGTATGTCCCGACACCCTACAGCGTATGCACCAAATATCCAAACTAGCTTCCTTACTGCCATCCTTTCACAAGTTTTGAATTTCTAAGTGCATTGCCTCTAGCTAGATTTGGATCTGTAGAGCTGCGAACTACGTATCATCTCTTGGCGCAACTTCTAATTTCATGGAAATTTCCAGAGCTTCTTCTTAGGAGCCAATCTTCTGCTATCCCATGGGTCCTCGCAGGTGTGGTAATACAATAGAGATAAACCATTCCTTGTGTTGCTTATCCTTGTAGACAAATCCCCCATCGCTGATAACCTTCTTTAATCGTTGGTCAGCTTCCTAAACAGACTTTGTAGGTCCCTACTTAAAGTCCTTTAATTTGACTACACATTGAGAGTGTGACTTAGGCTTCCGAAATGGTTGCTTTAGGGCGTTCTTAATATCTTGTATTGATGTGTTCGCATGTTTACCAGTGTATGCCATAAACCAATCCAGGGCCCTTCCCTTGAAAGCTATGGGTAGTTGCGCTCGTTTGGTAGCATCATTGTTAACATTCTGCGCGGTCCATACAGACTCTATTACAAACCAGAATTGATCCATATTCTCATCCCCTACGCCCTTAAAGGTAGGTAGCTTCATGTGCGTGGCCATGTCGTCGTCTGGTGGTGGAGGAGGTGTAGGAGAATCCTTACCCTTATGTGGGTTTGATGCAGGTGTGGCCAGGGGGCTGGTTCTAATTTGCGGAGCCCCTTCTTGGTTAAAATCGGGTGATTCCCTTAAGGTACTGTATAGCGATATATCTCCTTCTTGACTAACCTGGTAGTATTTACCACTTCGTGTCATGCTCCTACTCTCTTTGGAGGTCATTCACTTGGTGTGGCCACACAAGACACCCTTTTCACTCAATAGCATCTTAATCAACAGCGATAGGGTTTTTAGGAACTTACCTCTAAATCCCTTGAAGAACCTTTGCTCCACTTCTGAATATGACACAAATTGATCAACGACAAATTCTATCATGAATCCTCCCAAGATACTGTCAACCCAGTGATCTACAGTTCTGTTAATCTGTTTATCAATCCTTTCCAATCATTGGATCAATTCAGGGGTCCACTACGTGACCTGATCGTCCTTCTAACAAGTTTGAAACTCTGCCAATCGTGCCAGCCACTCCTATAATTCGTGTGCAAAGAATACGAAGAATATTTCATGTACTCCCGTAAAAATATACTTGTTTTTCCACTCTTCAACAAATAGCTTCTTACTTCTATTTTCTTTTAGGGAAAATTCCTGAATCTGTTTTTCGAACCAGTCTTCTAACTCAAGTTTTACTGGTTACCAATGACCCCATGGCATTACCTAGTCTCTCTCTCAAAATGCTCCCAGTCCTGGCAACAGAACCATTTTTTGGTTTTAGGGGTCTTGACCGAGGTTCGATTTTAAGGTTTTCCAACAAACCCCGATACTACTGGACCTTTCGGAAATGGCCTGCTTATGCAAGTCAAGGTCTCACTCAAAGTAGTATGGGAGGGTGTTGGAACCAGGATTCTGCACCCAGAGAGAGAGAGAGTTGATTAGAGGGGGTCCCTGCGGATCTATCAGTCTTGCGTAGGAGGAACCAAACACAAAACCCTTTTACAGTATATCAGCTACGCACATATCATAATTAGCAGGTAACTTAAGCAGAGTGTCTTAATCAGAGCTACACATTCATCATATCGCATCCATGTGTGTGCCATTTTCTTTATCAGTATTCAGTAAGAAACGTAATCTTAGCACATAAACATATCCAATAATCAGGACATAGGAATACTACAATATCATCAACAGCTTTCTCATTCATTCATATCTAGATCTGACTTACAGAATCTATGACCAGCCCGCACACACAGCCAGCAGGGTCCGCACACAGCAGGACTTCGGGGTCTCCACGTACACATCCAGCAGGAGCCCTTACCCAGACACTCGACAAAAGATCACAAGTTCGTATCCAAGCTTAACTTATCTCCTTTCCTTCTACCTCTAGACTTGATTTACCTATCTATTTATAGCATCTTAGCCTATGATACTTCTATGGTCCACAAAATGTGGTTTACGGACTCCTGGTCTACCCTTTGACCCATTACAACACATCGAGGCTTCAACCCACCCCAAAGCCCCTGTGCCAGACCAAATATTACTAAAATATTACAAAGCTGGACCAAAAATGCAATTAGGGAACCTCGTTCCAACAGCCCACCAAACACACCATAATATTTGGAGGTAGACATTGTTTCTCTCTTTAGACTCATAAGAAGGTTATTTTCTTGTACAGCTTTTTTTTTCAAATTGATAAATGTAGGTAATTTACAACTATTGTCTACTACTATATAAATTCAGGCCACATGCAGCTTTATTGTTCAGTAGCCTTCTCATGAAAAAGGCCTGAAAACAAAAATTGTAATATCACAGGGCCTAAACTATTAGCCAACATTCTCCAAAACCTCCCAAAGGAAAAACTGTTTTTGGCTTCTTCTCATGAAAATTGAAATAGCATTTCTTCATATTTTTTGTCCTCAATATATCTTTAATTCTCAAAATAAGGAAAACTAATATGTACACCTCAAAACACACAAAGATAACGATTTGTTTTCTTTGTCTTCAACGGCTTCGTGAGATAGGGTCAAAAAAATCAATTTTGGGCCCAAATTACAAGCAAGTAATAGCCCAAAGTCATTGAAACCTAAAGTAAAGCTAAAATTCTGATAATGCATATTTACCACAGGCAAGCTCTTTTTATTCTTGGTAGTTGAGAAGCTTTCACACAGTCAGCACAAAGCATATCGAGACAAAATGTTTCTTCATATTCACTACCATCAATACACCTTCCACACTTGTCACAAGGTGCAATACAAAATGTACAAACCCGGCACTCTCTAATTGTCTGGTCTTTTTGCTTTTGGAAACTTTCAATGTTGTAGTCATAAACAAGCCTTGCATTCCCACATCTAGGGCAAGCTTCAATATCAATTGTATTGTCATCATCATATGAAAGTGAATAATAGCGACCATTAGGATAAAACCACCATCCAAAAGGTAATTCAACTTCTCAAGGTGCTTTCTTGTTATCCTAAAAAGACCACTAATTCTCAAATGCTTCAATCCGTGCATGTTGCATTCTCTGTGTGCTTTGAAATTTTTTACAATGCCATCGGCAATCAACCTTGTGTAGCCTGGAAAACATAACTGCAAAGCCTAGAAACAAGTGCACCACATATAGTCAAGGGCAGAGTAGGAGGTACCAAGAGAAAATGATATTTCACTCAAAACTTATGAATTAACGATCTTAAATTGAGCAAGTGTAAGAGAACAATATAATTGCATGACGAAAACCTAATACACTTGATAACAAAAGTAAAATTCCACAATCAACGCACAATATGATTTTGAAAAGAATAGACAAACTGAACAAGAGAACAACCAACAAGCAGTACCTTCCATGCAACATCAATTTCACATAAACGCATTACCTTTCCATGTTTCCAGATATCTAATGAAAATTAAGATATGCCAGGCAAGTTGGGGAGCATCCACTAGTGTGTGCAATAATAGAAGACAAATCAAGAAACGAGAAATTTCAAACACATAAGAACATGAAATACCAAATGGAAGAGTTGCACAAGTGCCTCCCTTGATGGTTTCAACGTTTTGGGGAAAATTCTACCTACATTTCCTTCAAAAAATAAGCTTCTAATTTTTTAATTTTCTATCCTTTTATCATTGTATTTAAAGGATAATAGGGGTTAAATTCACATGAAAACACATCCATTTAATAACCCTTTTTGAAAACATTTTACGGGAAGCACAATTCCATTTCAAGAAACCCATGCAATTACATTAACGGAATCTAATTGTTGAAATTTCTAATCATGCCAAAATGTAGAAAATATATATTCAAAAAGTAAATATACTGTTATTTTCAAAACGAAACTACTAGTTTTTCCAAGAAGGGGTGCTAAAAAGCCCAAATGCAACTGCTAGGTTTTCACTGTGATAACAAAGGAACTTTTCTTTATGTTCCTCATCCACATTATGCAACACAAAACTTTTCTCTGGCACGTAACCAGCTGCTTTAATCTGCACAACCAATTTATCTAATGTTGCATAAATCTCCTTAATTTGTGGGTGCAATGTATCATCTGAAACAAAGGCATGCACCCTAGCCTCAACCTCAATCCAACTATATGTTGTTTCTTTCTTAACTCCCCTATTATTCATCATTTTCCTCACCTTTTCTCCATCCTCCCACCTACCAGCAGTGGCATATATATTAGAAAGTAGTATATATGGTGCTGCATTTTTTGGTTCCAACTTGAAAAGGCAATTTGTTTCACGTTCTCCCAGCCGAATGTTTCCATGAATTCTGCACGCACCAAGTAGTTCCAACCACATAATAGCATCAGGTTCACATGTCATCTCATTAAAGAATTCTTCTGCCTCCTCCAGGCATCCATAGCGACCAAGAAGATCGATCATGCAGGCATAGTGCTCTGCTCTTGGTGTTAGACAATGATCTCGACTCATGGAATTATAATATTGATAACCTTCATCCACTAGTCCAGCATGTTGCATGCAGAGATAACACTAATGAAAGTGACCTGGTATGGCTTCATGTTAGAACACAAAATTTCTTCATATAGTTGGAGTGTTTCCCTGCCATACCCGTTCTGAGAAAATTGTGCAAGCATAGCATTACATGAAATCAAATTCCGCTCAGGCATTTTTTTGAACACGTGGAGTGCACTCTCTATGCTTCCACATTTGGAATACATATCAATGGGAGAACTTCCAAAAAATACATTTGTTACAAACTCAGTTTTAAAAGTATGGGTTTGAACCTACTTGCCCAGTTCCAAGGCAACTATAGTGGCAGTGGCTCTAAGAATGCTTACAAAGGTGGCCTGGTCTGGTTTAGCGCCTCTCCTTTTCATTTCTTGAAATAATTTCAAGGCATCCTCACTATGTCCTTTTTTTACATAGCCTGCTATCATTGCATTCCATGAGATGAAATTACAGTTAGATATTCTCTCAAATATTGAGCGTGCTTCGTCTAAGTCCCCACATTTGGCATACATATCAACCAGAGAATTTCCCACAAATACACTAGAATCAAATCTTGTTTTTATGATTTGGGAATGAATTAGTTTCCCCTGTCTGATAGATTGCAAATTAGCACATGCACTAAGAACACTCGCGAACGTGAAGTTGGTAGGCTTCATGCCTTCTCCTTGCATTTGTTGAAAGAAATTTAGGGCCTTCTCTCTGTTCCCTTATTGGGCATATCCCATGATCATTGTTGCATTTTCCTCAGTTGCATTGTCCTCAGTCATCCTTTCATTTGTTACATATTGATACATCTCCTGTAAAAAATATTCTCTTGCAAATTCTCATGTTCCACATTCATTCAATCAGTGAATTCCATTCCAATAACCCTCCAACTTTCCAAGCCAGAAAATGGGGGATGAAAGCAACCCAAAACCCTTTATTTCCCTCATTATTGACGTAAACGGTGTAAATTTGGGGTGAATGCCATTCCAAAACACTCCAACCCAGTAAATCAGCTCCATTTCCCTCATCATCGGTGTAAACGGAATTGGGGGCAAATTCCATTCCAGAACCCTCCAACCCATTAAATCAATTCCATTTCCCTCATCATCAACGTAAACTGGGGGCGAATTCCATTCCAAAACCCTCCAACCCAGTAAATAAGCTCCATTTCCCTCATCATCGACATAAACTAGGGGAGAATGCCATTCCAAAACCCACCAACCCAGTAAATCGGAGGCGAATGCAACCGAAAATAGACCAAAACAGTAAACCGAGA
This sequence comes from Pinus albicaulis, assembly GCA_034641835.2. Lineage (NCBI taxonomy): Eukaryota > Viridiplantae > Streptophyta > Pinopsida > Pinales > Pinaceae > Pinus > Pinus albicaulis. The sequence continues at coordinate 1,190,203,527 of CM076582.1, forward strand.
GGCAAATCAAGACTTTCATGTTTTATGCGCTCCTATTTTTTTGGGCTAAAACATAAAAATTAATTATTTTTAAAATAATTTTGGGGCTAACTATACAAAAATCACAAAAAGGGTTTTATATACAAAATCCCGCCCTTCCAAAATCTAAAACCCCTTAAATTTCGTTCTTGGGCTAAATTTCGCCCTTAAAATTTTCCCTGTTGGAGTAGATCTACAAATATAGCTCTATAATATGCCTATAATGAAAAACAACGGAAATGAGCGCATTTGTGTCAAGGAAATTGCAACTGATCAGAGGCTCAGTATTTTATCTCAAAAATGAAAATCCTCAGAATTGAATGAAACTAGACATTAGGGGAATTTCGGGGTCTAAAATGGGCCTCCTAAGAAAAATGTACAACCAAAATAAAATTTATAAGAACCAATAGGATTTAAGATGATGATGTCAACCATTGGGGATGATTCGCCATTTTTTTCATCCAATGAGTATTCTCACTCAAAATTTGAGTAAAAACTTTGGGAGATAAGTTGAAAAAGTAGTTTTTTCTTTTTTCCCTCTAAAATTTGATGATGTAATCAAATCTTATTTTATTATTTCTACTATTATTTTATAATTTCCTTGGGAGGCCCATTTTATACCTCAAAATTCCCCTAATGATGAGAGCGAACAGCCCGTCGCAAAGAATCCAACGCAACTCGTTTCGTTGAAAACCGAGACCGGATGAAGGAGTTATGGTTTGTTGATCGATGTTCAAAATAGACAAATCTTTATTAAAAAATTGCAGAACAGTGACAGACTGATGACTTGGCAGTCAGTCAGTACCTCAGGAATATTCAGGAAATATTCTCTAGTTTTTCAGCCAATGACACTATGACAAGTGTCATCTCTAAATTCGCCAATGTTTCTTGGGGAAGTTGATTTTTTCTCCTATTTCCTAAGTTTGGAATTATTACTATGGTGGATTATCTTATTGGTGGAATTTATAGGCTAATGGGGAAGGGCCACGAGGCATAGCCGAGAGCCAAAGCAATCCAGCAGATAATCTTCAGTTGGAAGGAGCATGCATTACATATTGCACGGTCAAGGTTGGTTGCATATTTATTTAAACAAAGGTTGGGACTAATGGTCGAAACCATAGTCGAATGAAAATACAAAACATATCCATGACATATTTCATTAACCCAAAGTATTAAACCTTGGTCCAAATCATCGGCGAGTTCAACCATCTCGCATCGGTAGTTTAGGAGCGGAGGACATAAGGCAACAACAAATGATTTGTGATTTGCAATTGTGCGGTAAGTGACATGGCGATAAGGTGGGTCCTACCAATCGCATCGGGGGTTTTTAGGAGCAGGAAAAATAAAGCATTAACAAGGTGGAAGAATTGCGATGCGATATATTGCATCGAGGTATCGTAATCACAAGACGGAGCAAGCAACATAGAATGATTTATAGTGGGGTTGCGATCTGCGATAAGTGACTGCGATGCAATCTGTGATATGCAATAAGTGACTACTTTGCGATCTGTGATCTGTGATAAGTGCCTTTGTTGTGATGCAATCTGTGGAGATTTAAATGTGTTAAGTCATGTATTAATACCACTAATCCATCGTTAATTCAAAATAATCTGCAATGAATGTTTAAATGCCCTTTGCGCTAATCCATATGTTAATTGCACTTAAATTCCTACTTATCCTTAATTAAGTGCATACTTATCTTGGCAGAAGATATGGCGGACTCACCCAATGCGCAGAAGCTCCACATTTAGTGGAGTTAACTAGCGGACTTCTAGATTTAGTGGAGGAAAACTAGGGAAAATTGGTTTTTCCATATTTGAGGCAATATTCGGCCAAATTAGGGGCAAGGAAATTCATTCTAGATAGATTTTGAGGTTTTGGAGCCATTGGAATAGGTTGCAAAGGCAGAATAGGTCATCTACATAGGTTGTTGTTATCGTGAATATTTTTTAAACAGAGGGCCATTTGGAGGGAAGGTCATGCCCAAATCATCTGGTAACTAAATTAAGTAAACAAATAGTCGTTTATGATATATTTCGATGTTTTAAACTCATTGGAACAGGTTCCAAGAGCATTTTATGCATATAAACAACACTTCGAGAAAAATTTAGCTAATACAGAGGCCCAAGCTATGGAGCTGGACCAACAAGATGTAGCCTAGGAGGGATGAACTCCTTCATCAAAACTCTATTTTATTGTATCAGTTTGTGTGGTTTGATGTCATTTATGTTGTTGTTGTTCATCACTTTAAATTCATGCTTTATGATTTCAAAAACACTCATAAAATTCAGTTTTAATTCATCTTTTGACACACATAAGCAACAAGGGAACATGCACATCAAGAATAAGATCATTGAATAAGTTTTATATCTGAAAATGAAATTAGCACAGCAATAAATAACATTCAAAATTCATATCAGCAATTGGTAAGCATGAGAACCTTGAAATTAGGAAGATAATGCACGAGGAACTCAAGGCTCTTATCAGTGATCACCATGCACTTAAGCCTAATAAGGACTTCCATGCCCCTCCCGCCCCCTCCCCCCACCTGCCCCTAATCCAAATGGATTTGTATGAGTCCAAGAAGAGCGTTGAAATATAAATTTGCATGGCAACCAATGGTTAGAGGTGCTCTCTAAATTGGTGGCTTAAGAACACAAACCAAATGAGGTATATAAACCAAAAAATTTCTTCTAGTGGTGGTTTAAGGCTGACCATCAACTCTAGAACTTGGGTTGAAGCAATTATTGAAACAATTTTGAATCTGTATAAAAGTTGTTGTCTTCTATGAAGTGTAAGTGCTCCCTAATGATGGTTCAAAGATCACCAAAAATGATAAAATTAGTATCATAAATTGAATTCTTCTACTGGTGTTGGTTTAAGGTTGACCACCAACCAATTCATGATCATGGAACATGAATTTGTCTCTAGCTACAACTCTAACTTTGGAAATGGCTAACTCTAGCTCTAGGTTTTGGCAGTTGGCTCTTGTTCACGCTTTGGATCTAGCTCTATATCGCTTGATATATCTTTAAATATATTAAATTACCATTAATTTCCCCCTTTTCATATATAAGGTGAGAAGATTAATACATCTCCACTACAATACATGTCAATACTCAAGAATGAACTCTGAGTGATCCGTAAACTGCCATAGATATTCCACTGGACAATTTGTCACAATGGATATCATAAAATAATATTTAAAATATAAAGTTCTACATTATTCTAGATTTATTAGATTTATAGATCTGTAGATTTATTTTTAATAGTGCATGCATGTGAATTCAAAATTATGCAGAAAATAGAGAACAACAAACTAAAACCTCACACACCAATTTTCGGCACAAGATATGCTCTCTGAAACCCTTTCAAATAAAAACCCAATTGGAAGGTGAGGTCGCTCCTTTCTCTTTCTATAAATGGAAATATGGTTACGCATACAAAGAAGTATGACATGTGGCTCGTGGGTTGCTATGGTACACAAATCCTCTTTGTGTGCTCTACCTCCTATTCCTCTTGGTTAATTTTTCTCAGATATGGTACAAATGCACTTGAAAGAATGGAATCTCTTTTCCTCTTAGCGGCTTGGTTATAACATAGCACGATAACCTACTAGTAGTCAGGTTTGACTAGCTCAACTCTTAAACAGAGTTACAGTATAGACTCTTCTAGAGTTTTCTACATCATAATCATGTGGTTGGCCCCTTTTTCATTAATAATTGGAGAAAATGTGGCATCCTCTTGAACTATGGTGGAGAAAAGAGGAAGTTCAACTTTTGATTGGCATAACGTTCGCATACGGACTCATATTGATGTGATTATTGCACCGTTGGAAAGGTATATATGTGTATAATAGTAAAAAAAGGTGATTTTATAAATAAGTGAATTTTTACCCCCAAAAATTGTCGTTTGATGCCTCAAAATGCTCCTGGAAGTTTTTAGACCCTATTTTCCCAAACCGGGTCCCACCGGTAAAACAGTCCCGTGAATATTTTCTCTTGTAAGATTCTTGTGTCTATAACATCTATATGAATGGTGAGTATTAAACCATAATGTTCACAAGGATGAAGATAAAAAAAATTAATCTTTGACATAGCCAACCTAATCACAATTTTGGTATATGACAATCTGAAGTGGTTGTGGAATAGGAGCAAATGAAGATGAGTTGTCTTGAAGAAACCTAGCGCTCTTAAAATTTATGGGTCTAGAGTAGTCTAGTTCAATGTGAAAGAACACATCCTTGTCATATCCAAGACCATTTATGTTCTTATTGTTGATAATTTCTTCTGGACGTCTGATGATGGGCTTGGGAAGTGCAAGCTAGACCTCTACATCTTCATGTAAATATTCTCTTGAAATGACCTCACTAATCTAATCGGGTGTTGATTTTTGATAAGAGTCTATCTCAAACTCAAACAGAGAATTTTTTTGAACAAGAACTAGTTCAAAATAATTATTCTTCCGTTGTAGTTCATATTGCTAAAGTTAAGACTCAAGCTACAGAAACTCAATCTTGTCTTGTGCGTTTTTCAAATGGGTTCAAATATCTAAGAGAGTGGTGTTTCTTATTTTTATTGTATCGTTAATAGTAGAGATCATTAGATTATTTGATATCCATGATACTTCACCAATTAGAACCATTTTCTAACAATTTAAACTAACCAAATGAAGAGTGTCGGCTTATTCTGAAAATCCAACCAATATTCTTCAAAATCGAATGTGTTGACTAAATAAGAAGGAAACATTTAAAAAGAATACTATGAACCAAGGATCCTATATCAACGACATCACATGAACTCCATGAAGAGATGTGAAATGGTCAATAAACTATGTTAATGGGAAAGAAAAGTTACATATTTCATTTGACAAAAAATGTATATCGCAAAGGTAAATTTAGGACAACCCCTTGAAATAGCCACAAGGCCTTCCTTTTTTGCAGCTCCTTGATCATTAGGGTCTAACAAGAAAACGTGTAGTTCCTACAAATATTTTCTAGTTGAGGCGACCACTTCAAGACATTTATCCTCATTATGATCCAATACCCATAAGCATTGTTATTTGTGGTAGTCACCAAAGAGCTTGGTAAGTTCTACACTCTAATTTTTGCAAAACTCAAGTTTAGACTAGTCAAATTTGAATACATGGTCTCTACCAAGGGAAAACAACTAGGTGCAACATCCCAAAACCTAGATAATATTTGATGTTCCTTGCAATTATATAAGGAAGCCTTCATCTTGGAATATTATTCGGTGTGTGGCTCTTACAGGTATGCACTTGTACCCAAATCCTCCAAATGTGGGGCATGAATCAAAAGTTGATGGAGTAGCTATGAAAATATAGCATTACAGTATGCTTGCAATGCACAATAATGGAAACGATCCCGTCCGTGTTGAGGATGTTGCAACTGGTAAGCATAAGAACCTTGAAATTGGGAAAATAATGCACGAGGAGCTCAAGGTTCTTGTGAGTGATCACCTGCACTTAATCATAAGAAGGATTCCCATTAGTGATTTATTAGCAAACACAAACAAATATATGTTATGGAATAAAATGGTTAATGAGCTAAAAACACTACACAAATGTTTGTAGCAATGAGAAATTACATAAAAATAAAGATGTTGAGATTGCAACAAGTGGATGAGCTTAGTGAAAAGAGTCGCCTTCACTAAGTGGGCCCGCAGGCTATTTTTGGCGCAAGTCTATTTTTAGACATGTCGATCATATTCTATGAGTTGGAGGATGCTATTTTTGGATGGTTGGTCAAGTTGGAAAAATAGATGGACTTCTATTTTTAGACACATTGGGTGGAATCTATTTTTAGATTGCCAGTCTAAAACTAGATATGTCGAATATTATTATCTCTTAATAATATTTGGACTATAAAAATTATCTTATTCTCTTGGAGCACTTCAGTTAAGTGCACAGATGTCGCACAGGAGATGACAGAAGGAATTACGTTATTCCTGAGGGTTAAGTGGAGCTATTGCATGGAGACTTCAGTTAGAACTCATGTGACATAGTTTGGTGGAGTTATTGAGGTAGTTGGTGGAGTTGTGTTCAGTTTAGCTCAGTTAGACACAGTTGAGCTAGTTGTATCTAGACTAACTGATTGATACACTAGTGAGAGCGGTGTGAATTAATTAATAATTAATTCACTAAATATTAACTCATTAATTAACTAAAGAATACATCAATTAACTACAGTGCATGGACAGTTTCAGTGGAGACCAGTGGAGAGGTAGGTGAAAGAGCAGGTTGACTATTAGTTGTGACTATAGGGTTGCATGATTTTGTGCCACACATTGATGGAGATGCCAATGAGGATTGCGTGAGCAAGGCTGGACCAATTTGAGTTCATTCAGAGCCAATATTCAGTAGGGATTTCACAGTAGAGGAAGGATAGCAGGTGGCAAAGATCGGTGCATGGATTTGCTAGATCGGGCCTGATTAGTGTGTAGCGATTGTCTTGTACTAAGAGCTTGATATGATCAGATTTGTATGAGGATTTTTACATGATCTCTATGACATATATTATATACAGATAGTTGAGGTTTTTAGCTTCAGGATTTCCCGTTAAAACACTGTGTTCATATGTGTGAAATTTTATGGTTTCAATGTGTGCATGCAATTGATTTAATTTCCGAAAGTAATGATCAATAGTAGAAGAGATTATGTATTATGCATTAATTCAAATAGTGTGTGATCAGGAGAATCTTGGATGTATAACGCATTAGTTATGTAATTTCTACATGGTATCAAAGCGATATTGATAATTGGAGCAATTGCAAATCATTGAAGCGGTTGAGTTTTTTGCTGGTGGAATTCGAAATTGCAGTAGTGTTTTCTTGTGTCGAAGTTGAGATGTCTTTCAACGGATTGCGATTGGAGTATTCCCTTGAGGGCAGCTCGAATTATATTGCATGGAAGGACAGGATGGAGGCGGTGTTGGAGAATAATGGGTTGAAGGAGTTCATAGATGCAGAAATTCCAAAGCCTGCTTCTAGCGATGCTGCCGCACTTGACGCATGGCAAAAGAAGACAGAAAAATGTCAAACGATTTTGTTGGAAGGTGTGAAGGATCACATAGTGTACAGCCTTCATGGTAAAGCTTTTCCATTCTTGATGTGGAAATATTTGACAGACTTTTTCCAAAGCAAGAGTGACCAGAGGAAGTTGGCACTCAAGGATAAGCTCAGGAAAATAAAAATGGAGAAAGGCGACAGTATACCCAAGTACCTCACAAATTTTTTCCAATGCAGGGATGAGCTGGGAAGTGTGTGGGTTACTGTAGATGAAGAGGACTAGGTGATATTGGCTCTCCTTGGGCTTCCGAAGAGTTTTCATTCCTATGAGGACTTTGTCAATGGTCGAGAGAAACTGCCAGGATGGGAGCGACTTTGGTCGGATCTTGTGCAGGAGGAGATAAGGCGGAGTACCAGGGATGGATCTTCATCGAAGAATGAAGATGAAGAAAATTTCGCTTTGGCTTCCAAAGCAAGGGAGCAGAAGAGCAAGAAGAATACTTCTCAATCCGGTGCGAAAGGCAAGAAGCAGGACATGTCCAAGGTGAAGTGATTTCACTGTCACCAACACGGACATTATGCCACTAATTGTCCACAGAAGAAGAAAAATAAGCAGAATGTTGGATCTGCAGCTAGAGAGGCCTTAGCCTCGCAGTTTGAGCTGGATTTTTCAGTGATCGCATGCTTGGTCTCAAGTGTGATGGGTTCAGTGTGGTTTCTTGACAGTGGTGCGTCTTTCCATATGACCGGAGACAAAGATTTGTTTACTGATCTGGATGAGAAGGATCTTGGAGTGCACATCGAGATGGGCGATGATCGTAGATACAGTGCAACTAGTATCGGGACCATTTCCTTTGAGAGGGAGTCTGGCAAACATTTCATCTTGAAGGATTTCATGCATGTTCCAGGATTGAAGAAGAATCTGATCTCTGTGGTGATGTTGGAAGACAAGGGCTATGATTTTGTCTTTAGCGAGGGGAAGGCTTTCCTGCACAGTAAGGCAACTGGTGAAACCCGGAGGATAGGGGTTTGAGTTAAGAACCTTTATCAGTTGCAGGTAGATGGCTGCGCAGCAATGGCAAGCAAGGCAGAAGGAGTGGTGAGCCGAGATAAGGGTGAGCTATGGCACAGGAGATTGGGCCATCTTCACCATGGTGCTTTGAAAATTTTGCAGCAGATTTCTACCGGGCTTCCCAAAGGTACACTTGTGCAGTCAGATTATTGCAAGGGATGTACTTTGGGAAAATTTGTGAAAGCCACCTTTCATGATAAGGATAGTCGTGCCACGACGATCCTTGAGATAATTCACACAGACGTGTGTGGACCTTTCTCAGTAGCTTCAATAGCAAAGCACAGGTATTATGTGATATTTGTTGATGATTTTTCTCGTAAGTGTTGGATCTTCTTCATGCAGAAGAAGAGCGAGACATTCTCTAAGTTTTGTGAGTTCAAGGCACTGGTTGAGAAAGAATCAGGGAAGCAGGTGAAGGCTCTTAAGAGCGAAAATGGTGGTGAATTCATCTCTGGCGAATTCAAAGACTTTTGCAGCGCAGAAGGAATTCGAAGAGAGCTCATAGCGCCTCATAACCCACAGCAGAATGGGGTCGCGGAGCGAAAGAACAGAATGATCGTGGGTGCTGCACGGGCGATGTTGCATGATCAAGGCCTTCCCATACATCTATAGGCTGAGGTATGCAATAATGCGGTTTATGTGCAAAACCGTTGTCCTCACAGAGTACTTGGCATGAGTAAACCCGAGGAGGCGTTTTCTAGTAAGAAGCCTGATATTTCTCATTTGAAGATTTTTGGCTCACCTGTTTACATTCATGTGATGAAGGATGCCAGGAAGAAGCTGAAGCCAACCGAAAAGGTTGGGATATTTTTGGGGTACACTGATACACCCCAAAACTATCGTGTTTATTTGCCAGACAGTCGGAAGACTGTTGTGCGACGGGATATCAAATTTCATGAGGAGAAAGCCATGAAGTGTCCTAGCTCTCTCAGCACAAATGGGATGGCACATTCATCAGATGGTTGTGAAGACTGCGTTCCTCAACGGAGTCATTGAGGAGGAGGTGTACATAGAGCAGCTCGAAGGTTTCGAGATCTTCAGCAGCGAGTCGCATGTGTTCAGGCTCAAAAGAGCGTTGTATGGATTGAAACAAGCACCTCGTACTTGGTACACATGGATAGACAGTTATTTCATCGTTCTTGGATTCACCAAGAGTGAGGTGGATCCGAACCTATACCAGATTGTGGTGGAGGGTAAGTTGCTGATCATTGTACTTTATGTAGATGATTTGATTTTGACGGGTGATGAACAGTTAGAATGCTCTCCGATCAAAGGCAGTCTTGCAAAAAGAAGTTTGAGATAGAAGGACTTGGACATCCTTCATTTTTTCTGAGATTGGGGTGGCGGCGCGATGGGATTATTTGTGTCTCAAGGAAAGTATGCCCGGGAGATACTGGAGAAGTTCAACATGCAAGGCTACAAGCCTATCGACACTCCTCTTCTTGGTGGTTGGAGGAAAGAGGATGCTACATCGGCAGAGGTAGTGGATGCCACTGTCTACCGACAGTTGATTGGTTCGCTCATGTATCTAGTCAATACATGACCGGACATATGCTATGTTGTTAACCAGCTTTCACAAGCTATGGTTAAGCCTACCAAGCTCTTTTGGAAGGCGGGGAAGCATGTATTGAGATATGTCAAAGGCACATCGGGATATGGATTATGGTACAGACAGTCGGATGAGGTGAAGTTGCATGGCTTCACAGATGCAGATTGGGCAGGGAGCCTAACGGACAGAAAGAGCACATCTGGAGGGATTTTCAATATCAGGTCGACAGCAGTTTCTTGGTACAACAGAAAATAGAGATATGTGGCACTCAGTTCAACGGAGGCCGAGTACATGGCAGCAAGTTTGGCTGCATGCGAGGCTATATGGATGAGGAAGATCCTGGTCGGGTTATTCGGTTCACACTTAGATCCTACTGTGATATATTGTGATAATCAGAGTTGCATTAAACTCTCGGTTAATCTATTATTTCATGATAGATATAAACACATTGACATCCGGTATCATCATATCAGAGATTTTGTGTAGCGGAAGATCATGTTACTTTCTTAAATTCCTACGGAGGATCAGGATGCTGATATCTTGATGAAGGCGCTCACCAGGTGCAAATTAGAATACCATAGAGGCAGGATCGAGGTGGCAGATAATCCCTATCTTGTTGAGAGGGAGTGTTGATATTGCAACAAGATGATGAGCTTAGTGAAAAGATTCGCCTTCACTAAGTGGGCCCGCGGGCTATTTTTGGCTCAAGTCTATTTTTAGACTATGTCTATTTTCAGACATGTCAATCATATTCTATGAGTTGCAGGATGCTATTTGTGGATGGTTGGTCAAGTTGGAAAAATAGATGGAATTCTATTTTTAGACATATTGGGCGGAATCTATTTTTAGATTGCTAGTCTAAAAATAGATATGTCGAATATTGTTAGCTCTTAATAATATTTGGACTATAAACATTATCTTATTCTCTTGGAGCACTTCAGTTAAGTGCACAGATGTGGCACGAAAGCTAACAGAAGGAATTACGCTATTCCTGAGGGTTAAGTGGAGCTATTGCATGGAGACTTCATTTAGAACTCATGTGACAGAGTTTGGTGGAGTTATTGAAATAGTTGGTGGAGTTGTGTTCAGTTTAACTCAGTTAGACACAGTTGAGTTAGTTGTATCTAGTCTAACTGATTGATACACTAGTGAGAGTGGTATGAATTAATTAATAATTAATTCACAAAATATTAACTCATTAGTCAACTAAAGAATACATCAGTTAACTACAGTGCATGGACAGTTTCAGTGGAGACCAGTGGAGAGGTAGGTGAAAGAGCAGGTTGACTATCAGTTGTGACTATAGTGTTGCATGAGTTTGCACCACACATTAATGGAGATGCCAATGAGGATTGCGTGAACAAGGCTGGTTGTATTCGAGTTCATTCGGAAGCCAATATTCAGCAAGTTGTGATGAAAGTGAGATAGCATGGCAAAAGATGGAAGTTGTAAGTTTGCTAGATGGGAACTGATTAGTGTGTGGCGATTGTATTGTACTGAGAGCTTGATATGATCAGCTTTGTATGAGGATTGTTACATGATCTCTATGACATATATTATATACAGATAGTTGGGGTTTTTAGCTTCAGGCTTTCCCGTTAAAACATTGTGTTCATATGTGTGAATTTTTATGGTTTCAATGTGTGCATGCAATTGATTTAATTTCCGCAAGTAATGATCAATAGTAGAAGAGATTATGTATTATGCATGAAGTCAAATAGTGTGTGATAATGAGAATCTTGGATGTATAACGCATTAGTTATATAATTTCTACAAAAGAAACATGATGCTTAGCACCTAGAGACACTATCCCATTGGCTTGGAATCCTGATGTGTGCTCACCAAACTAAAGGACTAGGGGAACCACCATTTTAAGCCTACAAATATGAGAAATGATATTCGCAACGCTGGAATTTCATGCATAAATAACAAAAAGTGATTTATATACTCTTATTTAGGAATTACCATGGGCCAAAATCCCCATTTCCCACCACCTCACTTTCTCCTACTTACATGAATAAAATTCCCAAAGAAACAATGGCAAAAAGAATTAGTATTTGAAAGAAGATTTTACAAATTCAATGTTTGTGGAGCTACTACCTTGGAGATCTATGAGTAACCAAACATGGAGGATATGGTGCTATGATTTCGAAAGTCGATTATCATTTCGTGCCCTCTCAAGTTAGGTGCACATTCCTAAGGACCATATGGGCAGTTGGATGGTAGGTCAAAGTTATCAATTCAATTTTCTAGATGCAAAATGCATCAAAATAAGTTTCCTATTTTTCATGAATGTTCACTCCTATGTTATGGCCACAAATACATCAATTTAATTTGAGTTCTTTTGTTAGTCGAGTATAAGTTGAGAGATATCGTGCCAACAGATTGAAGGACAAGTAGAATGATTTCTAGCATCAGAAACTCAATGTAAGATTCATAGGCATGGAGAACATTTCAGTTATGACTATGTATAAGTAAAGATGAGACAAACCATGTTAGAGAAAAGTATGAATTAGTTCCACAATGGAAAAGGCTGAAATGTAGAACATGCATGTAGAGAGAATATGTCAGAATGTCGAGGTGTAGAGCTAACTTGCTATGAAATAAATGAATTTTGTACTCTAATAAAAATTTCAACTACAAAAGGAATTCATAAGAACTCTAAGAAGAACACACAATTGTGGCTCAAATTGAGTTGGGAAGGAATACACTTGCTCTAATACCATGTTAAACACATACAAAAGTAATACATAAAAAATTAGATAACTCGTGTTTCATTATATTCACAAGGTATATATAAATGAAATTATTAATGACCCTTGGTTTTCATCTATAAAGAGGTCTCATGGACTCCTATGACTATTGGAATTCCACAACACCAACCCTAATGGATTAGGTATCCAACAAATACAAATGATTTAAAAATAAATATCTAGCAGCGCTCTCTACCGGGGTGAAGGGTTGAAAGTCATTCACTTATTGGCTTAATTTTTTGTGCTATGGAGTTTTTCATATTTAAGGTGAGTGCAATAGCTTCCTGCATGATTGACTAGATATCGAGCTTAAAGAAAAAAAATTAAATTAAAATTAAAAAATAAATAATCTTTTTTAACTTTAATAAAGCATAAATTAATTAAATTGAGTTAAAAAGAAGGATGTTCAAGTTCCAATTTTTAAAGTTTCATGATAAGATCAAAATTAGTATGTTTTTTTCTTATTATTATAGTATAAAACTCAAACTTAGTCATGTGATTGGAGAGGTGAATATAAACAAGGATTATGCATGGAATTGTTTATGCAACCCACCATTATCCAAAGCACTTTTGTAATATGGGTTTTGAGATCATTATTTCACTAATAAGGCAAACCTTGTTATAGGGACCACTAATTAAGGTGAATTTAGAGCATTATTTTTCCTATTAAAGTGTGCTTTAGATAATTATATTGTGTAATTAGAAGCTCTATTATGACTACTAAATAGACAAATAATGAAATATCATCACACTGGGTTCATGATAGGTGGTTTCACATTTGAAAGATATCTAATTTTTTTTCAGATTATTAGTTTTACTCATATATTTAGATAATTGCTAACTCAATATTTAGAGAACCTTTGAACTTCGTTAACGGTTTCCTTGTCTTAAATAAATTTATCAGGAGACATTAGTTTCTCAATGAATTGTGACCTTTTAGACTCCATATCTTATTTGGTTGTTGCTATGTAATATGAATACATATTTTGATTAGAGCTTAGATAGATTTTTAAGATTTTGGAACAACTTATGTGAAAGACATTAGTAGTGAAAATGTAGGACATTAGCAATGAACATGTAGGGATTTGGAATAACTTATGTAGAAGATAGTGGTCGTAGGATTATAAGCCAGAGAAAAATAGTCATTCATTGTATATAATAAATTAAAATTAAACATATAATATATACAATGATTAGGGAGGCAATGAATTTTTAGGATGTTAAGCTTTGGAAGAAGTCCATGATCAAAGAAATGGCAGCTTTAGACAAAAATGAGGCTTGGGATCTATTGAATTACCACTTAGAAAAAATCTCATTCGCAGGAAATGGGTGTGAGAAATAAGTTGAATGGATAAGGTAAAGTGGAGAAATACAAAAAAATGGTTAGTATTAAAAGGTTATTCTCCAGTAGAGAGAATTGACTTTGGTGAATTTTTTTCTTTTGTTACTACGTTAACTTCTGTTATCACCAAAATGAGTCCTCATTCTATAAAGGACTGAGTTTTAGAGTTAGAAGGGGTTGGGAGATGTTATGAAGGCACTATTCTTGTAATATTTGTCTATCAGTAATATACAGTTGCAACAGCTTATTTCAGACCTGAGATTTATCTATGTGTTCTTATGTATGTTTCTTATATCATCCTTTTACTTTCTCTTTAGTTTTCTAGTTGTATGATCACTTGGAATTCATGATTACATGCTCCAACTTCCATTTATACACCTAGTATGTTGTTTTGTCATGCTTTATTAGTTTGCTTATGTATAATCACTTGGAATTCATGGTGACATGTTCCAACTTCCTGTATGCATATAGCTTGATGTTCTATCCTTCATGTGTGGTTTTATAAGAACACAATTGCCTCAACTTCCATGAGATAGATTATCTTGTGACTTTTTATTCATATTGACTCCATAATCCCAATGGTATTAAACCTTATACATCTTTCACCTACACAAAAACACATTCAATCCAATTCAGAGTTAGCCATATTCTTTCAAGTTGTTCATTGAATATCCTTTATCCTTTTGAAAGAGCCCTCTCAGGCTGGAAAGGCTAATTTCCAGTCACAAGTGGTTTAAAATAGTTACTCCAAGTTGACCATTGAAGCAGCCCAACGGGACTCAATTTGGTGATAAAAACTTCTATTACAGTTATCTAATCTATTGTTGTTTCTTTTGATATTGAATTACAACATATGGATGTGAATACAAGATTCTTACATGGGGATAAGGAAGAAAAACTCTACATGAAATAGTTAGAGGATTTACAGTGAAAGGTAAGAAATACTTGTTATGAAAGATGAAAAATTCCTTTTATGGGTTGAAGGGTATCAAATATTTGATATGTATATATTAGGAATTGGTCTTATAATGAGTGGATTTGATCACCATGTGAATTTCAAATTAGTAGATTCATTTTATTTATTTGGTCTTATGTGGATGATATGTTGTTGATTGGAAATAACATGGAAATCATGAAGAAAGTGAAAACTTAGTTGTCCTCTAAATTTGACATGAAGAATATTGGCGTTGCAAATTTCATTTTGAGCATGAAAATTAAAAGAGATTAATAAAATAGGAAACTCTAGTTAAATCATAGGAATATGTTGAGAAAATATTGCAGAGGTTTAATATGCAAGAATGTAAACTAGTAAATGTCCTTATTCTTGTAGGTGTAAATTTATCTATAGATCAATGTACCAAGAAATAGGAAAAATAACAGGACATGTCCCATGTTTTGTATGCTAGTGTCGGTCCTAGTTTAATGTATGCAATGGTTTGTGTTAGACTAATCATTGCACATGGAGTGGGAGTTTTGAGCAAGTATATGTCAAAACCATGAAATGATCATTAGGCAGTAGTAAAGAGGGCTTTTTAGGTATTCACAGAGCACTATCATGGTTATGTATTTTTCTACCAAAGAAGACTATTATTGAATATAGTGTTGAACATACATGGCTTTGTTGATGGAAACTAAATTAGAGATTATATTGCATAAGATAAGTGGGTATGTGTTTAATCTATTTGGAGGAGAAATAAGTTAAATTAGCAAGAGACAATATGTAGTGTCACTCTCAACTATAGAATTTGAATGCATGTCAACCACTCATGCAATTAAGGAATTTGTATGGTTACAGAGATTGTGTTCAAGTATTGGGTTTGTATAGGAAGTAGTAAGGTTAGATTGTGATAATCAAAATGCAATCATTCTAGAAAATAATTTGCTTATCATTATAAAACAAAGCAGATCGATGTCTAGTAACACTTTGTGAGACACATGGTTGAAGAGATCAAGGTGTTGTTGGCAAAGCTGCACACTTTGAAGAATTTTATAGATTCATTCGCAAATTCTATGGGCACTAAGAAATTCTTTTAGTGTAGAGAAACAATGATATAATTGTCATGAATTGTTAAATCATGTATTCATGCATCCCCTATATGCAAAGAAAACAACAAGTGAGAGAAAGTTTTGTTTGTGTTATATTATTTGCATGACTAGCCTCATGTGTGATTCATATGGATTGGGTGCAATGAGGAGTCACAAGGGGTGGTAGCCCCCTCAAAAAATGTTTTGACTGATTTTTTGCATCCTTTTTTGTGGTTTTTGGCACACAATTTTCATTTTTAGCTATTTTGTGGAGCATGGTGGCTTAGGGCATGATTTTATGATTCAAGTTAATGAATTATAATTTTGCTTTAATATGGGTTAATGAATTAAGGGTTTTGGATGATGAGGTATTTATATTACATTGAATACAATAAAGTTGTTTGATGATAACGCAACCATATAAATTAAATGGCTATGCCTATGGGTATCAATCTATAATAAGCATCAAACCACTTAATGGGTACATTTCAAGTTGCTCAAATTTAAAAAATAAATAAACTAACAAAATTCTTAACCATGGAAATTCACCCCCACAAAACATTTTTTAAATAATGAATATAATGAAAAGTGCAAAAAAATGCATAACTAGTTTGAAAATAAATCTCACATTTTGTGTATACTACTAACAATATTATATGGAGATTAAATCTGTAGCATCCATCTAATAATGATTGATAATTAAATTAAAATTCTATTAAGCTTGCATATCCTTATACTTAGAATTGCAACTTTAACTAGTTTTATAATAAATTTCTATATAATATGGAATTGTCATTGTTTTAAGTTTCTATATATTAAAAAACTATTTATCCATTATATTATTATTTAAAGTTTAAAACTTATAATTTTAATGTTAATTAAGAAAGCATAAATATCATATAAATATATATCAAACATCTTGCTTGATGATAAATTTTATTGAGCCAATAGGCTCACTCTACAACCCAGTATGAGGGAGATGTGTAAGTTTGTCAGTGAAATAAAAAAAATGTGTGAGTAAGATGTTTAAATCTTATACTTACACATCCCCTCACACATAGCTATCTTATACAAACCTGATAGCTACATTTGTTGCATTAAACTTTAATGTTTCTAATAATTGGAATCTAGAAATTTTAGTTTAATTGATTGAATTTATGTAATTAAGCATTTGTTTGTATTGAGAGATTATAGATTTAATACTTTAAACATTCTGAATAACCAGAAATGACATTACCCTAAATTTGCCTAAAAACCCAAAAAACAGTCAGTAAGAAAGTAGATACTTATGTTTTATTATGCAAAGTAAAACTGTGATCCAAAAACAAATGTGAAAAAGGCTATGCTTCTTGAATTAAATGTATAATATAAAATGAGTGCACATAGAGGTGAGATGGCATTTATACCTATTAACTTGAAAAACAGAATGCAAAAACATTGAACATCAACATCAGATTCAATAAGCATGGCAAAGATCCAGCATAGTAGTATACCCATAAATGCAAAACCATCATCCAGTCCAGCAGCTGCCGGGGTTGAGAATAAATAACCAGGGAATACATAATCGCAGAAGCTGCAGATCATGGCAGTGAAGAAGAACATATTACGAGACATCCCCTTTCCATGGTGTTTCTCATGCAGTACCCTCCATTATAGTTTTATACCCATTCTTGTTTATATATTAATCATGATATAAAACAGCGTTTTTTTCTTTCTGAAATAAAAAAGTTTTATACCCATTCTTACAGTATAATGGGTACTGCATGAGAAAGACCATCGAAAGGGGATTGTCTCGTAATGCGTTTTTCTTCATTGCCATGATCTGCAGCTTTTGCTATCATGTATTCCCTGGCTATCTATTTTCAACCATGTCCAGCGTATCGTGGGTGTGTTGGATTTGGCCTCACTCTGTTCACAGTTCAAAAAATTGGCTCTTCCATGGATGGCCTCAGACAAGATACCTCTGGTTTCGACTGGACTAATGTGACAGCCTCATAAAGAAAGT